>VXBQ01017677.1:0-212096 GCA_013400175.1 Phainopepla nitens | reverse complement strand
TTTTTTAATCTGGGGAGTCTGGCCATGAAAACCCTGCTGTATGCTTTGGCCTCTGTGCAGAGTGTGTTTGGAAATTTGACCTCATGGAAAGTGTTCATTACTGTTTTAAGATTTTGTATTGACACTGCTATCTTTATTTTAATTTGTTTTTAAACTGCTTTCTACAAACTGTTTCCTTACCTATATGTCCTTTGTTGCGCCAGAGAACAGATTTCCCCATAAAACACTTTCCAGCTGATGGATGTTGTTAATTTAATACTACACAAACCATTAAAAAACCCCCAATTCTTCTCTTTGTAAAAAAGCTTTCACACTGAGTTGATGCATATACTGTCATCATTCCCATTCACATGCAAGTCAAAACAGACATTGAACACATCACATGTGTTTTTTTGTCCATTTTTCTGTGGTTGGGAGAGCACTGAAAACATTTACTTTGCAGTCTGTCATGATCTGCAGCAACTGTAGCTGTGACTGCGTTATTGTAATCCCGTAGAAAGTAGTGCTGGCTCGAAGGTGTACAGACACACACGTGAACAGACAAATATCCTTGTCTCTCTCCCACAAAGGTCCAAGTACTTCAGTTCAGTGCTGGTTGGTACACTGGTAAATGTTCAGTGTTAATGTGTACTGTAGTTCTACAGAAACACCCTGAGCCCTACTGAGACTTAAAGAACAAATACTCAGCAAGACGTTATTTTTATTCCAAATGCAGATGTAATTATCATGAGATAGGAGGATGGTGTGGGACAATTTCTCAAAATTATTTGAGAAGGTACTAGCATTTGTTTGAAAATAAACCCCGGGTATCCAAACTTCCATCCTGTTGATTCTGACACTACTCTTCATCTCCAGATGACCGATTGTGTACACTTGGCACCATACTGACATGTTTAATGTACTAGTCTGGTTGGAAGTAAATTAATTTGCTTTGGAAATGGTACTTGTGCTTTGTAGTTGTTTCCATAGGACATCTTTATTGTGTTTTAATCTTGTGGTTGCATGCCTACAACTGAGTGCTTTGTTTATGTTTAATATAAGAATTAGTGGCATCCAGGAAATAATAATGGGTTAACTCTTCAGATTTGTGGTTCTTACTGTTTTAGTGTAACTGCTTTGTCTATCCCTGAAACAGGTTGCCACTGAGAAATTTTAATTTAACCGAGACATGCGAATTAAAGCCTCTTAATTTTATGAACAAAATGAGGGTGAGAGAGAAGACAAAGACTGAATTTTATGATGGTGTTAAGTGAATCACTGCTAAGCCATAATCCTGTTTCATCTCTATAAATTTGGGATCCATAACCATGATATAGAGTTGTTATTTATTTTGTGCAAGAGGCTTTCCTCAGTGTATCATAGCTTGTGTTTTCTCTTGGCAGAATGGAGGAATTCCATAGCTTTACATTTCTGATCCATAATGTGTGAAATTTCAAAGGTTATGTTTCATTACATGAGTTTCAGAATGTAGACTTGACATTTATGGAACAAGTAGAAATCTGGGACGATGTTGCTTAATGCAACCAAGTGTTACATGTCTTTGTTGATAATAACTTAATTTTTAACATTCTCAGTGTGTCACACATTTAAGCTCAAATGAAAGTGGTTTTCTGCATTAATGGTTTATCTGTGTGCTCCCTTTTTTCATTCTGAGTTGAAAAGATGTGAGAAAGAAAAATAATTTTAAAAAATTGCTGAGCAGCAGTAAAATCAGAGCACAGAGGCTGACATTTTGCTTCTGGTGCTCTTTTGGGGAAGTATTTTGCACCCATCTCCAGTTACCTTTTACTTTATATTGTTTCCTTTCATTCCTGCTTGAGGGATGACTTTATGAGTTTTTACTGAAGACAGTCAACCATTGTGTTACATGAGTGAAGAAGTCTTTCCTGTGTTAAGATCAACTAAGCATGAAGTTACTATTCTTAAGAGCATATAGTGGCATTAATGAAACCTTCAAAATATTGCTTGGTATATTCCAGTAGGGATAGAAACTCCCTCAAAAAAGGAAGGAACCTTGCTCTTGTCCCCTTTTTATTAAAAAAAACCACTTGGAATTAGAAGTTCATTTTTAATTTTGTGGTGATTTTCTTTTGCCATCCATCTTCAGAGTTTATGTTTTCTTAATTCTCATCTTTTTTATTTTGAATTCTTTGGATGAAAATGGATTGATAGTTTACTTAAAGATTTTGGCAATAAAAATAACTTCATTAAACCAAATAATTATGCCAAGCACTGTATAATGACCATGGCAGTGTTATTCAACAGATGGTCACAGGTTCATTTTTATGAATGGGAATACTGGGAATTCTCCATACTCATTATGTGCGAGAGATTCACAGATGTCCTTTGCAAATCTGCTTGTGAAAGGCTGGATGTAAGTATTATATTTTGGTGGTAATTTTAAGAGAGCTTTTAATGTTTTAACTTGTGTATTACATGAACTTTCATTTCCTTTTTTTTTTTATTTATTTGTTGTACAAATAGGATGGTACTAATGTCTGACAGAATGCTTCAACAGTGACCAGTTCTAGGTATTTAAAACATGCAGCTTTTTTACCTCAAGCCTTTAGCATTGAGTGATTGAATGCATTTGAAATGTAAATATAGAGTCTCATTAAAGAAAAATAGTCTTTATGTAAGCTATCATATGCACTACATGTGTTTTTCTCTAATTTTCCATAGTGAAAATGACACCTTACCATTTGGTAAAGTCATCATCTGTTTCTTGCAGTTCTGTAGGAAGTCCAGCCAGGAGGTTATATATCTCTAAATATGGATGAGATGCAAAAGGCTGTGTCAGTAAAAGATGACAATGTAGTATGTGTTAGTTACTGTTTCCGTATCTACAGTGATATCTGAAACCATTTTTCTGTGGAATATGTTAGAACATTTCTCATTTTCTTCAGTGCTAGTTATAAATTTGATTTATTTGGTCGTAGTGACTAGGAAAGCACTAAATTAGCTTGGCTCACTAAAAGCTCGGTATAGCAGGCATTTGGTGCATGTTTCACTTGGAGTAATCTCATTGACTTCCCAGCTAAGTAGAATTAATCTTGGGTTACAAGATTCTTGTCTTATCCTACAGTAGTCTTGTATTCTGAAATGAATATCCCTCAGGCTAGGTGTAGAGAAGTTATATATTTGTCCTCAGCGGAGACTACAGGCATTGTCCTTCATTTATACTTAACTCCTTCTGGTGTTTGGCTTCCCTTGTAACTGGGTGTCAGTCAGCAGTTTATCCCACTGCTGGGTTGCTCCTAGTGTTATCTTGCAAAGACGTGTCTGTCCAGAATTTCAGATCCTGCAGCTTCAAATTCAGAGGAGAATTTAAAAAAAAAAAAAATTGTTGTGATTAGCTGGGCATATCACAACAAGAATGTCTATACAGAATCTCAGCCATCTCTTTACCCTGCTGGATTATTTACTTGGTATCGTTGTACCCTCTTCCCTGTCTCATATCTTTCATTTGACAAATGAAGAGACAGAGAGGCATGGGGGAGGTTAAGTGTCTATTCTCCGTACACAGGGTAATTCACCGGTAATTCGTTAACTTTGTGTTAAAAGTTTTACTTAGATTTAATGTCTACATTGTGAGGGGTTGGGTATTGGAAGGGACTTGGGTTTGAGGTTTTTGTTGTTGTTTTTGGGTTTTGGTTTTTTTTGTTGTTCTACAGCCTGTCTTTCAGGTGTGTGTAGCTTTACTGTCGGCTTGATTTTCAGACTTAGCTTGGGCCCTTTATGGTGATCAGTTCCTTGCACTGTGAAGCTGGAGGAGCTGGGGAAGGTACTGGTACTGAATCAATTTAATTTAGGGAAAAAGAAACCCTGAAAAACAAATGTTTGTCAAAGGGAAGTGATGTCTTCAAGGTTTGTGCTTGACCCTCACATATAGAGGTGCTTGGGCTGTAAGCTCAAGAAGTGTGCTATGCCTTGAAGTAAATAGTTCTGTAGCTTTCTCTGCTCCCAGCTGTATTTCCTCATCTAACTGTCCAGTGAGTGTCTTGTGTTAGTGGTCCATGGGCAAGAGTTGGCCTGTGCTTCTTGCAAATGCCAGATCACTTGCATAAATGTGTGCTTGAGGACCACAGGGGGCATGCCAGTAACAGAAAAGAAGGTAAGTGGTGCTCCTGACAAATACTGGGTACCACTGCCCTGGCTCCAGCAGCACCTGTGTCACCTGAGGTGTACAAACATTGCCTGCCTGTCACTGGTGGTGGATACGCTGCTGGTTCCTTTCTCTCCTTCATGGGAATTCAGTCTAAGCATTGAGAATAAACTGCGAAGCTTGATAAAGATTCTGCCTTTGCCACAGTGGCTGTATAAATCATTAAAATGGTATTTCCATATGGATGGTGGCAGCAAGGCTATGGACCCTTGGTAGAGGTGGAAATTGTCTTGGAAAATCAGGAGGCAAGAGGAGGACATGGAGCATGGTTTGGGCTCTAACCTTTTGCCTTGGATGGAGGAAATGAGGATGACATGAGGTAAATCAGGCTGTGGGGCACCATGATAGGATGTTTGGGTTGCGGTTATATTGGTGTAATAGTAGTGCAGACATTGCCAGTCTTATCAGTTAATTTTTAGTGAACTGTTTTCCACTGTCTCCATGGTATTAGTGTTAATTAAGGATCGCCTGATTTGACACTTCAGTTTGCAGGGTCATTTTTGGAATTTTGAGGAATTTTTGAGAAATATTAACACTTTGGAATTTCCTTTCCACAAATCTGGCTATGCTTGCTCGATACCAGTATGAATTTTCTGTCTCAAAAATATTTGGAGTATAGGCTGTTCCTTATGGCTTTCTGCTGCTTCTTTGGTTTTGTGTAGATCTGACCAGCTTCCTCTCTTTGTTTGATTTCAAGTGTTCTAATTTGCTTTTTATTGCACAGTGCTTACATGTCTTTTAAGAAGTACAATAAAATGGGTTAATCCATGAAATAGCTTCTACGTGGCCTGGTGTATTTTATATTGTGTAGAGTGTTATTTAGAGGAATAGAGCAATATCGATTTCTTTCTTCTCAGAGATTTTTTTTTCCTATTATTTAGCTATGTGAACAATTTGGAAAGGTATTACAATCCATTAAAGTAGCAGACTTAAACCTTGTAGGTCATCAGTTATTCATGCTCATAAACCTGTAGGGATAATTCATATCAAATATGTTCCTTGTTGATATGGTATTACTTTAATAAATCCCCCCAAGTTCAAAACACAAATCACAGTTGTAAAAATAGAGTGCTCAGTAAGAATGGAGAAAAATAGACAAGAGACTGGGAGAGATCTGAATTAAGCCCAGCCCATTCTGATTAATTCCAGAATTTTAATGCTTGCAGATGTATTAATTGGCAGGTATTCGTATTTGTATGTTTTAAGACCTTTTGAATGAGATATCATTTTCCATATAAAACAGTCTGATGGGTAATTCTAATCTGTAGATATTTTATATTACATTATCAGCCCTGTATTTGATGCATTTGTGAAACACAAAGCACTACCATTTGTAGAGATTTATTCGTGTATCATTTTTCCCCAGATTTGCCAGAACACCATCATGTTCGTGTTCTGAAGGTTAATGCCCAAAGTCAAACAGACAGAAGCCAAATGCTGCAAGGTTTCCAAGATTAGGACTGATTCCCTTCGCGAAAATAAATGATTCCTGCCATGTTCAGTGATTTTGTGCAGCACTACTCACGGCTGAGTGAGTGCATCAATACTGTAGTCCTTACATGCTGTACATACTGATGACACTCTGTGTTAACTTGATTGACTGAGCAGTATACTGGAGAGGATGCACCTGCGAGAGATGTGCAGACATATGTATTTTTATTCTGGTTTTGAAACATTCTGGGTTTACTTTTTTTTTTTTTGGAAAGTCTTAGTTTCACATTTCATGGGTTATCACATTGTGCTGTTAAGGTAGAGCAAGCAGTTACGTGCTTCTTTGTTGTCAAAACTGGATTGGAAAATGATCTAAGGTGCATCTTCTTTCTCTGTTAGAAAAAGGAAAAAAGCCTGATTTTGTATTTTAAAAGAAAATGACATAAAGAGGACGAGTGTGAAGTCTGACAAGTCAGTAGCTGTGTAAATTATGCTTATTTTGAGGGATTCAGTTTAATGGTAGAGAAATGTCATATGTAATTCACTTACAAGCATTATTTTTTTGCTACAGTTTTATGTTTTGTTATCGTTTTTGTAGGCTTTGAGACAACAGCAGAAGAGAAGAAATGGAGTCTCAATGATGGTAAACAAGACTGTTCCTCGTGTTGTTTTGACACCATTAAAGGTGTCCGATGAGCAGTCGGATTCACCTTCAGGTAAATAGCTAAAGGACCGTTTGCAAGATCAGCTCTGGTCACAGAGCCTTCCTCTGAATCAGATGTGTAGCGTACAGAATTTGGAATTGCTGAAATAGTGTTTCCACTGGGTGGCTTTGTTTAACGTCTTTATTTCCTTATCAAGACTCGTGTCTCAAGGATGGAGATTTTTCTTTAATAAAGAACTGAAGGCATACAGTAAAATGACAATTGGTAATAGCAGCAGCTTTAAAGGAATGCAAAGTAACATTTTGTTTGGCTCTGGAGCTCTAATGGAAGACCACATGCTGGTATTCAATGCCATAAAAAGAGGGTGGGGGGGAAAGGGAGGCTTCTCTGTGAATGTGAATTTGTGTCTCAGTTCTGCATTGCAATACTCAAATCCTTTTGTTAGCTTTTCTTCTTCTGCTTATACCATGCTTATCATTGCAGCATAACCTTGACCTTTAGCTTTGGTGGTTAAGTTGCTTCATTTTAAGAGATTTCTGTGTCTGTGTTTAACACAAATTGACAGTTGTATTTTCAAACATATCTTTTCTTTAAATGTTTCTTCAAAAAGAAATGGTCTTTTTTCAGCCTTAGATTGCTTTACTGCACCATAACTTAAGGTTAAAATATTTTTAAAAATATCTCCTGGGCATTATGGAACTATGTTATTTTTATTAGATCAGTGAACATTTTTATTGACTGCAGTGTTCAGTAAACTTTAGTTTTCAGCACTTAATTGATTTATTGAGCTTTTACTTCCAATTCCTCTGATGAAGAGGAATTGTATTGTGACCAGAAAAGTATATTGCCTTTCAGCAAGAATATGTCACTTTTTTTTAAATTCTATTTTTGTTTTGTTTACGGTGTAGGGGGTGCTGAGGGGATTGTTAGTAAAAGTGCAGAAGCATCATATTTGAGGGATTTTACTTTTTCCAAAGGATCGGAATCTAAAAATGGTGAAGCAGATGGTTCTGATAAAGAGATGAAACATGGGCAAAAGTCTCCAACTGGAAAGCAAACAAGCCAGCACTTAAAGAGATTAAAAAAATCTGGTTTAGGTGAGTAGGAGTAAAATAAATATCTTACTTGTAATACTGATATTCTTCTACAGTCTGTGTTCTCTTGAAAAATTTTATTTTTCTGTTTAACTGTCCCTTCTTCAAACTCATTAGCTGACCCTTTCTCAAGAAGACATCCTTCTGTCTACCTGGAAAATCCATGGTCAATTTTTTTTTCGTCGAGTGGTTGCTTTTTAAAGTTTGAGAGACCTAAGCGACTGCAGGCAGGGAGGTGATTTAGCAGTTAGATTCTGATTGTTATGTAATGATTTTTTGGGGGATGGGGACGGTGTGTAACAGATATTCTTTCTTCATGGTGAATTTGCTTGCCTAATGTGCATTTATTCCCAAAGATAGTAGCATATTTGCTTACATGCTTGCCTGATTAGAAGTTAACATTCTCCTCTCTTCATTTGCATTATTGCATGTCATATAGAGATTTGGCACACAAGTTTTGGTTGGTTCTCCATCTTTGGTTGATTTAGTTATTCAGTGTATTTTGAAGCTACATCTCTTGAGGTTGTAGATAAAGTTTCTGGTTTTATTTTCTGGGTGGTTTTTAGTGAGGTTCATGGATCATATTCTGTAATTAACAAAGAATTTTCTCTGAAGAGATGCTAAGAGTAAATTCTCAATCTCCATGCGATAGGCAGATTTTCCTGCTCTGCATGAAATTTAATTGCAAAAGTTCCCTAGGGAGCACAAAATGTAGTGTTCACTAAGACTCTTGTCTCTGCTTAAGTGAAGTCAAATAATGACATAACTGTTTCTTTATCTCTACAAAGTACTTTTTTTGCATTCAGTAGAATGCTGAATCATTTAGAGAAGTATTTTGCAATGTGGCCATGTTGGAAAAGATTACAAACAAGCTTTTTGTAGTGACTAAATCCTATGAGTTACTTAATGTCTATCTTTGTGGCAATAAGATTGTTCTTCTTTGTTAATCATCCAGCCTAGTCCTATTTTTATATATAATAATCCTGTAAAATAGCTCCAAGGCACTTTACTTCCTAAATGCCATAGGAGAGTTGTTAAATGCACTACTGCCAGTTCCTGGGTGTGTAACCCAAAAGCCTTATTGTATCACAGCCTCCCATGAAAGTGTACTTTGGTTTCATACACGATCTTTCTGCAGATTACCAGTCCCACGTGGATAGCTAGTTCTCTATGTTGATCCAACATCATTATTCAAAATAGACCATATGACTTCAGTATTACTGCTTTTGCTGTGCACAGTTATGTTCAATGTTAGATGAATTCCTATAATTTGTCTCTACATTTAAGACTGAGATACATCATTTCAGGTATACATTCCTCCCCATCTTCAGATATGACATCAATTGTTGGTTGATGATAGCAAATTAATTCATTAGGGGTTTTTTTGGTGGATTTTGGAAAATCTACTGGCCTTTTGGGACATGACACATGAAGTGCAGGAAACTTTGTGTAAGGTTTAAGGATTTCTGTTCTTTTACCTACTGAGATGTTTCTCTTATGACACAACATTTCTTGGGATGCTAAAATGCAGTTGTAGAGCAGCTTTGAGAATGGGTTCAGGGACCTGTGTAGTGCACAGTTCAGGTCCAGATACTGTTTGATTGTCTGAAACTCTGCTGATCCACCCAACATTCACTACATGTTGTGTTTAGTAGACTTTCTGAGCTCCGATTAAATATGATTACTTTTCCGTTTTAGTTAACAGATTCTGCCAAGTGTGGGATTTCTGTCCTTCTTCTCTTTTCATTTTTATGCCTTGATGAAGAACCATGGTGCTCCCATCTCCTTATGGTTAATTCTCTGTGTTGAAAACTAAACTCTTATTTTCCAAGGTTGCTAGCCTGAGTTTCTCTCTTGTCTTACAGTTTCTATTTCTGATCTGGACAGTGATACCCTGAACTATATAAGGATTCAAAATGTCTTTCTCTGTGGAAAACAACATAAAGAACATTGGCACATGTTTTGTCATAAACTCTTCTCAGAGCTATGATTAGTGATGCAGTAGTGTCATACTTCCATGCTGCTCCCAAATACCAAATACTAAATCTTATTACAAACTTGGGGCCTGCTATACAGATCCTAAATTAGCCATAGGAAGGGTGCAGGAGAGAGCATTTGTTGTTGTTCTGAACAGATTTTGGGGGTTTTTTTAAGTAGAACTGTGGTGGACATCCACAGTTTTCTACTGCAAAGCAGTACACACATTTCTTCTGGAAGCTGATAAAACCTCCATAGTATTCCATAAGTGGCAGCAGGTCAAATAAATCAGAAAATGTAGGTTTGACTCTTTGTCTTGGGCTTTTCATACCATGAGAATATCTGCCACTGGAGGATGTTACTGATTTTGCAGTCATGTATCTTATTTCAGTTTGGATTATCTCTGTGTGTATGCCTTCCCATAGGATATGAAGTACTAGCTAGGGAAAATGGCACTCTAATTTGGAGTCACTTAGAAGATGAGGATATGTATTTTATATTGATTAAAGAAGAGAATATACATGCAGGCATTAAAATTCAATACATCATACAACTTGTGTTATGCTCAGGGACTGTGTTCCTTTTACATTTATATTTAGTGAGTGGAACAGATGGTGAGGATAGTTTATTGCGATGCATTCATGAAAATGGGCACTTCTTCCATGCAATTGTCCTGTATAACAGGGCATTCATTTGTTGGTAATGGAGTCTTTGCTGTACTGAAATAGAGTATGTTAGAAAAATGTGTTGGAAAAGGTTATCCTGTGCTGAGTGCAAAGGAGTCCTTGTCTCACTCAGTTACTATCGGCTGCTGAAAAATAAAATAAAATTACAAGACTGTTTACGGGAGGCCGTGACTAAAGTGGAGCTTTTCGAATTTACAAATCTTCATTTTCTTGCATATGTATATTTTGTAGCTACAGACTTTCAGGGAAGAGACCACAGTAGGTCCTCTAAAAAATCTAAAGCATAATCGCATTCCTTCTATTAATGTTACTGTTAAATAGCTTGCAGCATTTGAGACATTCCTAATAATCAGTATGCCCAAATTTTCTAATTTTTAAAATATATTTATTCTTCTTAACATGTCAATTTTAATTGCTGCTGAGAGGTGCTATGGTTAATGCCAAATGCTATCATTCATCCTAGCAGTGGAATAATCTTTTAATCACTTTTTTAGAGATTCTGATGGAGTTTGTAGTTTGTATAGTTCAGGCCTGTCTTGTACAATTTTTGAAATATTTGAAAGTACAACAGACTGAAACCTGAAGAAGTTTCCGGGGAGGGGTTTGAAGCTTTTGAGTTTTTCCAGCCACCTCGACTTTGATATGTTAAGACTTAGAGGAAAAAAAGGATTGTAGCAGTATATAAATACCTTGAAGGAGGTGGCTCTTTAAGAAGCTTTAAAAAGTATCTTATAAATATTATCCTAGAAATACTAACAGAATCAGACCAGACAGGATCTCCCATGGTCATCTAATTTGTTCATCAGTCATAGGTCAAAGTCAGATATGCATCTGTCATTACTGACAGGTATTTGTCTAACATGTTCTTAAAAGATTTTCACTGGTAGAGACTCTAAAACCTCCCTATGGATATAATCCAGCATCTCCTCTTTCTTGGTGGTTGAAAGCTTTCTTTTCCCACTATCTTAACAGATATATTTCTTACTGTGCAAGAGTTTAAGCTTATAGCCTTTCTGTCCAATGTGTAAAGTAAGAAGACATTTTTCTGTAGTGCTGTGCATGAGCCATATGTGTATTTCTGTTTCCCTCTGCTGAGTCTTTATCTTACTCCCGGGTTTGTATCGTTCCTCACATACC
The DNA here is from genome assembly GCA_013400175.1 of Phainopepla nitens. Lineage (NCBI taxonomy): Eukaryota > Metazoa > Chordata > Aves > Passeriformes > Bombycillidae > Phainopepla > Phainopepla nitens. The sequence continues at coordinate 200,941 of VXBQ01017677.1, read as the reverse complement.
CTGTTTACTAATCTCACAATTCCTGCTGCTGCCTTCTGTATGTTAATAATTTTAGATCATTAGCTCTTAGGAAAATTCTGAAAAAAGCTTTTGTTTTTTGTTGATAATGTTTTCAGAGATTAACGTATAAAATATTCTCATCTCTTTGATCACTCTCTTTTCACACAGGTAGTTTTAGCAGGTGCAATGGGACAAGTTCTGTAGGCCATAGGGCACTGCTGATGGCAAAATAGAAGCTGTCCATCATGATTGATTTACATCAGCCTCATCAAGCAGCCTTTTGCTTGAAAATAGATGCTTATATAATTATTGTTGATGACATGACAGGATTATTTTCTGTGGCTGTTGAGTTGGTCTGGAGTTGGAAGTAAGAATATGTCAGCTGTGATGTTGGCTGGAATATAAGAAGTCAAGAGACAAATGCATTCTGCCTCCTGAATATAAAATAAAATTATTTTATATTCAAGAGACAAATATGAAATATTTGTTATTATTATACAAATATAAAAGCTGTTAAGACACATAGAAAAGACTGTGTAACCCTTCTCAGAGTACCATTTCTCTAGAGCTTATTGTATTATACAATAAAAGCTAAAAACTTTAAAAAAAGACTTGTTCCCTACTCTCTTCCTTTGTTTATGTTTAAAGTTATTTCTGTTTATTTACTCCAGGACATTTGAAATGGACCAAAGCTGAGGATATTGACATAGAAACACCGGGATCTATTCTAGTGAACACTAACCTGAGGGCTTTAATAAATAAACACACCTTTGCTTCTTTACCTCAGCATTTTCAACAATACCTCCTGCTTTTGCTTCCAGAAGTAGACAGGCAGGTAAGTAGCATCATAAAATATTTCTATTTTTAATGAGACTTTTTTTACAGTGTTTTACAAACTTTTTTTGCATAGGCTGATTTGACTGACTAGGAATCATTCCAGGAAAGAATTAGAAAATCTCCATGCTTTCTTAGGTTAAACTGTTAGATGTAGAATGACTCTAAAGTTTATCTATGAAAACCAGTTCCTGCTTCTTTGCCTCCTGAAAACTCTGCAGCTCCCTGATTTGTCTGAATGGAAACCAGGCAGCAAGTCTTTTAAACATGCCAAATCACTTAATTAGCTTTTTTGCCTATGGTGTTGAAGATAAACTTTTCATTCTCAAGACTTTCTTTATTTTGAGTCTCTTTTCACCTGTGATATTCCTTGGTGCTCTGCCAGCAGTGTCCAGGTCAATATTAGGTCTGTTTGTTCTCCTGCTCTTCACCTTTTACACAAGCCTACATATGCTCTCTCATCTCCAGTCCACTGAATCCACTCAGTCACACCTTTTAGAAGGAATATCTTCTCCAGAGTTTATGGCTGTGTGCTTGGATCTGTTGAGGAGAATGATTTGGAGAGTAATAGGCTGGAAATAGAATTTCAGTTTCATGATCTTTCCTACAATATCTGGGCCTTCCTGGAATTGTTGGTCAAATTGCAGGGTTTCTTAGAGTGGGAAAAAAAAGTCTTTCCAGCATGTCTAGTAGTTAAAATAGGAAAGAGATTTCATTTACTCACTTGCCTCACTTAGGGATTCAAACAGTCTTACCAGTTTTAATGGGGAATACTCATGCACTTAATTCAGACTCATTAACTTACCCAAATAGGGCATTACAATTTTTGCAGATGGTCAGTATCCCTCTTTTAATATAGTAACTAGAGAACACAGATCACTTAAACGAGTGAGTAAACCTGCATCTTAAATCAGTATTTCATTTCAGTATTGCAGGTTTTATTTCTTTAACTGTTAGTAGTTGGTCTACCACTAAAGCAGGGAGAAGTGCAATATGACACCAAAAGAGGAAGAAAAATTGTATTGATGTACATTTACTCAGCCTCTTATCAAATTATATACTGTATGTTGTGGACTGTAATTCTGTATTTAGTAACAGAATGCTTGAGAAAGAACATCAGAACAAGATCCATAGGAGAAACAATTTCAATGTATTTATTCTCACACTCCCACAATGAAGTCAAAGTCAATATTAACAAGTTTTAAGAAAACTTCTTTCCCTGCTGTCAAACAGATTTTAACTTTTCTGATAGTTTTGATTTTTTGTTCTCTTTCTAGTTAATTCATCAGAAAAGATTAAAAAAATATACTAGGTAAAATCTTGTTTTCTCTCCAACCATCAAAGTCCCAATGTTCATAAATTACATTTCAAGTATGGGATATTTATTTAGAAGTTTCTTACTTTAAAATTTATTTTTAAAAATGTAGTATCTACAACTGACAAGCCACTTCCCTTCTTATCAGTGTTCTTACAGCAGAGTTTTTTGGCAAGAAAATCAAGAGAATATTTGTTGAATTTAAACACGCCTCACTAGTTAAAAGCAGTTCATTTTTTTAACTTTTATTTCAAAAAGAACTCACATAATGCATATAATATGTTATTTCAGAGCCCCAACACTACATAATTGGACACTATTATTTCACAAGCCACTGTTGTGGTGAGACATTTGCAGGTGTCCTTCTGACTGTCATCTTCTCACAGCATGCTGTGGGTTTGTGTAGCACACCAGGTTTTCACCAGCGTTTGGAAGGCAGGAGTCTCTGGTCATCTCTGGACATTTAATGGCAATGTTTGGTCTCTTAAGTGTGAAAGTTTGAAAATGGTTTTCCGGTAGACAGTGGAATAACCCTGAACCTTTGCTCTGCAGAAGTCCTAGCAGAGAAAGAAATGCATCTCTTTTCTTGATATCTGAGAATATGTCCTCAGCTATGCCCAAAGTGTGGCATCCCAGATACAGACTGATGTTCAGTTGAACTGATGTTCTTTTCCTTCCTGTGGCAAGTGGAAAATGCCAGTGTAGTGCTCAAGGATCAAGCAAAAGGAGAGAGAATTTTAGCCAGGGAGCTCTGTTGGGAGTCTCTGCTCTTGGTCACTCTGACTGAACAAGGCAAGGGTATTCAGTTTTCCTCTTTTATTTCTACTTTCTGAATCAAGTGGGACATCAGGCAAGCAAAAATGGTACAATACTATTCTTTGAGTTAGCTGCATGTCTCTGGGGGTTCAGTTTTATTGATTTATATTGTCCTTTCTTTGATTTGTCTGAAAATTTTTATTTCTGCTCTTCTGGCTCAGAAGTGTTTCCTCCCTGTGTGCTGCTCTGCAGTTGGCTGCTGTTGTCTTCCCCAGAGAAAGCTGCATTTCTGTATTGCCATGTGGATATAGTATGTGAAGTACTGTAATAAATGGCACTATAAAAATGTAATAGAGTTATGCTATTTGTGTATATATAGTGATCTGTGAAATAAATTACTAATGAAGTGCAGTTTCATTTAGGCTTTATTACTGCTCCACATAGAAAAACCCCATGATGAATGATTCTTTGTCATTTCTGTCATAAACACCATTTTTCTGGGTGGTATAACTCCTCCTCCTTAAATCGTACTCAGCCAAAACTTGTCATGCATGTGTCAGTTTGAATAAGCATTTTTAGAAACCATTAGTTAAGGGAGTTGAGGTTTTCTGGGTTTTTTTGTGTGCAAGTGTTTATTATAAGTAAATGACTTCTGTCTCAACCTTGGTTAGTCTAATATGTTCAAGAAAAGTTCAGGGACAAGTCAGGAGCTTGTTGGGATGTGTTTTCTGATCTTTCTTTCATTTTCAAGTTTTGTGATTGCTGTCAGGGAGTTATTGGAGCCCATGGAACAGAAAGCCTTAGGAAAGATGTCCCAGAATGAAAGAAGTTGAGAACAATTCTTCTGATGTTCATGCTGTCATTTTTCCTACTCCAGCTAGACTTTTGACAGAGTAGAAGAATAGGGTCATTGCCTATCTTTCCCCCTTGGGAAAAGATAAACTGTATCATGAGTTATAATTACAATTCAAATTGATTTCAGCTTGCATGTTAGTTTAAATTTTATTACAGTAGCAATGAGGCCTTGTGTAATTTTCTGTATTCAAAATGCCTATAAAAGAAATTGTAGCAAGTTGGCAGTTATGGTAGATGCATTTTATCAAGGATTTTATTTGTTTTGATTTGGGTTTAGTGGGAATAAGTATGTAGACATTGTTCAAATCATTGGAACAAAGAATGTCCTGAGTTGGAAGGGGACCCATGAGGGTAATCCAGTCAAGCTTCTCACTCTGCACAGGACAGCCCCAAGAATCACACCATGTGCATTGTCCAAACACTTCTTGGACTCTGTTCAAGAGCACCAAGGCTTGGTGCTGTGACCACTTCCTTGAGGACTCTGTTCAAGTGCCCAACTACCTTCTAGATGACAAACCTTTTCCTAATATCCAACCTAAACCTCCCGTGACACATCTTAAGGCCATTCCCTTGGCTCCTGTCAGTGGTCACCACAGAGAAGAGATCAGTGCCTGAGAAGCAGCCATGTCCCAGACTTGTCTGTTTAGCACACTGCTCCAAAATCTTGCATCACTGGATACCGGGAACCTCATGACTGAGATTTGAACATCCAGATTTTCAGCTCTTCATTAATCTGTATGGATTCAAAGACTCAAAATACTTGAAGCTCAGCTGATGCAGAAGCCTGTTGGGTGATTCCCAGGGAGACCTATATGACTGAGCTGGAAATATAGAAAACATGCAGGTATAGAAACTATATGGAAAGAAAAGTCTCTGCACAAGAGATTTCAGTTATCACAAATTCCAGCAAAATATTTTACTTTACAGCTCTAATTAGAAAATTCTATATCTAAAGAACAATGGATTTTTCATCAAATACCGATTTCTGATTCATCAAACTGATAATTAAATGTAACATAAGCCTTTTTGACTACTTCTCAGCAAATGCTCACCTTTAAAGCAGGAAGTTTCCCTCCATATCTAGATTGCTGTATAGCATCAGTGAGTCTTTAAATATTAATTAAACCATGTATATTGTCCAAGGATGTTCAACAGGTCTCTACAACAGGTTGCTGAAAATGAATGGCAGTTGGACGTGTTGTCTACACCAGCTTTCCTTGTTGGTGCTTCTGGGTAGCCAAATTCCTCCTCTTAACACTGAGGAATGGGCAAAAGGAAGGGAAACACAACCACCTACTTAGCTTCCGAGAAGAACAGTGTAGCATTATCTGAAGAGTAGAAGGAAGCTGAGGTGATTTTTACTAATCCTTAGATTAGAGAGCCAAACAAAATGTTCTTTCCTGAATGCTCTGAAAAAGAGTGTGTCTTTCCAGACTCTATGAGTAGTTAACACCTTTTTGATCTTTGAGAATTTAACTCTGTCTTGCATTTTCTCTTCTGGTAATGTTGGGCTCTTTTGAGTCTCTTGTGATTTGCACCTGCTCCGCCCTTTCACATAGGATGTGAATTTCTTCCTAAAAAAATACTGACATATTTTTGCTCAGCTCAGACATGTGTGTTAGGTAGCAGTGCCATTTTATCAGACCAAATCTGTTCAGGAAGAGCATTTGAAACAGTAGAGGAAATCCCAGTAGTAGTTATATCTTGTCTCAGCTTTACTTGTTTAATGAAAGAAATTTAGCAACTATCTGTCTTTTATCTACAGTTTATAGGTAGTCAGGTCAGTTACTTAAATTAAAAGCTTCAGTATTCTTAAAGAGTTACAGAAAAGCCTGTGAATATTTCAGCTTTTTAGCAGGTCAGTCTAATAAAAAGAAAAATATGATGTACAAATCAAAGGATTCTAAAATGGATCAAAACCCACCTTACTCTCTTTCTTTTGATTTCTAAATCAGTGAATCCCAAAATAATTACTGTCTTTTGGGTCAGTGCTAGTATTGCTATGCAATCAAAGCACAACATCCTTTTATTTTAAGGTCAGTGTAGGTTCTGTGTTTCTGTCTTGGCCTGTTCATTTTAGGTTGGTGCAATTTGAATCTGTCACCGTGTAAAGACTCCTTCTAACCTTGCATTGAGAAAAGTCACGGGGTGATATCAGTTAGTGATTTACTCTGTTTCGTTTAAAATAATAAGAAGGAATTTTGGGTAAGGTTGCCTACAGAATTCCAATTCAAACCTCTTTGTTTTCCTGCAGTATGAATCAGCTTAATATCTGTTCCTACAATTTGAGCAATGATAGCGAAAGGTAATGTGTGTTTGATGTGCACAAATTACTCCTACTCCCAAACACATAAGTTGGAATTCTGTGGTGGAGAGTGGGTAATGAATAATGCAAAATATTCTTTTACTTGTAAAAGACAAGAGAATTCTGGTATCTGACATTCTGAACACTTAGTAGGTATCTTACTGTATATTAGTTTTTATTAGAAGAGAGTAAGTGAAGCTTGACTTTCAGTTTGTTTCTTGTAGCAATGTAACCATCTCCATGCTTATTTTATTATAACTTCATCAGTGCTTGAGGATTATATGTGCCATTGGTATTTTGCAGAATTTCCTTTCTAAAAAGACCAACTGAAGAAATTAGTGCTGTGTATATTATTTGCTTCCAGGTTTATTTTATGTTTCTCTCCATGGAATTACTGTGTTCTGATAGTTAAATGGTTACCTTATCTTACTTAGCTGCCTTTTTGCTTATACAACCATTTAGCTGTGTCCTTTTCCATTCTCTATCATCAGTAGCTTTCAAATATTTATTGTTATGTTCCTGTAAATGTTTGAGTTTTACACTGAAATAGTTTTAGGGTTATGACAAAAGCATTTAGTTCAGAGGAGAACATTTGCAATTGAAGGTTAAATGTAACATATGTCATCTGCACCTAAGCAGATTTAAAAAGCTGTTAAATTGGCACCCCTGTGTGTGCAGTAATTGAAGGTCATTTTATGTCACATTTCTCCCTTTAGCTGACATTTTTTTCTTCAGTTTTACTGGATGATGTGGACAGCATGGTGTTGTTGTAATGTGCCTTATTTTTACAGCTTTATTAGAGTAGTTTTAATGCAGGTATCTTACAAACTAGATATATGAAGAAATTCCAAAGATTTAAGCTGCCTTTTCCCTAAAATTATGGGTCTGATTCCTGAGCTGAGCTAGCTGAGGGTTTTCAGGCAGATTACACCCAGCTGACCCTCTGTCCTTATGCAGCAATTTAATATTTATTTTACCTAATACACCTGTATGGATGATATATGTGTGTATTTCACAGTCATGTATTAACAACAAACATCAGTTTCACTTTACGTGAGTTGAAAGCTGAAGCATTTTACTTCAAAATCCCAGTTGTCTTTAGCTACAAGAAAGCTACTCTTTCAGCTTCCCTAGGCAGTCCTGAAAGGCTCACTGCAATTGCATTGCAATCTGGCTGCTCTGATTGATGTGGTAATGGAATTCTTGTTTGCTTGTTTGCAGTAATCCCTGGAGGTCCTCCTCAGTATCAGTACGTCTACATATGTGAATAGGAAGCTTTACATTTTTGATTAAGTGTCATGGTTTCATATTTCTGCAGGCTTGGTCACTGTATTTCAGAAGTGTGAATCAGTGTTTTCCACCCTGCCACATCCATGTTGTAGAAGTTCTTTTTTGATTTCTAAAGCCTAGTTACAAGCTCTTGTCACACTTAAAACATTTCTCACCTTTAAGAACACGTTTTGCAGAGGCGTTAGCAGAATTACTACATTTGCTTTTGTCTGTAGCAAGGCTAAACTCAGTTGGAACATCTAGTAGGACACAGCAGCATTGCTGTGCCCCTGAAAGCTAAAAAATACGAGATGCACAGCTGTCTCTGCAGCATCCTTTCCCATAAGTCCTTCTGATGTGTGAGGGGCCCTTCACTTAAGGTTGTTCTTCTGATGTAGGCTAGTGAAGCTTTTGTTCCCCTCTTGTTCCCTTCAAGCAAGTTTTCTAAAGTAAAGTGCACAGCTGTTAGTGCTTAAAAAAAAAGAGGACTTTGTGTGCAATACAAGTTCCATTTGCATTTGACAGAATTATTAGTACTTTAAAAAGAGAAAAGAAGTGATAAAGTACCTCCCTTCCAGTGGGAAAGTAAGTGCCTCACATAAGTGTCTTTTGAAAAGACTGTGCTAGGAGCTGTGTTATGAGAGTGTAACTAATGTGTGGACATAAGTGGTAACGTATATGGGCACAAGAGACTGGTATGCTCCAAATTATGTAGCTGTTAAGGATGTGCTGCAGTACTGCAGTGTGTGGTGTTCACACTGCGCCTCCCTTGCTAAGTGCTAATAATTAAGTGATATGAGTCGGTCTGCAGTGCCTCCAGTGTTGCCACTGTAGGGCTGTGCTGGAATTAGATGGAGAACAGAACATTCCTTACCGTTCTGAATCCGAAGAGAGAGGAGGACTTGAAACAGGATGTTGGATGCAGGTGCGGCAAAAGGAAGAGCGAGCAGAAGTGACCCATCCATGCTTCTGCAGCACCCTCCCCCTCTTCACCCTTACTCCCACCCTCTCTCTGCTTCTCCCCTCGCCTTTCCCTCCCCTCACCCTTTTCCAATATATTTGTTTGGCTTAAATACAAAAGGAGAAAAAGAAAAGTTGAGACTTTTTTTTTCCTAATTATCTCAGAACGTTACTATTCTTTTAATTATTTAATCTCAGATTTCATTTAGCTTGTTCTCTCTTGTGTTAAGGACATACGGCCATTTTTTTGCATAGAAAGGCAGTGTTTTCTAATGCCTAGAGAAAAAGGATTGGATGCAGGATTTTCATTTCTGACAGTCATCAAAAATGACTGATTAATTTTAAATGCTTACATGTAACTTCCCCTCACCTTCTGCTTCTTGGGCTCAAAGGTATATGTCTATAATTTTATTATTAAAAGCTAAGTGAATAGACCCTGGTTGTTTATATCCTTTTTCCTGCACTCTCCACAAAATATGAACATTCTTGGATAATTTAATAATGTTTAACTTTCTTAGAGTCATCTTTCCTTAAACAAGTTCCATACATGCTTGCCTTGATCACAATCCATATATGCTTTTCTGCCTATTTTTCCCCCAGGCTTATGTGCCTTTTCTAGTACCTTTATAAATATTTGCTTTTTTCTCTGTGTTCTGACATGCTTGGGTTCACTAATTACGTGAACTATGTATTAGAAAAAAGGAGTTTTAATTGTTACTTCTAGAATTTGAATGCAGTTAGACGATACTGTTTGCTGCATGTTCTGGTTTTGGGTTGTTTTTTTTTCTATTTTGCATGGGTTTTGTTTCATTTTAAAACATGCTTTATCTTTTCATTTTGCCAGATTTATTACTCGCCTAAAATTCTTCATCTAATTTCTTGCATCTCAGCTCAAACAGATTGGATTCTATTGTCTTTTTTGACACTACAGTGTATTGGAATGAATATAGCTATCCCACTTGTCTTCTTGATTTAGACAAGGTCTAAATTAACAAGTCACATTTCATTTTGAAAACATATGTTTGCAATTCTTCAGTCTTACTCGGCATATTTCCCACTTTAGTGAAGATGGAAAAGGTCTTTGTTTCTTTCTCTCAAAGATGCTTCTTGCTTTTCTCCTCATGTCTGAAGCAATTATTCCTATAGTAGTAGATATTTTCCTTTTCATCCTTTGATGTTTTACTTCTACGTTTAATCTGGTTATTTTTTATAGGACTGAAGTAATACTCAGAATCAGTTTCACCATCTGTCTTCAAAAGCTGTCTTTTCATTTTGTATTTGGAGGCAGAATGTTCATGTTATCATGTCAGTGATCAGGTGGGAATGACAAAGAGCTTTTCTTAGAAGGATTGATAACTTCATAATCAGAACTAAAGAAAATGAGCCATATTCTGGGTCATGTTACCCTTTACTGTGAAAAGGTGAAACCCATGGAAGAGAGCTTATACAGAGTGAATGTTAACACCCAAGCTGAGGTACAGCAGAATTGCTGAGAGAGCCATAGGATGAGTTCACAGGAGGTCCGTGTCACCTCCCCAGACCTGAAGTTGTGGTGACTGACTTTGTTTTTGTTTCAGCAGCTCCTGAGTCAGACCATGTATTTCTCTCTCTTGTATTTATGTATGCATATAGTGTTGCACGTATCTCTTACCATTCATATATTTCTCAGTGTTACTGTAGACATTTTGTGGTCACAACAGCAAAAAGGTCCTGGTAATTGCATCTCATCAGAAGTATTTCCCTTAGATTCCTGTTTATATACTTCCTACTCAGAAACTCCTCCACTGTTGGCTTTAAATACATGGTAACTGGTTTAAGAAAGGATAGATTTTTCATCAGCCATGGCACTGTGTAAATGTGTGCATTTTTCTGTTTGAGATGAGCCTCTGAGTGTTCCTTATCTTCAGGCAAAGAAGCAGTTGCTATGCGATTGTGTCTGTGGGTTTTTGCAAGGCCTGTCTATTTTTTTAAAATGTTCTGTGTCTTCAGCTGCATTGCTTCTTCCACATTCCTACCATCTGTGTCCTCAAGACCTGAAATCATCAATGTTTTGTATTAAACTTGGTAATTACTGACTCCTTAACTGTTCACTCCTTTCCTTTTTTTGCATCTGTCCAGTATTACGCCATGCCTTTCTCTGCATGTTTCTCTTCCCTTTTTTTATGTATATCAGAATTGTTGACAAGCTTTTGCTTTTCTTGAAACGAAAGACAGGCATAGAAGGAAAGGTGAGTGGTTGTTGTCCTCAAGGGGATCAGCATCTGTGTGGACCTCTTCTACAGAGTGGATTACAGTCTGGTTCAGATTTTAGGTGTCTGGTTCAGAGAAGAGGCACTAGCATGAATGCCACTGTGATCTGAGTTTAACCAACCATCCCATCTAGCTCAGCACTCATAAGGCCACACCTAGAGTAAGTACCTTGTCCAGTTCTAGGCCTTTGCCTAGATAGGAAGGGCCAGGGGCAGTTTTATCAATGTGTATAAAAGGATGTGGCACTACCAGAGGCAGTAGGTACCAAGAGATAGGAGCTTTCATATGGACATGAAGTAAAACTTTTTTTAGTGAGGGCACAAGCTGCCTAGAGAGGTTGTGAGTTCTCCATCCTTGGATGTATTAAAAACTAATTGATTTTTATTTCCCTCTGAAGTGTGCTATTATAGTTCAATAACACAAACATGTTAATTCTTTCAGTGTATTTCTCTCAGGTCTGGGAGATGAATGAAAGGCTTGTACATTAACTTCTTATGTTATCTATCCCATGTACAGGTACTTCCTGTGGATGGGGTCTTGGTGCAAACTGGCCTAGTGGAGGGTGTCTCAGGCCAGGGTAGGGGGGTTGGAACTAGATGATCTTTTAAGGTCCCTTCCAACTCAAACTGTTCTTTGATTTAGTGTAGGAAAGCGTACACCATTTTGTACTGGAAATTATGTGGGTTATTCCATTTCTAGTTGCTAAATCAAATTTGGAAAGAAAATATGGTCATGATTAGGGACAGCTCAGCAGAAACATCTGTTCAGTCTACCTTTAAGCAAGAACACTACCAGGGAGGCTGCACTAAACAAAATACTCTTTTCATTAAATAAATACTATTAAGTCATCATCTTCAATATTAAGTGTGGCCAGTTCAGTTCAGAAATTGTGAAAAGAACCCAGGGGAGGGCATTAAAATTTGCACGAGCCATAAAAATGTCTAAACAAAAATTACTGGACTTGAGCTTTTTAATCCACCAGAACAAAATTAAAAGTGAAGAGCATCAAATTTAATACAATCCGCTGCTGTATTTCATACAGTAGACAACTAACCCATGGAAGACTTTTGCATACTAAAAATTAGTATCGATTGTTGCCGCAGTTCAACTGATATAAACAGAAGATGGTGGATGCATATATATGAGTAGTAGCCATAGTTCTATCAAACAGACTGAAATATTTATGGCCATTAAAATTCCCTTTTTCAGTCTTATGCCAGCTAAACTAAATAGAAATAGAAAACTTTTATTTGACAGTTTTCCTAGTAATTGACTATTATGTGGTCTTTCACAAACTTTATCTACATTATCTGTTCCTTGCAATTATCAAAGGTTAGTTCAACCTCTGCTTTGATCTGATATTGTTACCATGTGGTACCACTCAGATATGATTAAAAGCTGAAAAATACAGTATCTTTGCTTAGCATTGAGTTGTGTAGCAGAAACAATACCATCAGAAATGCAGCCATTGTTTAACAGAACTTACAAATTTTTTTGTGACAACTACAGCTGCTTTTCCCTTTGACCCAAGTGTATTCACACTCATTCTCTATTATAGACTTGCCAACTGTTAGAGCATCCTTTTAATTTGGTCTCATTTATCACAATCTCTTTTAAATAGTAGTTGTGTAAGTGGAAAAATGACTTTTAGATAGGTAATGGCATACTTGAACAGTCAGCAGTATTCTGTAGGAAATGGAGAAACTTACTCAATTATTTTCACACTAGAAATACCTGTGAGTTCACTTCAAAGTATTTTGCACATGGATAGAAGTTAAGTTTTATAATTGCCATCTATTATTTAACAAGGAAAGCTCTAGCTGTGGATAACTCCTTGACATAATTGGTTCCCAGGTCATTAGCCAAAGTAGTGAACAGGATAATGATTGTTTTGCATTATTGTAGAGAATTTAGGCTTTTATAAGTGCAAGCAGATCTTGTTAGTTTCTGAAGAATGTGTCAGTCAGAACATGCAGTCCAGAGACTAACAGGAGCACCTATAGTAATAAGTTCTGTTTCACTTTTTAGTGCCTCGTACTAAAATATCAGTATGAACAAAGTATATGGCCTTATAATACTAGTCTCTGCAGCCATTCAGTATTTCCCAGTGAGAATTTATTTTTTAAAACATGCTTTATCTTTTCTGTCTGCCAGATTTGGGCTTAATGAGAAGTCTCTTCCACAGCGTTACCACACTCAGCCTCAAGGGAGAAAGTATCTACCTTGATTTTTAACATGCTCAAGCTATCAACTGCTAGTAAAAAAGTTGTTCAGGAATAAGTAAGGGATCCTTCCAGCCATCATGAAGCCTAGCTGGTGGCAGATACAATGGGCTTGTGTTTGAGAATAATGGTTCCAGAAACTGAGTGTAATCTAAGGTTTTAATTGCATTCAGGCAAGCATGTTTCAGTGTTTCTGAAGGTCACTCTGTCCGAATGAGGAGCTCTTTCAGATACGAATCACGAGCTGTGGTCAGTTATATTAGACTGCATGGAGTGACTCCACTGGAAGGGCATTAAGAGGTTAGAAGCCTGGAAGCCAGAATGCAAGGACTGACCCTTAAGCACCTTTCTTTTAAATTGGGGGTTGGCCATTGGTCAGAAGTTACATATATGCAAGAGCACTTTTAGTTTTCTTTTTAATGATGTTGTAATAGATGGCAATTTGTTACACCATCTTGATGTAGAAAACATGGCAAAAAAGGAAAATTTATCTCATCTTCTCTACACTAATGCAAAATCATCAATGTCCGCTTTTCTTTATCATGGCTAAAACTTTTTTTGGCTGTTCAGTGGTGGAGAATTCACAGCCTCTCCCAAAGATCATTGTTTTCACTGATAGAAAGCTTTTTCCTCAGGGTCTGATCTGAATCTCTCTTGCCTCAGTTCTGACTGTTACTCTTTGTTCTTTTTGGCATCTGCGTGTAGAGTGTGGAGATTTCTGTGTCCCTATTTCTTTTTCTTGACAAACAGCCCATAATAATGCCATCTTTGTAGATCTAGGACCTTAGGTCAGTTCTTAGCCTCATTTATTTCCTTTGCATTTTGTATGGGTTCTGAGTTGCATCAGTCAGAATTGAATGTATTACTCCAGCTCAACTGATAAGTAACCCCAAGGAGAGCAAAACTCATTTCTCTGCTTTTACACAGTACTCCTGTTTGTAACTTAGAGTGTTGTGCTCACCCTCTTTGCAGTTGCAAGGTTGACTTATATTCAGTTTGTGAACAGTCCATCAATACAAGTACTTTTCTGCAGAACCATTGCATAGCCACTTAGTTTCCCCATTTTGAATTTCTCTAGTTCTGTATTATACAAGAATGTCAAACTTCGCATTTGCTACTGTTGCAATGCCCTGCTTATCCCTATTGTTTCCCAAGTAATTCACAAAACCATCAAGAGAATTCTGATGCTCGCTGTACATGTTCTCTGACTGATAGTATTTTCAAGTTACTTCCATCTTTTTATCATGCCTCTGAATACACAGACTCCCAGTTGCTAATAAATAAACAATAATTCCCTAAGTAAAGGGTTCTGAGTAGTTCTTTGGTGACCTAATTACAATTTATGTATCCTGGCTTTGCTTAAGAAAATGTTAAACAACACTGCATTGTTATGATCAAGATACACAACTTGTGCTGCTTCTCTTCTATCACAAGGCCATTTATACTGTCAGAGAGAAAACAGACTGATCTGATGTAACCTACTCTTGACAAATCTGTGTTGGCTGTTGCTCAACTCGTGGTTAATTTTCAGGCAGTTGTGTATGGTATGATACCTTACATGGGTTAGTGGTGGACTTGGCAGTGCTGGGTTAATGATTGGACTCAATGGTGTTAAAGGTCTTTTCCAACCTAAATGATCCTGTGATTCTATGTTGTGCTTTAACCACTGCACATATTTTCCCCAGCATGAAGACAGGGTGAAGAAGCAGGGTATTTAAACACAGGTTTCCTGGGTCAGCTGAGAGGCTAGCACCTAACTACTTCAAAATGTTAAAGGCCCTATGTCAACTCTGGCTTGTGTCTGCTCAGAATGTGTCCCTATCAGTATCTTTGGACAGCTTAGGGCAGCACAAAAAAGAATGGGTTGTCTGAGCATAGGCCATGGAGTTCTGAAGCTGGCTAAGTCTGTAAGTCCTTAGCTGTCCCTATTCCCTTTTTTAGACACAGGTGACATGTGTGTGCTGTCTCTGTTTGTATAAACATCATGTATAATTTTGCATTTGTACTCATCATTTCTTCAAAATCCATCTTTTAACAGTTCTGAAATAGATTTGTAGCTGCGCATTTAACAGGCTAGACTATCAAGCCCATATAATTTGAATGCATTTGAATAATATTTGTTGAGCTCCTTGCCTTTTCAAGGTCACTTCTGACCCTTTTGCCTTTTGTTGCTGGTATTAATTGTATTAAGCTCCTCAACCCAGTAGATTTGTGGTGAAGATTCATGGAAAAAAAAAAAAAGGCAAGTTTTAACATTAGCTTTGTCTCTCTATTCCTCTAGTTTTCCCCCAGTGTTGCACAGTGGACTTTTTCTTTCATCATCTTCTTTCTTTTAATGTACTTAGAGAATTATTTCTTCTGGAGTTGGATGTGTCCCTTTTCAACTGTGTCTAATTTTGGCCCATTATACCATGTTCTGCTGTGGTATTCTTCCTTAGTAAGTTGACCTCGTTTCCATTCCCTACATGCTGTGAGATCAACAGCAAGATCCTAACTAAGACAATGTGGTCTTATTGTACAATCCCCATTACTCCTTTGCAGGAGACTTTGCACTCCATGTGGTCAGCATTGTTTATTTCAAGAACTGTGACAGTTTTTTTAACTCTTTTTTCACTAGCACCATGTTCTTCGCGACTCTTCCAACTAATTCTGCCATTACGAAAGGATGCCTACTTAAATCACATTTTTTAAAATTCTTTCGTCATTTCTTTCTTTTCTTCTTTTTTCACAAACAAACCTAATCTTTTATATTACTATCAGTCATGAATTATCAGATCGTCATTTTGCCAGTAAAGTCACAAATGTCAACTAAATCTTCCAAGTCCTCCTACATACCGTTTGCAGTTCTTGCATTAGTGTTCAACCATCAAAGACTGAAATAAATGCACCACTTCCATCACATTATCCTCTTCTTTAACCCCTCCTTCTATGAATAAATTTATTTTGGCAGTGGATCACAGAACAGGATTTATTTGAATTTGATTTCCCATACTATTGGGCTCTGTATATAAATACAGCATTCAAATTTTGAAGAAATAAGCAAGTCTGTCTATAGAGCATGTTCCTTTCCTCCACAGGGGCTGTTTTCAGTCACTGCTTACCTATTGCCATATATCTGAACCTTCCTGGGGCATCACCATGTGTTGAAGATGATAAAGCCATTCTGCCTGTAGTATCTATTAAACCACTTCATTATCAGTATATGTCTGTCACTGCTGATAAAAATATCAACAGATCCCTAGGTTCCATGATGATTCCTACAGCCTCCTTGTGATTTCTGATCCACTCAACTCATGTCTGGAAATATTCTTAGGGTGAAGGTGAAGAGACATCATGAACAATGAAGATAGTAGGTAGGTTTTGCAGGTATCATACCTACCAATACCTTCCTGAGGTTCTTCACACAGTCTCTGTTGTCCTCGTTCCCTTATTTCAGGTGATGTAGAGCAAGTCAATTCTTGAGCATAAAACTCTCCAAAGTGTCTGTCTTCAGAGTGTCAGTCACTAAAGTTGCTGCATCTTCAGATCCTCCATCTGCCCTGTACAATAATCACAGGTCAGTGGAATGCTGGTGCCCAGAGCTGGAGAATTGCGTTTGTTACAAATTTGTGTTACAAAACAGCAGTGATGTCTCTCTGCACACATAAATAAAATGTAATGTTTCCTATTTGTGATATAAATGCTCCTAAATTTTTCATTTGTAATATCTTGGAAGCTTTAATGCAAAAGCATCAAAATGTATATTCTCATATCTTCCATCTTTTATATAATTTCTCTTGCATACCTCTGGGAAAGTATGTGAATTATACAATTGGTTTTCCCCCAAGATAAAATATAGAGTTAGTGTCAATTTTTAGAAAGGGTATAAAAAATGAGTAGTACTGGACTCTTCATTTCGATGAATCATTACTTCCTTTGCTGATTTTTTGATTGCTTTTGTATTTGTAATTTTGGCTGGTTGGTTTTGATTTTGGTTGGCATTTTTGTTGTAAGCCTGAGAATTGGAATGGCTGGGGCTATAAAAAAGATGGGGAAGAACTCGTTTGCAGGGCCTGTTGCTGTGGGACTGAGGGGTAGTGGTTTTAAACTGAAGGAGGGTTGATTCAGATTAGATATAAGGAAGAAAGGTTTTTATGAAGAAGTTGGTAAAACACTGGAACAGGTTCCCCATGGAGGTGGTAGGTGCCTCATGCTGGAAACTTTCAAGGTCAGTTTGGATGAGGCTCTGAGACACCTCATGGTGAATGTGTCCCTCTGATAGTTCAGTGTGTCCCTGCTCATTGCAGAGGGTTTGTACTAGATGACCTTTAAAAGGTCCCTTCCAACTCAGACTATTCTATGGTTCTAGTCAAATGGCATGATATTCACACATAAGCTTTCATGTAAGAAATATGGCATACTACACAAGAACTGTGTACAGTGGATCATTAGAAATTTTATAAATACATTAGGAGAAATTTGAATCATTTTGAAAGAGATATAGAAATAATAGATTGACTAATTCCTTGGCTTTCAAGATTCTAGCCAAAATCAGATAATCTACTAGTACACACCTATGCAGTAATTGCCGTATACTTACTAAACACCAATGTGCATTTTCAGGTTGAGCTAAAAAGTAATCCCTGCCTTATTTTCAGAAGACAATTTTCAGTGAAACTTGGAGGAAAATAACTGAAGTAGTTGTTCTAGAAAGGTTACTCCGTTTGTTCTAATAAGAGTGTTTGACATTTGCTTTGTGATGCAAATAGATGCTGGGTTTTAACAGATATGTTTTGGGGTTGGGTGGTTTTTTGTTTGCTTTCAGTAAAAAGAGGAACTTTCAAAAGCCATTGTGAATTCTGCATGAAAGTATTAATTAGCAAACATAATTCTAGCATTGTGCTTAATCAGAAAAACCCAGAAGTTTAAAGCCCAACAGAATAAAACATAAACTTTCCAAGAATTGTTTGTTGTTCCAGCTCATTAACACACTGTCTCTGTTGGGCAGCATTTTTTAAATACCATAAAAATTAACAGTGTATTTAAGAACTGCTTTATGGGCATGTTTCTTCGAATTCTAATTTAAAGCTAATGGTTAATTGTGCTGTCTCTGTCATCAGAGCTTAGAGAAGTGAATACACTCCATGACTTCAAAATTTCCCCTTTAACTTGTTGATTCAGGTGAAAATGCATTCTCCAGGTGAAGTAAGAATATATATCAGTAGAAGTTGTTAGTTAACAATGTAGAAGGATGACCTCTTAGTCCTTCGAAGTTGAACAGAGTATAAAAAATGTTAGCCTCATTTCGCATGACTAGGGTATTGAGAAAAAGCATAAAACATCTTTTTTAGTTTCATTGCTTCTGATGGACTCTTTCAAAACAACTAGATGTGAAATTACTTGGATTTTGTCTGTTCCAACTTGTTCAAACTGTTTTTCACTGTGTAGAAATCTTTAAATGAACTGAAAATGGCTAAACTATTGAACTTTTTGTTAATTTAGTTTGGGTAGTGGTATCTGCTTTCTGCATAGTGCTTTATTCTTTCTATAACATTTTCAAAATTTCTGTTTCATTTGCTTTATCTCTTTGGCCATTATGAGTTTCTTTAGCATTTTTGTCCTCATCCTTTCCTCTTTGAGCTTTTTGTGGTTGAATCAATCCTTCCTGTTCCATTCCCAGCAAAAGTTTTCTTTGATCTCAAATTCCTAAGCAAGTTGGACAAAGTCACTGGGGCTGCCAACTCTTTTTGTCTTCCATTTTTAACATTAGTATCCATAGGTGTACCAAGTCTAAATAATGATGTTTATTTCCATACATCCCTTTATAATGTTTAGGCCTGAAATGATTCTTTCATGTAATGTTAAAATAGATCGTTGTAAGCTTCTCCTCTAATTAATTAGTGCATTTCTACCTTCTGTATCATTAGATGCTCTTGTGTTTAGATTTTGGTTGTTCTAGCTGCATAAATCTTCCATGAATTATGTGGATCCATGAACACAGGTCTCCAGAAAGGCCCTTCTCTTGCCAGTTCGTCAGTGGCAATGACTATCATGCAGTCAGTCAATGACTTCCTGTTCAGTTTGCTGTTCTTACATTTCTTAACCTAAGCATCTTTAACATCATCTTTTTAGTCTTGTGGACATAGTTCCCCAGTATTTGTAAGCTGCTGCAATTCATACCTAAAATGGTCAGTGAAGTATGCATCCATTTTTTGATACAGCTCACAAATGGACTGTTATTCCATTATTAGTTGACCTATAATATTTCTTCTTCTTAGGTAACCCGTATAATTCTCCCTTTTTGCTATTCTTTTTGGAGTTTGTTTCCTCTTCCTTTTTTTCTTTTACAGATACTTACTACTTGGCATTTTTTTCTGGTCCACAAGAACTAATGACCTTTACCCATGACCTTGCTAACATTTACTTTCTGTTCTGAAGTTCCAGCCTGTGCTTTTTTCTCAGGTGAACTAGACCACATTTGAATTTGTTTGGACCTTTTCCTAGCATTTTGCTTGGGGTTCACAGTTTCTTTTTGAAACTTTGTTAAGAAATTTGCACCCAGAAACTTGGCACTTTTTTTCTGAAGTGTATTAGCCAATAAAAATAAAAGATGGAGTAACTCTTCCTGCAAAGCTTGCTTTTCTCCTATCCTTACGATAACAGGGTTACAATGAAGCTAATACTGTTCTTCTTGTATTCACATGGTAATATAACTTGGCAGTGTTTATAATGCTCTTCATTTATGCAGTCTAGTGAAATAGCTCAATCACACTTGGCTGCAGTTTCAAATTATGTTTAATGCAATCTGATAGCAGATTGCTGCTGACAAGTGGCAATCTCTTTCCACCTATTGTGGTACATTCCAGCTTTGCATGAAATCTAACAGACTTGTGACCTTAGAATAAGTTGGATAATTTTGCTCAGAAACAAATAATAATTTTAACAGAAAATTATTGTCCACAAAGCATTACTTTCCTATGATCTCGCTGGTGATATGGCTACACTGTTTGTCATCAGCTCAGCTATGGAGTTTCAGGAGGTCCATACCTTTCAGACACAACCTGCAGTTAAATGTGGTTAAATATTATTAGAATTTAATGTCTGTATGACTCTTCTTTTTGCAAAACACTACCAGGCTTAGAGAAAAAATATTGAATTTAATGAAGATTGGAGTAGAATATATGTTGGCAAGTGAGTGTTTCCATTTAATCTCTTTTTATGTTGAAACTTGAGGTAGCTTCAACACCTTTCTTAGAGGAACAAAGAGTTGTTTGTTTAGTAAGCTGTGAGTCTTTATTTTCTTTGTGAATTTTTATCTACGCTTTCTAGAAAATTGTGTAAGTGCTGATTTTGACCATATACTGGTTTGTTTCTTCAGGTGCAAGAGGAACTGTTATTTAATTTAAACAAGCTCTTTAATGTATTAACTGTAGAATTTAAGTCTTTCTGGCAAAATTCATTTGTGCAGGAAGAAGATAATGTGTTATAGTAGTTTGATTTATACAATAAGTACATGTTCTTTACCACCTTTCTCACCTCAGTGGTTTTATTATCTTGCTGATTCTGCTGCATGTTTCACTGTTTCTTTCCAGTTTTCCCCTAGTTTCAGCATTAGTCATAGCCTACCTGTAATTAATATGCATGTGTTCCATAACCCACATCATGAGATGTATAGAAATGTTACATATCCAACCCACTTAAATCCAACTTCTATGACATGTTGGCAAAACACTGCCACATAGCAGGAAAGCACAGTCAGCAGTTCTTTGGGTTCATGTCCTGCTGAGGAGCTCTGTACTATACATATATTCGTTTCTTACTGTAATCAAACACCTTAAACAATGCCTGTTTTTCAGAGTCCATGCTAATTGCTATTTCTCTGGTTATGACTTCACATCTTTCTGGTTTACTCCTCTGAGATAAGTGTGAGACGGGATGTCAATTAGGCAATGAGTAAATTAGCAGAGATTTCTTGAAATAGGGCCTGTATTATCTGTGAAATATAGAGCTCCATGAGGTAACTACTTCAAAATATTATTCAATGTTTCTGGCATGCCTGTGTCTTTCTGGCTCTTGTTTGAAACAGGCACTGAGAACTAGGGGATATGACTTAGCTAAAACATCTCTTAATATGCTGGAAAATGTGCTGGATTTTACTGCTAGATTACAAATAGTGTTGTCAAACATTCATCTCTTACTTACCTGGAAGGATGTAAAATAAGTGAGTGTGTTTGTTCTAACAACAATACCTCTACTGCTGTTTCCTCTATTTTTAATTTACTAATTTATTTTTACTGTCTATTTATTATGCTAGAGGTGATACCCACTGCTAATTTGTTTCATATAATTACTTTTTTCAATTATTAGAATTTTTTCTGAAGCAGAAATATCCCCATAAACCTGAAAATATACATTAAGTTTTGTAAAAGACAGCTCAATAGTTGGATTGCTTTTAAAAATTATTGTAGAAAATACTATGATTAACACTTTTAATGTTGTCTTATCATTAAATATTTGACAGAT
This sequence comes from Phainopepla nitens, assembly GCA_013400175.1. NCBI lineage: Eukaryota > Metazoa > Chordata > Aves > Passeriformes > Bombycillidae > Phainopepla > Phainopepla nitens. Next base: position 179,673 of record VXBQ01017677.1, on the reverse strand, counting down.
GTAGAAAATACAAACAATTCTAATGTTCTTCTGCAGATTTCAGTTTTGATGCCTGTAAAATTATGAGTAGAGCTGGTTTCAGTTTCAATGCTGAGTTTACGTCAGTTCTTTTGTTAAGGATGCCTGTCATCCACTCTTTGGCCAATACAGCTTATTAGCTAACATGAGTGTTGGGTTTATTTAGAAACAGCAAAGTTACTGTCTTCATTGCATTTAATTAATTTGTTTTGTACCATATTACAGGCAGATGCACAAGTACAACAATGACCTTGATTTTTGATTGCGTACAATGCCTCCAGACATAGTCTCAAGACAGGGCTGTGATTAAAGCACATCGGTCAGTTGTAAACTGAGTTATCATCAGTAACACTTATTTCTGAAGAGAGCACATTGACGCTGGCTTAGTTCACTTCCATTTACAGTAACGACCGTCATGAAAGTGCTGGTTTAGTAGTAGTCATTTTGTGTTCTTCCCGCTGCCTACACTTCCCCCATTTCCCCTAAATGAAAGTCTGTTTTGATGTGATCTTAGCTGGCGCTGTTTCTGACACTATCTTCTGCTACCATCGGCTTATTTTCTAGATGGGGAGCGATGGAGTTTTGCGCCTCAGTAGCTCCGCTCTAAATAATGAGTTCTTCGCGTACGCGGCGCAAGGGTGGAAACAGCGACTGGCAGAAGGTAACTCTCTGCTTGCTCTCAGGTTTACCCAAGGTTAATTGTTTTTATGAAGAATGTCTCTTTTTCTACATTTGAGAAGTACTTTTAGAATAAAAGCTGTAATAGACCGGTAATTCGGTAAAAGAGAAATTGCTGATTCCATTTTGAATTTTGAGTACATTTTTGCAACTTGCTGTGGCAGCTTATTTTGACAGTTAAAAAAAAATACCAAGTATTTGCATCACTGGCAGCCTTGGAGATATGATTGCATGCAACTAAACTCTGCCAATATACCTTTGAAATACTGATGGTATATGGTAAATTAAATCTTTCTATGTCACTCTCCCTTTTGGTTTTCATTATTTACATTTGGCATTGTTGGATGACTGTATCAGAGATCACTGTACGTCATCATTGTATCCGCAATTTATAATTACGCATATTAAATCAATCCTTGACAACTTTTATTCAATATGTTAGTATTTGTTTTTTAGGAGAATTTACACCAGAAATGCAGTTGCGCATCAGACAAGAGATTGAAAAGGAAAAGAAAACAGAACCTTGGAAAGAAAAATTCTTTGAAAGGTTTTATGGTGAAAAGTAAGTACTGAAACAAATAAAAGGATTTTTTTATATTTTCTTTTAGGAGGAAATGAAAATATAATTCTATGCTTCACATAGCACGGTCATATGCTGTAAAATTTAATAAAGCAGTTACCAAGAGCAGTCATTTCCCAGTATAAGAAGTTGTGGGTAGAATTATAGTCACGTGTCTGCGCTTGCATTACAATTGCATTTTTAAAGAGTCATAACTCATCCATAAAAATTCATTCCAAAGAGAGCTTAAGACACAAGCATCTGAATATTTTTAAATTATCTTTTAAAAGATAGCATTAGAGCAACTCCTCCCTCCTGCAAAATATAAATACAGCTTCTACAGATGAGAAGACCAGTAGCAATAAAGGTCCAATATGTTTTCATTTGTTTTATTTTCTCTAAGCTAGTTGCAAAGTTGCTAAAATCAAGTAGAGTTTTTTTATTTTTTGACTGAGATGGCCCATTGGCCTGAGAAGAATATATGACGTAGAAGAAATATTAGCTAGAGGCAAATGAAAGTGACAATGACTAATCTCATTTTAGAAGTGGGATGCAAAGAATAAATAAATACCTTTAACTGACTAAAATTAAATATAGTATCACTCCAGGTGCACAACTGGTGTGAGTCAGCACAATTTCATTAATGATGATGATACAGAGATAGCTTTCTTCAGCAGCTGAAGATTCAGTGCTTATCTTCATTTTTTTAAAAGAACAAAATTTAAGGAGATTCACATCTTTTTAAAATCCAATAATTTTCCTTTTAGAAATTATTTTTAAAAGCTAATTCATCAATACTTAGAATTATGTCTCTATTTTTAAAAATACTAAGAATTTATTATGAAGTATAAACTAGCTATTTAAAAATTACCGATTTTTTCTTCTTATTTTAAAATATTTTTTAATTATATCACAGAACCACAGAATGGGTAAGGTTGGAAGGGACCGCAGTCGGTTATCTGGTCCAAGCTCTCTGCTCAAACAGGGTCATCCTTGAGCACATGGCACAGGATTGCATTCAGGCAATTTTCCAGTGAGGGAAACTCCACACCCTCTCTGGGCAATCTGTTCCAGTCCATGGTCACTTCACAGTAAAGAAGTTCTTCCTCACATTCAGGTGGAAGTTCCTGTGCCTCACTTTCTGCCCATTGCCTCTTGTCCTATTGCCTGGCACCACTGAGAAGAGCCTGGATCCATCCTCTTGACATTCTCCCTTTAGGTACTTACAGAAATTGATGAGGTCTCCTTTCAGTTGCCTCTTTTCAAGACTGAATAGGCCCAGCTCCCTCAGTCTGACCTCATCACAGAGATGCTCCAGCCCCTTAATCATCTTTGTTGCCCTCCACTGGACCATCTCTAGAAGCTCTGTGTCTCTCTTATACTGAGAAGCCAGAACTGGACACAGCAGTCCACCTGTGGCCTCGCCAAGGCACAGCAGAGAGGCAAGATCACCTCCCTTGACCTGCTGGAATGCTCTTCCTAATGCTTCCAGGATGCCATTGGCTGTCTTGGCCACCAGGACACTGCTGGCTCGTGGACAGCTCGTTGCCCACCAGGACCCCCATGTCCTTCTCCATAGAGCTGCTTCCCAGCAGGTCAGCCCCCAGCCTGTGCTGGTGCTTGGAGTTATTTCTCAGCAGGTGTAGGGCCCTGCACCTGCCTTTGCTGAATTTCAGACAGTTCTGTGCCCTTCTCTCCCACCTGTCAGGGTCCTTCTGAAGGGCTGCACAGGCTCTGGTGTATTGGCTACTCATCCCAGCTTTGTGTTGACAGTGAACTTGCTGAGGAGGCATCTACCCTTTCATCCAAGTCATTGATGAGTAAGTTAAACAATATTGGGCCCAGTATTGAACCCTGAGGGACACCACTAGTGATTGGCCTCCAAATACACCCTGGGCCACTGATTACAACCTTCTGGGATCTGCCATTCAGTCAGTTCTCAGTCCACCTCCCTGTCTACTCAATCAAATGTGTGCATAATACTTAGCAGAAAACTTGTTCAGTGGGAACCATCATTACATAAGTTGTCTTAGTTTTGCTGTCAGTGTTTTTCACTTAAGAAATCCAGGGCACAGGGAACCTTTCATATAACTGATTATCTTAAAGATTAACTAAAATGTTTCTGCAGCAACAGTACTACTTCTCACAGTCCGCTGCCTTGGACCACTGGGAAATGTAGTGAAAATGAGGCAAGAAATGGACAGATCCATTTTAGTATTTTATTTTGTGCACCCTTGCTAGATGCATTTTTTTCTACAGCACCTTATCTTTACATATAATGGAAATTCTAGGCTTTTAATATGTCAGACTGTCTTATTGTAAAGTGCTTAATTTCTTAGTAAACAGCTTTGAGATTTCAGTTTAGTCCAGATGTTGATCCTTTTAGTATCAAAAAAATACTTGTTAGGTTTTTAGATAAAGAACATAATGGCTTTTCATTATGCATGTCAAGAGAAGAGTCGGTGACTAACCTTTCATGAGGGAAAGGGCTGTGTAAGATACTGGTATAGGGCCTTCCACAAGAAGTGTAAGTTTATTGCCAGCAATGCAGGAGTTCCTCAGTCAAAAATGACTGTCACATGCAGGGAATGATGTCACATGCTCATAATTCTGCAGAGCCAGCAGTCCTGCTGAGCTGCCTGAATGCTGGATACTCTATGCTTGGCAGATAATTGCTCAGTCTGTAGTGATACATGTAATTTGGTTTCATAGGTTTCTGACATCAACATTGTTATGCAAAATGTCATATTCCACATAATTTCCATTTTGACTGAAATATTGAATCCAGTCCCCCTTGCCCTTTCCCTGCATGCATTGTTTCACTTGCATCCTTCTGCTTGGCTGTTATGTGAGCAGATGTACTTTGCTGACTTAAGTACTTTTCCTCATTGTCTACTGACTGAATGGTAGCTTTTGCTGTAGCTTCCACCTTGTCTTGGTTGGTGGGGCAGTCCTGTGTGGGGGCAGAAGTTGGAGTCAGTGATCTTGTTCATCCTCTTCAACTCAGGCTATCCTGTGACTCTGTGATTCTCTTACCTTTTTCACTTTGGTTTTTAAACTAGCTTTCAGTATGATTGGGCTTTGTCTCTTTTCAGCTATGTTGGTTTGACTGAACTAGCAGAATTTGTAAGCTTGCCTGAGCTGTTTCTCACATGCACTGTCTGCAAAATGTGTCTGTCTTGCAGGCTAACTGGCTCACTTTACAATCAGAGTAGTATTTTTGCTCTGACTTAGGCAAATTTGATCTTCTAATATTCCATCAGTAAATTCAAGTTTCACCTTCTCCTTAGAGAAGGACCATTAATAGATATAGAATCTCTGTAAACATTTTTATACACTCCACATTTGATGGCAGTCAAAGACTTTGGAGTGCCTTTTCCCTGTTTGCTCTAAGCATTGCATCATTGCATCTTGTGTTGGCTCTTATCTGTACCCAGGCCGTTTATCATGGCAGTGTGAGTTGTAGTTTACTTCCATCCATTTTTGTTCTTTTCCCACTTCCTCATGTTTGTTCTTGTTTCCTCTCTTTGACTTTCTTCAAAATGGAAAATCTTATTCTGCAGTCATTTATCTAGGATCAACTGATGCATGTTGCTAGAATTCCACATTCTTCTGGCTTGTTGCCCCAAGATTGCAAGGGCTGTACTCTCTTTTGTCAATATATTATTTCTTTTCTGACTATTGAGAAAATGTCAAGGTGTACTATCAGCTAGATCAAAGCTTTAATTTTGGGTAGACCTCCTCCAAATTTTATTGCTGATTTAATCCTTTTCTTACTTTGTTTTTTTTTTTTTTCCCAGTACTACTTATCCCAGCACTAGAATATCAGCATTTGTATATCCTTCAATCCTGTTGAATCCTGTCCTTAGCACTTTCATTGAAATCTGCTTGCTGCTGCGCTCTTACTTTATTGCTGTTTTGCAAACTTTGGGTGTCTTTTTCTCTAAGGGAGAAGACAGATCAGCTGTTTATTTTGTAATCTGAGATTGCCTTAAACATGCTGATCTTGAGCCTTCTTCTTTAGAAAGCCTTTTTCTTCTCTTCAGTTTCTTCTTCAACATAATAATATTTCCAATATTGAAGAAAACTATTAAGATTCCGTACGTGTTCTGCTGGCCCTAATCTGCTTTATCTTATTTCCTTTACAGTTCTTCATCTTCAATATGTTACTAGAATGTGTGTATTTGTGTAGTGTCCATGTGACAGTTTCATTCACCTTTATCCTGTCCTTCATTCCTTTGCTGATCTTCAATCCATAAAGATAACCATCAAGCAATAGCTTTTCATGATGTAACCCAGCTAGGGAAAATAGGCCATTGATTCAGTTTTCAGTGATGGAGTGAATTTGTTTTCCCTTCTCATTTTCCTGAGATAACTTTGGCTCCTTACCACAAGGAATTTTAGAGGTAGTAACTCACCAAAACCTTGGTAAACTAAACTCTACTCACTTATAATCTAAACTTAGACCATATGGGGAACTTCTAGTCTATACATAAGAAAGACACATCTTCTGAAATGCATTCATTGTGGGAATTGTGAATTTGCTGCTCTGAATTGCTCTCTAGAAGATCCTTCCTCAGCCCATTGATGGCATAAGGAGACTTTGTTCATGATTAGTGTCTAGTAGTAGGCAATACTAATAATTAAGTGTGCTTTTTGAGATTCCAGTTCCAATCTGAGTTGGTTTGGGGTTTTTTGGTTTGGTTTTTTTGGGTTTTTTTTTTTTGTGTTTACAGTTCTCACTGTAATACATCTGTTCAGATTTTTTAAAATGCACAACCACAGATTTTGGTTTTTTATGTGTTCTGTACTTTCACCTGAATAGACCTTTGTATCTCTGTATCCTCTGGCTACACAGTGACAAGCAATTTTGCTTCCATAGCTTCTGAATATCTTTTATGCTTGCTTGTTTCCATTTTATTCTTTATTTTCTGATTAAAATGATAACAGAGATCTGTTTAGTAGATTAGAAGATCCTTGAGACCGTGAAATTTCTTTTAAGGCCTCCCACCAAGCCTTTGTGTATTTTCTACTATTATGGAATTGCTGAGGCATAAAGTCTGCTTGGAAAAATCTTACTAAAGATGCTGAACGTCTGTACTCCCACTGGCCTTAGAAGGAAATGAGGATATCAGAGCACAGACCTTTTTTAAAACAACCTTTTAGTTTCATCTCTTGGCCTTAGTTTTTGCTTTGTGGATTTTTTAATTCTGCTAAAGTAATAAAACTTAATTTAAATTAGTATTTTCAAGATCAAAAGTAAGAAAATCTTCAGAAGCAGGCATAGTATACATGGTTCCTTTGCACTTCATCCCTGAGAATGAAAGCATAGATTGTAAATACGTATCTTTTAGCCCCTTAAGAGTGTTAAACTTCTGTCATATTGATGTCTGTTGACCTTAAAAGCAGGTGAAGGAGGGAAAAAGGAATTTCCTTTACAGCTGTTCTTGCTAGAAGAAGATGCAGTTGTGCATTTCTTTTGCAATGGATACTGTACCAGTGTTGCAATATTGTGCTGGTATTAAAAAAAAAAAGCAAAACAAAAAACCCAAAGAAATAAAAAAACAAAAAAACTGAACCAAAACAAAAAAAAACAACAGGAATGTAAACAGAGAGATTACTTATATTAAAAATATTCATGGTTTTTAACACTTGTAAGAAAATCTCAGTAGTTAGGCTTCCAAAAAACATAAAACTGTATATAAATTAGTTAGCCACCATTTAAGCAAGACACTATTTTAAACTAGAAAATATGTATTTTTTGGAAATAAAAAAAACGTGTGTGAGAAAGGTTAGCCTATTCCCTTATCCTTAATGTGATGGAAATACCTATTTTAATTTCTGTTTTTCTTTAGGTTGGGAATGTCAAGAGGAGAATCAACGAAGCTCACTGCAGTGCAGAACAATGATGAAGATGAAAGCAATTCTTTGTGCGGATCTTCTGGAACACCTGGTCCTTCTAAGCAAGCAACCTTTGAGGATCAAGAGGAGAAAGGTGCTAAAGTTCCACCTTTACCAGAGAGAGATTATGGTCCATCTCATTGTAGTATGGAGCAGGTTCCTGTCAAGGATCTAACAGCAGATTCTGAGGATGTACTGATACCTGAAGAATCAGTCATTCAGGAGGAAATTGCTGAAGAGGTTGAGACAAGTATTTGTGAATGCCAAGAGGAGAACCATAAGCCAGAACATGAGTTTTCTGAGGAGTCTGTAAGTACAACTGGCACAAATGAGGAAACAGAGGCAGTACAGCTTGCAGACAGCACTGAGTCCTGTGTCATGATGAATGATGTAACTGATACTGTATCTCGCATTGAAGTTAAAGTAGAGTTGAAGACAGAATGCCCTCAGGAGGAGATGTCAGTTGTGATAGATCAGCTGGAGGACTGCATATCACCAGCACGATCAGCTTCATCCACAAACTCTGTCAGTGGTACAGCTGAGAAGGATTCTGAGTCTGCAAAAGAGCTAATTGTGCCAGAAATGCAAAGTGCTGCTCTGGAAGGCTCCTTGTTCACTGGTGGAGGCATTGCAGTGGATATGGAGCTTCATAGCGACCCTGAGGAGCAGTTGTCTGAGAATGCTTGTATTTCTGAAACTTCCTTCTCCTCTGGAAGTCCAGAAGTTTGTATTGCCTCTCCTGGAGGAGACACTCAGTCAACTTCAGAGGAACCCTGTACTCCAGCATCTCTTGAAACAGCTTGCTCATCTGAAGTGTCCAGTACTGAAAATATTGAAGGTGATATTCAGCAAAAGGCCAGTGATGAAAACTTGCACGCACCCTTAATGTCGGAAATCTCTCCGATATCCACCTCACCTGTAACCTCAGAAGCATCTTTGATGTCAAATTTACCTTTAACATCAGAGGCATCACCAGCTTCTAATTTACCTTTAACATCAGAAACATCTCCAATGTCTGATTTGCCTTTAACATCAGATACATCTTCAGTATCTTCTGTTCTTCTAACTTCAGAAACGTTTGTGACAAATAGTTTGCCTCTTCCCTCAGAGGTATCTCCAGTTTCTAATTCCCCAAGCAGTGAAAGACTTACTCTGCAGCAAAGGAAATCACCGTGCTTGTTGGATGACTCCCTTCCCACTCTGAAAGAGGAAAGCTCTGTCATTCCTAAGGTGGTTCAAGAAGAAAACCTTGTTCAGCCAAAACAACTTCAGAGTGCCCCTGAAAATATGAAAGTTGGTCCACTAACAATTATACCTGATACTTCAGTATTGGAAGAGCCCCAAAGTAAAAACCTCAGTCATCAGCCGTGTAAGTCACATCCTGAAATTGAGAAATCCTACATTGCATCCATCCCAGAACACACTCCTCCAGAGGTGATCAAAAATAAAAATCACAGTGTTCAGCAAAGAGGTGACAAGAAAGGTACACTCTTGCCTTCAGAGGTATCTGTCTTATCAGAAGGATCACTTGGCAAAAATATCGAATTGCTTCCATCAAAGCCACATGATAAACTATATACCTCATCTCTAGAGAAAGCTACGTTCTCTGAAGTGTGCAGAAGTAAATCTCACAAGCTAACAGGCAGCACCCAAAATCGTCTGGAGAGTTCACATTCTTCCAAGTCTTTAGAACCCACAAAATCACCAGAAGCAAGAAATGAAGGTAGAGACCCAGAGATCCCAAAGAGGAAAACAGCAGAGCAGCATGGTTTTGGAATCTGTAAAGAGAAGAGAGCTAGAATAGATGATGATCTGCCTAATCGTAATGCTTCATCAACAAGTCCATCCGATAAAGAACAGCCGCCCAGAGAGGAACCCCGAGTTCCACCCCTTAAGGTAAAGTAATGAATGAACAGGGTGGCTTGGAAACAAAAGGTTTATTATGTCCCTCTATGAACTGCAAACAGGCACAGTTCATGGTGTGTTTTTTGGGAGTGTATAGGGCTGTTAGTACTGATGGTTTTGCTTTACTATTACATTTCCACCATGCCACATTACCTCTGATACAGATATATCTACAGTTGTTCGGTGGGGGTCTTTGCTAAAAAATTGATTTTGTGTGTGGGAGAGCTCTCTAGGATCCATGGCTTAATCTAATTCAAGATCTTCCCCATCAGTCACATGCAGCACTTGTTTTTCTAATTCCATCTGTATTTTGTGCTTGTTCTTCTGCGGATGTCTTCTCCAGCAAGCATGACTAATAAATGTTATCATAACCAGTACTTAGGAAAACAACCAGCACCTTAATCTAGCAAGAAAACCAAGGGTCAGAGTAGTTGAAGATCCTTTTGCAAGCCCAAAGCTTGGGGTAGGCTGATATATAAGATTTCCCTGTAGAATTACCTGGAAACAGAGACTTATCAGGGGGAGGTATCTGATTTATATACATATAGATACCTTTGTTAATGGCAAAGTAAAAGGTAAAAAAAATAAACTACCTAAGAAAACACTTTTATGTGTATTATTCTGCTACGTAAGAAAGTATATTTCAGTTGAAAAGGGTTTTTTTCATAACAAAGAATTCTGTAGATTCAGTTATATATAGGCTCAGTGTTTTGACCCTTTTAATTTCGTACTTGATGACTTCAGCCAAGTTTAAGATCCAATTTACTGCATTTAAGCCATTGACTTTGCAATACTAGTTCCTGATTATTCAGAAATGCCCTTTTCTGCATTTATTTTTAACTGCTGCAGTCACTGAACATTGTTAATATGGCCGGGAGGGCAAATAGACTAACTGCTTTAATCACTAGTGCAGAAGCTTATTTCAGCTAATTTATTTTTAAGAGCAGTGATGCAATTGGAAGTTAGCCCCGTTCTGAGTTTAGTGATAATTCTTTCATATTTGGAAGGTGTCTATCTAGCCTAATAAATTCTAATAACTCTCTAAGCATAAAGGAAAATAGATCACTAGGGAATAAAAAAAGGGCATTACTACNCCGCCCCTGCCACCTCCTCCCCCTCCTCACCCAAACGCAGAAGTCCCCTCTGATCAAAAACAACCGACAGTTACTATGGAAACCACTAAAAGACTTAGTTGGCCTCAGCCAGCAAGCATCTGTAGCAATATAAAATCTGAACCTGTTTCTTTTGAGGAAGGTTTAAGCAGCAGCTGCGAACTGGGCATGAAACAAGCTTCCTATGATCAGAACGAAGTGAAAGAACAGTTAAAAGCGTTTGCATTAAAAAATGCAGATTTCTCTTCCTATTTACTTTCTGAGCCACAGAAGCCTTTTACCCAACTTGCTGCTCAGAAAATACAGACGCAGCANAATAATAATAAAAAAAATAACCAAGCACTTGGAGCTCTAGGAGTTCTGGTAATGCAAAGTGGAAACTCAAAAGAGTTGCTGCTGAAACCAAAAGCACAATGTTTTGAAGAATTGTGGGCAATCAATTCTAGTACGTAACAAATATTTGGCTCTTGTATCATCTCACCAACAAACCCCTATCCTTCATAATTAAAGGAGGGAAAAAGAACCTCAGTTCTAAGTAATTCTGCTATATGGCTGTCACTTCCCATCATATCTTATGACTAATTTTTCTACAAATACTACCTAGTTTTCTTCTCATTTCCTTTCAGAAAATAAGTCATAGCATTATCCGCTAAGTCCTCTTGCTAGGGACAGCCAGTAGACATATGTCCATTTTAAGAAATTGAATTTTTTTTTGCCAACCTTAGGGTATCCTGAGAGACTGTATGAGTTACAAAGTCATTCCAAGACTCTTAATCCTGAAAAGCTATATGCCTAATTGGAAACATCCTAATAATTCCAGCTATTTTACGGATTATTATTTTACTTAAAGTGCTAGGTATTTAAATTTTTAATATTTGTGGGTTTATTATTTATAGTCTTGAGGATTTAATTTTTGAAGTGCAGTAGTGTAAGAGTTATCTAGAGATGTACTAAAGCGAGTCTCTTAAAAATGCAAGTGAGGAAAGGAAGGGGGCACCCTTTAGTGACTCACTTCTTTTACACCTCTTAAATCCTCTGCCGTGGAAGTTGGAAAAGAGGCTCAGTGGAGATACCACTGCATCCTATCTAATGGCAAGATTTGTTGTCTGGTTTATAAGCAAGACACAGGCTGTTCCTGATGTATTATTCACCGGTGACCAAGGAGAAAGGCACTACATAATCATTACTTTTTCACATGTTTACAGGAAGGGTTTGCTTGCAGGTTCTTGTCCAGTATCACTGCATGAGGCTTGCTGATCATCTCAGGTAGATGCAGTGAATACAAAACAGGTCTGACAAATTGTATCTGATAAACATCATGTTGTCGTCCAGTTCAATCTTCCTTCCCTTCAGAAAGATCCGTGTGAGTAGGCTAACACAGGTGTCAGTTATTCACGCTGGAGGATGATAAAATGTTGAAACATAAATATCTTTGAGTTTTAGGAGTTTTCTGTCCACCTGCATTGAACAGTAATTCCTTTCATTGCCTTTCTCTGACCCTTAAAGAGAGAGCTGGTTATTTTCGTGACTTGATGATCTCATTAAAATTTACTGGGTTTCTCCCTTTTTCTTCCTCCAGATTCAGCTTTCAAAAATTGGACCACCTTTTATCATCAAGAGCCAACCTGTTTCTAAACCAGAACCTCGAGTTTCCCCGAGTACGTCAGTCAGCAGTGGGAGAAACACTGGGGCTAGAACTCTGGCAGATATCAAAGCAAGAGCTCAGCAAGCAAGAGCCCAAAGAGAAGCTGCAGCTGCAGCAGCCGTGGCAGCAGCTGCCAGCATAGTCTCTGGCGCAATGGGGACCCCATGCGAAGGTGGAAAGACAAGAACGCTGGCACACATCAAGGAGCAAACAAAGGCCAAGCTATTTGCAAAGCATCAAGCCAGAGCTCATTTACTCCAGACTAATAAAGAATCAAAGTCACAGTTCAGCTCAAAGGAAAGTAGTACCTCATCTCTGGAGATACCAACGACTACTGACACAAAGATTGAAGGTTCTACTGGTGTCATTATAGTTAATCCTAACTGCAGGTCCCCTAGCAACAAGTCTTCTCATCACCGTGAGACTACCACTTTATTGCAGCAGTCCCTTAACACAGCTACATTACCAGAAACTGCTACTGAGATACCTGTGCACAGTTCTGATGAAAATATACCTGTGCCACAATTGTGTGAGAAAATTATTTCATCTACCTCTACTGAAAGTAACAGTGTGCCAGTGCTTTATAATAAAAGTTCAGTCTCTGTGTGTGTTTGCAGCACTGCTATGTCTGGAGCAATTAAAGAACTTTCTTTTGCAAGTTCTGTTGATAAATCCTCTGTGTTAATGTCTGTTGACAGCACAAACACAGCAATTTCAGCCTGTAATATAAATATGCTGAAAACCATCCAAGGAGCTGATACTCCATGCATAACTGTTGGACCAAAATGTATTGATAACAGTAATGTACCAGCCTCCATAGACAACACAGTCTTATCAAACGCCATCGATGACAAAAGGTTGCCAGTACCCAGTAGCAATGTGAATAACGCAGTCTCCGGTCATTATGCCACTGTGCCAGCTTCATCTATTGCAAGTAACTTGCCAAATCATCTCTCTGGTAGTTCTGTGCTGATTCCACCAGTGGGGACTACCAACAGATTTCCTTCTGATAAGATAGCCATAACTGGGTGTAGCGAGCAGAGCACTGTCTCCATCCACACTACCGTCAGGTCAGCTTTAAGTTGCAGTGAGACCCTTGCAGCAGCCGATCCTGTTGCAAGGCCATCCATTTCAATGTTTACTGGTAACATGGTGACAATAAGCTCTTACGATAATGCTACTAAATTGAATGCTGATCTCTTAGAGAAAAGCTCTGGAGCACGAAACCGGATGGATATCTCTGGTAAATCTCATCCACTGAGCTTTACGCAAACTGCCGTGAATAGGTCTATACCTTGTAAAGTCATTGTTGACCACACTACGAACCAGAATTCCAGTCTGTCACTTTGTTCCTCTATTGAAAACGCAGAGAACAGCATTGACCTGCAGAGCAGACCTGTAAGGACAGAAGCTGCCTTACAAAGTATAGCCTGTCCTCAGGTGTCTGTCATAAGCAGGCCTGAAGTGGTCGCTAATGAAAACCTTGAGCACAGTTCCGGCTTTATTGCCATTACAGCAAAGCAAGACAGCAAAAACTTGCAGGCAGGTTGTTCAAGTCTTCGAGAAGTGCCTCTTGCTCCTCAAGATAAATTAATTGAGGTGGTTACTACCAGCCAAGGCTTTGCTGAACAACTAAGAGGTCCTTCAGCACTGAAAAATGAAGCCAATGCTGCCTGTGCCAGTCAGTACAACACTAACAATAGAATTTGTTGGCGTGACGAGGAGGCAATGAATACGGACCAGCCGGTGGTCAGCCATCTTACCTCTGGTAAGCATAAGGACTACGCAGAGCAAAACTGCTTGAAAAACGTCAAAAGCGAACCTTCCAGTTACACACAAATGTCAGAACTGCAATCCAGGAGTCTTTTGACAAGCATTGCTCTTCCTGTTAAATCGGAAACTAATGAGTCTGACAAGTGCTTCAGGATGGACACCGAGGATTTTACAGGACCTGAAATGCCTGCCCAGACTGCAGAAATAGCCACGAGCATGCAGCCACCACAGACCTCCAAGACGTCCATTGCGGACTCCATGGAAGACTCCCTGTCCCTGACAACGGAAACCCTGAAGAGAGTTACGAATGCCGGGGGCTCCAGCTGTCGCCTGTCGTCAGTGGAGGCCAACAATCCCTTAGTGACACAGTTACTGCAAGGCAATCTGCCTTTAGAAAAAGTGCTGCCGCAGCCCAGATCAGGAGCCAAACTAGAAATTAACAGGTTTCCATTGCCTTTGCAAACTACCTCAGTATGTAAAACAGTAGTGGCTGAGAGAAATATTGTTGAACATGCTTCCAATTCTCCTAATCCAGATGGTAAAGGATTTACAGCAGGCAGCATAGCCCCACTACAAATCAGAAAGCGTGAAAACCATCCGAAAAAGAGGATGGCCAGGACTATAGGGGAACATGCTCAAATTAAATGTGAGCCTGGGAAGGTGTCAATGGACACAGATGTTAAAGTGGCTCCTTGTGTAATTAGTTCCAGCATGAATCAGCTAGGGCACGGACAGCCATTTAAGCAGGAGTGGCTTAACAAACACGCCATTCAGAGCAGGATCGCTCACAGCCCAGAGATCAAGCAGCAGAAGAGACCGTTGCCTTCATGCAGTTTCCAGCAGAGCTTGTTTCACTTTGATAAAAATGGCAGCTTTCACGCAGAAGCCAGTACCTCACATAGACAGCATTTTTACCAAATGTCCATGGCTGCAAGAGGCCCCATTCCTACGGCAGCTTTGTTGCAAACTACTTCAAAAGGCCCACCTGGCTGCAACGCATTTACTTTTAACAGACACCTGGAACAGAAGGGTTTGGGAGATGTGAGTATTTCTACAGCAGCTCACCAGCTGAGGCTAGGAAGTGTGTTTTCCCCTAATATTCAAATTAAGGAAGCTGATGACATTGCCAGTGCCTCTCAAACTCTGCAGAGTAAAACATTAGTGCATCCCCCTGCTCCCCCTCCGCCCCTGCCACCTCCTCCCCCTCCTCACCCAAACGCAGAAGTCCCCTCTGATCAAAAACAACCGACAGTTACTATGGAAACCACTAAAAGACTTAGTTGGCCTCAGCCAGCAAGCATCTGTAGCAATATAAAATCTGAACCTGTTTCTTTTGAGGAAGGTTTAAGCAGCAGCTGCGAACTGGGCATGAAACAAGCTTCCTATGATCAGAACGAAGTGAAAGAACAGTTAAAAGCGTTTGCATTAAAAAATGCAGATTTCTCTTCCTATTTACTTTCTGAGCCACAGAAGCCTTTTACCCAACTTGCTGCTCAGAAAATACAGACGCAGCACCCACAGCAGCAGCAGCAGCAGCAGCTCTGTGGAAATTATCCAACAATACACTTTGGTAGCACAAGTTTCAAAAGAGCAGCATCTGCAATTGAGAAATCGATTGGGATTTTAGGAGGTGGTTCAAACACTGCCACGGGCCTGTCTAACCAGAACGCGCAGATCCCGGTTCAGAAATTTGCTGACAGCAGCAACGCCGATGAGCTGGAACTGAAATGCTCCTGCAGGCTGAAAGCCATGATCGTGTGCAAAGGCTGCGGAGCCTTCTGTCATGATGACTGCATAGGGCCTTCCAAACTGTGTGTAGCTTGTCTGGTGGTGCGGTAGGAGCTGAGTCAAAGATGCAGTATCCCTTATCCACGTGGGAGAGCAGGACAAAGGAACAGAGAAATTGGAACAGTTTAGGCCACTAATGGTTTGCAATTAGTGGATTGATTTTTTTTTTTTTAAACGGTTTTCTTTTTTTTTTTTCCTTCTACATGGTGCTTTCAAAACTTAGTTATTCTGCCTGAGTGCCATTTTCTGGGAAGAAGAGGAGACCTGTAGAAGTAGTTTAAAAAAAGATAGTCTTGTTACTGAAGCATCTATGAGCTCTCTTGCTGTGCTAAAAAAAAAAAAAAATGCATTAATGCATGTCATTCATAGCTTCTATTTATTTGCACAAAGTGCAGCACATTTTTTCTCCACTGTTTGATAGTTGATACGAGCTGCAGGTTAAAGATCAGTGGAAGAATAGCACTGTAAGAAGTGGAGTAACTATGCAGAATGAATAACACACTGAATAGCAACTGGTGGCACTGAGGTAGCGACAAGGTGTGGGGTGCCGACCATCATAGCTTCTAAGTCAGTTTGCAGTCTTTCTGCTGACAGGATTGTTTTCTTCAATTGACTTTCACTATCTAGGGCTAAAATATAGTCACTTCACCTAACAAAAGAAGTTTAAAAGAGGAATTTGGATTGTTAGAGAAGTTTCCTAATGTGCCTGCCAGGGACTATGGAACTCAAATCTTACTCATCATCTCTTTTTTGTTGATTCCTTGAGAAAAATTTGTATATGTGCTGAGTTAGTGGGACCAACACTGGAAACACATTGGCTTCAGTAGAGTCTGGAGAAAGTAACTTCTCTACTGGAGATTAGAAACCTCTTTTCTCTTCCTGTTTCTCAGTCAAATGGTCTGTATTTGTATTTGTTTCTCTAATCTGTCCACTAGGTTTGTTAGTCCCAAATATATATAGAAATAAGATCAGACATAGGTCATTGGTTCGCAAGGTTGCAGCCTTCCTGTGGCGTAAAAATGATGCATTCTTCTGATGAATGAATGAATAAGGAAAGATTTTAATTGCATATTGGTTGAATGTTGGCTTATAATTTCTTCTTCCTCTTATGTGAGTTACTCTATTTACATAAAATCTGAGAGTTTTGCCATTTTAAGTAATTCTTAGAAGTACTTAAAATATTGACTTCTTTTTTTTTTTTCTCAGTGAAAGTCAGACCCCTTTTAGAGATTTGGAAGCGAAATGTATTTTTAAAAGGGATACTGCATCTTTAAAGTAACCTTCAGTAGTTTTCCAGTACTGTATTTACATTCAGGACTCTTAGCTGCATTCCAGATGTGCTAGCCACCATAATAGCAGAAAAGAAAAACGGTGATTTTGGAGTCCTATTCACCTAAGAGGAAAATATTATAAAGGGATAAAGCACATCCAGTTGCTGGGGAGATGAAAACACCGTGGGTTTTTTTTTACTCCCACTTCAAGAACACAACATGTGGAGTTCAAGTCATCCATCTGCCAGTATGTGGTTGAGTCTGCCCAAATGCCAGCATCAAGAGAAATGTTTGGTTTTTTTTACCATCACAGTAGAACCTCACTAATCCAAAGACCTTACAGTTTGCCCAAGAAAACTGATATTCCTTGCACAGTTTTAAGAGAGCAATGTAGTAAGAATGTGTGAGATGTAAGACTGCTTGGTTTCATCATGCAGTGAACAGTTGCATTCTGAAGTACTAATGTGAATGATAGAGCTACATTTAGGAAATGAAAAGTATGCTGTATTTTAGAGCATACTTCTTTTTTATCTCATCTTTGTTTGTGTACTTTTCATCAGCTGTAACCAGTCTCCCTGACATGGGGGCATATTAGTGAGGTTCTGCTGAATGAAGGAACCATATTTATTTTCTTGCGGGACCATTTTCACAAGCATGATAAATGCCGTTTGTTGTCTTAAAAGTGAGCTGGAATATCTACAACATACATTCCTGTCATAGGAAGCTCTATGGTGCACCTTGATGTTCTCTTTTATTGTAATTAGCAACATATCAATATTATTTTTGAAACTGTATGGTACAAAGGCCATTTGTAATAACTAACAAATTTGTTGCTGATACAATAATACTTTTTTTTTTTTCTATACAAAAGTGCTCCTTAATATGACATATGAACTAAGGAACGACTTCTCAGCACTTTCAGGTCTTCTGGTAGGAAAATAAGCCAGCCAAGCAAAAACCTAAAAGTAACCGAGTGAAAATTAGCCTCCACTGCTATGCCAGCTGCTGGCGAAACAGCTACTGGGCAATACTCATGAGTAAGCATGAGTGTAGTCAGTTAATGTATATCAAATTCATAGTTGAGGAGCCTTTGTATTGGAATTGTATTGCATTGTATTTATACTTGGTAGAGCTAGGATCTTCTATATTAAAAAAAAAAAACAAGAGAGCAACCAGTCTTAGACTTCTATTTACCTATGTTTATATAAGCCTGCTGGGAATCCTTATTTCTAGCTCAGGTTTTCCTGTCCACAGCACATAAGTCGATATTTGTTTGTACTTGCATCTTGAAATAGTTCTTGTATTGACTGACATAATACAGAAATAAATTCCGGCCACAACATAGTTTTCCTTTGTTCAAAGGGTAAGAGTGTGACCAGTGTGGTAGGTCACTCATTCATGTCATGTTGTCATTTTTGCATCAGGATTGCAACTTGCATGTGTGAGGTCATGATAAAATGTATTTAAAATGGCATTAGACTGGATGGTGCTATGTTACATCACAAAACTGACCAAACTCTTCCATAGTGCAGTTCCACTCCTTTCATTTTTGAGTCATTGGAGTTGCACCGGGAATAAATTCGAGCAATTAGTTAGCAACAGTGGTGAAGTGTTATTACGGATTAGGTTTAGGGTATGAAAATACTCAAAAGCAACCGCGGTGATGTGAGAGCCTGATTGAATCCTAGCGTGACTGAAAACCTTACGTGGATTTTGGCATCACACAAATGCTTAGGGGAGAGTGATCCTAGGCCTTTGGTAAGAACCCAGTCACATTTAGGCATTTAATTTTGAATTACTCCTTTTTTTGTTGTTGTTTGATTGTGCAGGTTTCAGGCTAAATGTCATCGTGTTTTCTAATGACCATGCCGTTTGCACCGTGGGTTGTTAATAGTTTATGCACTGAAAAGTGGTGAAACAATTACTTAAGAACACACTGCTCTGTGTTTGTGTGTACGTACGTATGTGTCCCAATGTCCAGCATGTATAATTTACCTTTTTCTTTTTTTTTTAATTTCCAAAATTGTCCCCCTACTCCTATCCCTGGAGCAGCACTTTTGGGTGAGAGGGAGAACACTTTTTTTTTCCTCCCTCTTTATTGTTTTAATTGCATACCTGTGAGATATGCAGATAATGTTAGGGCATTTGCAGCGAGTGTGTTTGTGTGTTTCTGCTCTGAAATAATTTTCCAAGCAGAAACTCCCTTTGAAATAATGTTTAAAAAAAAAATAGGAAATGGTGAACTGGATGCTCCCTGTTTGCATTTTATTTATCTGCTGAAATCTAGTACATGAAATAGCATTTAAAAGACAAAGATTGAGCCATAAAGCGAAAGGTATATTCTCTGTACTAGAGACTTTCTTCTTGAGGGTGGTGCATGTTGTCAGGGTAAGCTACAGAACGTGCAGATGGTTTTTCAGGGCCCTGCAATTCCTTGCACAGTTTTTAAACTGGTGCATATGGTGCTTTATAATGCAATTTCTGAAGTAAAATTACCTTATGCTGCACCCCCTTCCCCTTATGAACACACGCACAATTTCAGAATCGTTATTGTAGCCTCTGGTTTAGCAGTTTCTCCAAGGTGTGGTGAAGTACCAGGATAAACACTCGAGATGAGCTGAGAAGTGTCACCAAAAGGGATCATTTTAGCTGACGCACATGAAGGGCCCTGCTCTGAACACTGAATGACTTCTGCAGTCTTCTGGCAGCAGCGCAGTGGCTCATCTTCCGTGGCTCTGCCGAGCATTGGGCGGGAAGCAGCGAAATATTCAGTGGCTTTACCATGGACCTGTGTAGCTAAATGTTTCTGAATCTATGAAATCCTGTCGTCTTCGGTCATCATGCTTTGTCACTGTAAAACCAACGGAAAGAAAAAAAAAGCATTTTTTTAGTCTAATTTAAGGAGCTGCTTCTTTTATAGCACATAATATTTCGCTTTGTACTATATTTGATAGTTAAAGAATAATTTAGTCCGTAGAATAACTTTGTTGTATTTGTACTGTTCATGAATGTTACAAGAAAAGTGCTTTACTTTGTTGCCATAATTCTCTTGTACTGCTGTAAAATATTTTTTCTGCTTTATGGAAACTTAACTTGGTTCACATTTTCAGTACAGGGTTTTTTGTGTGTATGTATTTTTTTTTTTTGTCAGTATTCTGAATGTTTACATCTGTTCAACATTAGCCATTCTATGCCTTTATAGGGCAGTATTACTCCTGCAGTATAACAGCAATGTGAAATCCACTCGTACCTAACATGCATGAGAAACACAGATTTATTGGGGAGATCCCTAACGTGCATAGATACTTTTTCTATCCGCATTCAGTGAAGTAAATACCCTCCTTCAGTCCTCTACCAAAGAAAATGTTATTCCCACAGGACAAGCTCGGAAAGTGGTTCTCTGAATTTTCAGAAGGGGGTGTAGTTGGTTTCAGCAAGATTGCTACAGTTTAATGCTGTTATGCTTTGCTTTGTTACCCCACCAAATGTGACAGGGTGAAACAAGCATTTTAGCAATTTTTTGTGTTTCAAGACAGTGTTTTGCTTAGAATTCAGGGATCATGCTTTCTTTAATGGTGCTGTTTGTTTTGTTATTTTTTTTAAGAAAACAACCTTTTGTTGCCTACAGAAATGACCATTCACAAACCCATAAATTAAGTAAAATAATGTCTTCATAACTTCTCTCCCTTTCCTTTCCCCCTTCCCTGTCCCTTGAAAATAACAACTTGGGCTTCAATATTAAAATATTCTGGAAAAAAATAAAGAGATAAAATAATAGTTGTCATTTGTTTATTTATTTTATGTTCAGTGCCTTAGGCAGGAGATCCTCCTTGTGCATGTCCATCATATGTATGGGTTGATGAACTAGAAATGTGAGAGACAATCAGCCCTTTGTAAAGGATTTTTCAATTATGATGAGGTAAGGCACAGTTTGAATCACTTCTGATGTAATTCAAGTATTAATCATCTTATGCTAGTAAAATAAAACTAGGTGTTAGTATACTAAGTTGTATAAGTAGGATAGCTTGGGGATGAAAGTGATTATATTACTTCAGGTAGTTTATGCTGGCTGTATTTTGGTACTTTGCCTCTGTCTGCAGTCCCATCCAGAACATCCTTAACAACAGCAACCATCCCAGCATGCACTCCCCTGATTGCCCATTCCCACAGCAGAAGAAATTAAATGTCCATGATGCATGAAAGGCAGCCAGTCCAAGTTATATTCCTCAAAGCAGTTATTTCTTCAGATCTGGAAGGTCTTCCTGAAATGGAAATTCAGTAGCCATTATGTTAAAATTTAAAATAACCCCACACCATTTTCATCATGTTAATCTGCAAAAAGAGCTTTGAGTACTGATGGTGAGGGTGAAAAATGTTGCAGGATGAACAACAAACAGCTTTTTCACAAGCTTGCTCTGAAATTTCAGAATGAAACACCATCTTTTGTCCAGCCTCCTGTCATTATTATTTCAGATGTGATACCATCTGAGGGTCCTGTTAGCAGCAGATGATAGCCCTGTCTGCCAAAATCTGTCCAAATGCAGAAAGAAGGCAATATCAACCTCTGTAATTTATAATTCAGTGACCTTCTTTTCATATCTAATACCTACCTAGCAAGCCCCCTCAGCATCCACTGTCATGCAGATAATTTAACTTCGTTTGTTCTGGTTAATTTTTTTTTTTTTCATGGTCCTGTGTCAAAGCAAGGACCATCTCTGCTTCTGGTTGTAACAGCTTTTTTAAAATTATTTTATTTCTCATCTAAGCAATAGATCTAAGTAAATAGTTTTGTTAAATCTGTACTAGCTAAATTTTAACTATTTTTCCTTTCCCTAATTTTAAACCTGTAAAATAATTTTGTGCCTTTTTATTCCATCTTAAAAAATAAATACTCCGTTTTTCTGAGGGGTTTGCTAAGGACCTTGTAAGTGTTGCTAAGTGAAGCCTTGTGATGGCTTTTGTGTCGGTGTGCTGCCTCTGCCTGGGCGAGCCCAGCCTTACCCTGGCGGTTCAGCCAGCAGATGGCATCAGGAGAAAACAGGCTGCTGTGGTCTCCGAGCATTCCTGTCCCCCGGCAAGAGGGAACAGCACTGGGAAAGCCTGCCGCCAACACAGAGGGTTTCTGGGTTCGACTTCCTTTCGTGCAGAGCTTAACAAGCCTTCCTTCCCCCTCCCCGGGCCTGGAACTTGGCTTTCAGTAGAAATGATGCCCTGAAGCTCGCATCATCCCTTCCTGCTCTCGGCACTGTCTGAGTCGTGCAGTCTGGAATTGAAGTACTGATACACTGGAAAAAATTCTTCCCTGGGCCATAGCCAGAGCTTTTTTTTTCCCCACCCCGCAGTTTCCTTTGTCACTCATGGATGAAGAGCAGCAGAACAAAGCTCTTTGTGTTGAGGTGCCCCACAGGATATAATATGAAGGTATTACCACAGCTTGGTGTGCAGAGGGTGTGCTGTTACCAAGCCTGGCCTTTGTTGCATGGCAGGACTTGCAGTGGAAGGACCAGCAACGTGCAGTCATACAACAGTTTAGGTTGGAGGGAATCTTAAAAGGACATCCGGTTCCAACTCCCCTGCCATGGGCAGGAACAGCTTCCACAGACCAGGTTACTCAAAGCTCCATCAGCCTGACCTTGAGCACTTCCAGGAGCAGGGCATCCACAGCTTTTCTGGGCAGTCTATTCCAGTATCCCACAAACCTACCTAAATCTAATCTAAACCTATTCAGTTAAAATATCTCAGAGCACAACCACCTTGGAGACAGCTTTCTTTCCCATGCTAAGGAAGGTAGACAGTCATATTTTACCTGCTGGTAAATGCTTGTGGAGGCAGGGTACGTCATTTGTACAGCTGGGTTTTATAGAAACTGAGCTAGACATAGAAATAAAGCCACATTCATTGAGATAATTCAGGAACTTGGACATTGGCACTCTGCAAATACATAGGAGGCACTGATAAGAGAAGCTTGTATCTCAAATGTCAGGCACTTGCTTTTAAGTATTGAAGGTTCATGCTCAGAGCTTGGGAGATGCCTCATGATTCACTATCGGTGATGATATCACATCGTCATGGGGGCAAAATACCTGCATTGTACTTTTTGGAAGCTGATGACCCTGGATAAAAGTGAGTTTCTATGTACAGATCACCTTTCTGTTCTGTGCCTTTTGTCCTGATCCTGTAGGGCTTAGTTCATCCATCAGTTTTATCTCTGTATCTTTAAAACAAAAACTGAGAGCTTTCTTCAAATATCTGTGGCATCCTCATGCATCTGCCAGGAGGGCAGAGAATAGTTTAATATGCCACATACAAAAAAAAAACAGATTTGGAAATACACTGATTGTACTGGATCTTTGGCTTCTATTAATAAGAAATCATTGCTATATTGAGAAAATAAATGACTGTTGATATCAATATAAAGGGGGAGATGTGAGGGTTTTTTTAAATACTGGTCCTTGCTGTAGTCTTATTTGCTTCTGATTCCGAACTGCTCAGATCCATTCAGCAAATCACTTTTTCATTCCCCTTGATTGAGAATTCTCAGGCCAACATCTGTCATGCAAGAGTCTTTGCTACTGCTGTGTGCATTTCTAGCATTTAAAGGAGAAAATCTGGACAATGGTAGAGAGACTTCTATGCAATGCCTCGATCTTCACTCATTTACCTCTGCATTGTGCAGAATAAGATGGAGTCTTTGGGAAAAATGATAGAACTAGTTGTGGAAATGCAGTATCAACACACTTTCCTCGACTTCCTTTAGACTATTGAGTGGAAAAGTTTTTTTAATGAGAGTGAGCAGGAGCTGACCTGCAGGAGTCAGAATAGACCATAGTCCCAAGTTCCATCCAAAAGTGAGCACTTACAGTTCAACAAGTCCAAAATGTCCTCAGAATATTAGGAAAACAGAACCAACAAAGATAAAATCATAGAATTTTTAAGGTTGGAAAAGATCTCTTAAGATCATCCAGTCCAATTCAGTGTCAGCCTAGCCCGTCACAGGAAAGAAGCATGGATATAGCATGAGACTAGAGAAAAAGAAGCATAGTTGCATTTTTGGAACAAATTGTTTTAATTTTTCAGTATCTGTAAGATTGCAAGTCTGAAGAACATCTTTTGTAGCTCTAAATTCAGAGAGAAAATGCAATATTTAAGAAAAAACAGGTCCGCAGCTAGTAGATAGGATACAATTATGAAAATTCATGGCTAGTTTCTTAAAAACTATGTTTGAAGGTATTTTTTCTGGTTATAAAATTTAAGTTACTGTATGATCAACATTTTTCAAATTAATGGTCTTTGTTTTGATTTCCTAAAATAGGAATTTCAGAGCATTAGTTTCCTGGTTATAAAATTACTTTCTTGCACTGCCACACGAGTCTAATTATGTTCTTTGTTGTGTAGGACAGCTCAGAAAGTTATCCAGAAATACATTCAGTGACACCTATTTCAGATAAGTGCATCATGTTGCCTAGAAAGAATTAATCTAAGTTGGAGGGGAAATCTTTTTTGTCTTTTCAGTTCCTTCAAAATCAAGTGAAAGGGGAGTGAAAATAGCCATGGGATTCAAGGGAATTTGGAGAGTATTACTGGATTTGGGGAAGGTACCTTCTCCATTCTACATCTTCTAAATTTTTGGAGAAATAATATCAAGACCTTTATGAAGTGTGTAGGTGACAGCAAAGAGGAATTATATGTACAGTGGTGCCAGTGGTACTTGAATACTTAATAAAAAAGGATTTAGAGAAACTTGGGCAGAAAATGAAATAACTCTTGTGAGGAATAGAAAGAAATACATGTGAGGTGTCAGTCACAAGGGGTTCTTCTCCCTGGCATCTGATGATTGTGACATGGTTACAAAAATAAAAAGATTAAGGACAACTAGGGCAGAGCAAAGCATTAGAAAAGTGGGCTATGAAGTACATTTAAATCAGGATTAAGTATAACAGAATTTCTTCTGCTGCAAAAAGGAGGCTGATTTTATTCACATAATTTAGAACCTAAGAAATAAGACTGCCAGAAATCCAAAGGCCTGCTTGTCTCTGGTGCTCCTCAGTAGTCTCCCACTGCTGAGGGTGGTGCTGGTGGTGGTGATGAAGGTCTGCTTCACCCACCCTGCAAGGCCTTGCCTCACAGACACAGTTTGTTCCAGGGCTTCACTGTTCTTACAATTAGAAGGCTTATCCTAATGTTTAACCCAGATCTTTCTTGCTGCTTTTTAAGCCCATTCACTCTTATCTACTCTTCACAGGCATGGAAAATAACTTCTTCCTATACTCTTTCCAGCAGTCTATTAGCTATCTAGGCTGTTCATTTTTTCCTCTTGCTTTTCCATTGTTTAATTTAAATAATCCTGATAATCACCCTTTCTTGATGGATCATGTTTTCTCAACTCCTATCATTTTCATTGATCTTCTGTGGACTCCTTCCAGTCAGTTCAGATTCTTTCTGCTTTCCCATCCCAAGAGTGAACACATTATCTCTATTTGAGGCCCAGTAGAAAGGTGGGACTGGTCTGCATGACCTAGAGGATAAAATTGTACCCTGTGTCCCAGATCAGTGTTTGGTTTGTCAATGACCTGTTTGATTTGGGCCCAGTAACCCCCTCCTTTTTGGTAAAGTTGCTTTTAGCTGCTTCTTCCCCATATTTGAAGAATTATTTCTAAGTATAGAATATTCTGTTTATCAGTACTTAGTGATATCATAAGCTTTTAAAGCATAACTTGAACTTGCCCAAATAATTTTAAAATCCAGTTGTATGTCTCAAGAAGATTACAGTATTTCCCAGGTAGGTATCATCTGCAAATTCAGAAAAAGAGGACCATGCTATCACAGGGTAATTCATGTTGAAGGGCCCTCAGTAAGTCATCAAGCCCAGTCTTCTGCTCCGAACTTGGTGTCCCATCACTCATCTCATTGACTAAAATGCTGCAAGGAACTGGAGCCAAGCCAGAACTGACTCTGCTGCAGTTGCTGCTATGGCTGTGTAAGAATGGTTTTACCCCCATTTTTGACTAATTGGTTAACAGTCTTGGCTAGCCCTTACTTTTCTGGATTACTTACGAAAATGTCATTAAAATAATGCTAAAATCTTTACTGAAATTTAAATGTGAGATCTACTTCTTTTAAGTCCACAGAGCCTGTTACTCTGTCAGGAAGGGAGATTAGACTGTGTTGGCTCAGTTTCTTCTTGACCAATTCATATTGACTGTAGCTTGTTTATTTTTTTATCTCTTGAGGATGCTTATAAACCCTTAGCACAACCCTTATTGAGTTGTGCTAGCATTCTTCTAGAGAATGAAATGAAGCTGATGATACTAACTCCCTGTCACTCCTTCTGGTTTTTTTGAAGTCTAGGTGGTTATTATGTTTTTCTTTCCCCAGTTTTCCCTGCTTCACCTGATTTCACAAGTTCTGGAATGTAAGTCCTGGTGACCCTGTGGCGGAATCAGCCCCACTTCAAGTGCTACCTAGTGACAGTCCTGATGCTCACATTAGTATAAAACATATAGCTCATAGATATTCTCTGTAACTTATTTAAGACTTAGATGTACCCTTTTCTCTCTGGTGCATATTATGTTAAATATCTGATAATAATCAATATTTTTAGGGATGATTTTTTCTCTCCTTTAAGTCGCTGACCAGCTGGCAATTTGCTGTTTCTCTTAACTGCTGATGTCCATCAAGACTGTCATTTTTTTGTTGTTGTTTTTAATGTCCTTTCCTGATCAAACTAAATTTTTTCGTTTGGTGTTTCTGATTTCACCATTACAGGCTTGTACTATAGGTTATCCCTTTTTGTGTACTACTTTTCCTCAAGGAAGGAAGTGCTCCAGAAGATGAAACATATTGTTAAAAGTTGTCCTCTGGCTATGGCTTATCACTTCTCTGCAGTAAAAATTGACTTGCTTCTTCAAAATCTTGTTTGAACTAAAAAAGAAACACCAAAAAACTTTGTGAGACAATACAAACCCATCAAGTAATTTTTAGCTAAATATTAAAATATCTCCCAACCATTACTGAAAATTTCTAAAATTTAAAAGGTAAAATCAATTTCTAGGTTTTCAAGATCAATAATATACAATACAAGAGAGGAACTATGATGTTCAGATCATAAAGACAAAGTATGAAGAATATAGTACCTCGACAAAGCGTATGTTTTTATCTTTGTTAAAGATAAAAGCTAAATCTAGTCCTGAAACAAAAAGAAGGGTCCATAGTGAATATCAGAAAATGAACTGTAATACTAACTACAGAAAAATTATAAAGAAATAGTGAGCATAATGTCTGTTTGGCCTAAAACATGAAGAGCCTAAGAGATTAAATCCCTTTTATACGCCACACCAAAAATAATTTCAAAGGACTTATTCACCTGCCATAAACACTAAATTAAAATTAGCTGCGCTTCCTCACTTTCTTACACATTTTGCAGCATTTAGTATTTTTGACTGGTTTTCTGTGGCCATACAGGTGGTAGTTATTTGCTCCAGTGTTAGGAAGTGTAAATGGGTACCAGTTCACTATTACAGGATTCTAAATCAACCTAATGTTCATTTTGTCTGTGAATAGATCTCTGTCACTTGTCAAGAAGAAAGAATCTATTTCCTCTGATGTTTATATATAGTTCATGCAGAAGCGTTACATGTAAATGAAGTAAAGACTGGTTCAAAGCATGCACACAGAAAATAAAGAAAACCACTGGCATTATTTATGTCTCGATCCTTTTTTTCTTTTGAATAGACTGAGGTTTGTTTGGAACTGGAATACATATGCAGAAGGATCCCAAAGTTGAACATCCAACCAACCAAAGTGCAGCAATACCCCCACTGCAACTGCCACTATCAGTCCTCTGCAGTGATGCCCCCCTATCACTTCACCAAGAAGGAGCTGTTGCAGAAAATAAATAAATTCTCTATCATTCAACCAAGCAGGAGAAGTCTCAGCTTTGGCAGATGCAGGAGTGTGAAAAAAAATACTAATCAGATATTTAGGATGGTAAACATTCCTTGTTCATACCTCAAATATTTCTTCTTCTTGGTGCAAATTCTTATTAAAGAGTATGTGGTTCATACACACAGAATTTTTCCTATCAAATATCAATGGCATAGAGAAGTAGGTTTATTATTGCTTAAATTGTGGGGTTTTATTTAAAAAGTACTTGGTATTACATAATTACCTTTCCTTATATTTCAAAATTATTGCTCGTTAGTTGTTTGTCTACTTGCACTCTAAAATTTATTAATATACTTCATACTCATCCTCCTACTAAGAGGTGCACGAATTCACTGTATTCACTCTGGAGCAACTGGGAATGAAGCAGAGCTCTGTAGCACAAGCACAGACAGTGTCCCAAAGTACATGGGATAATCATAATTGCTTCTTAATTACACATGCATTTATATTTCATGTAGTTACAGAATATATCTGCCAAAGACTTTTTCTGCTGAAATTTTTGTCCTAGAAGCTCCTTGCCCTGCAGTCAGTGTGGACAGCAGGCCATGCGAACTAAACTACTGAAGTCTGGGAACGTTCATACCTGTGTCTGGAAATGTTTGTGAGCTCCAAGGCCAACTGGCAGAGCCAGCACTGGGACTTTCCTGGAATGGTGCTTCTTGGCACAGGCCAGAACCTCAGCAGAAGTTGCTCCTACAGTGTATTAGTAAGCATGACTGTGTTTACTTGCAGAAAAAAGTCCTGTATACTTCTTAATTTACAGTCCCAGAAGAAGACAAGATGTCTGTCAAAGTGTACAGGGTTTGAAATTTCCTGTACAAGAGTTGCTTAGGTCATGTGTGAAGGCACAAGCAGACAAGGAGTCTGAGATGTATCACTTTTACAAGCATACCTCAGTCATCAGGGAATGCGGGTATATCAGAATTGCTGCATGTGCATGAGAGACACACCTTTAGCCTGGAAATATCAGGCAGTAGTGTGGTAACCCTAAGAACAGAGCTGAGCCTATGCAAAGAATTGTTTTAACTTTTGATGTTACTTTTCCTTATATCGTTTGCTGCTGTGCTTTGCTGAAAAGCTGTTAAGTGTAAGATTAACATGGTTGCAGATTTTACTCATGATCTCCTTATTGTTGTGTTTCTCGGTTTTTTTCTCATTCAACAGCTTAACAAGCTTATGTTCTCAAGAGGAAAACACAGATGTAGCTCACTTATACTGTTGGGCTCAGCATTACACATCTATCACCTCAACTTTATTTCAGTATTAGCTGGTTCTTTTCTTCTCTCTAAACATGCTGTGTTAGTCAACTGTACTTCTGAGAGCCAGAATTTATGTCACAGAAGGCAGAAAGAAAAATTCAAATCTCTAATAGAGGCAAGAATTCCTTTCTCCGGTATTTACAAGACATTTTGGAATTTTCATTGTCTCTTGCAAAGTCTCAGTATTGTATTTTTCCTGAGGCAAGAACATTCACAATTTCAACACTCAGTTTTTCATGATCTCTCCTCTGCCTCAGAAATACAACTTTTCTCCAGCTCGTGTTCTTACCCTCTGATTGTATCTCTTCCATACCTACTTTCCTTCTCATTTTACTGCTCTGACTTGTTCACTGGTGCTGTGTCTCCTGCATCTGCTGCCTTTGCTCTAAGTTTTTTTAGTTCTTTGGAGTTTTACTTGTTCAGCACTTGTTGGCTACCAACAATGAGACAAGCCTTTGAGACAAGTTCTCATTTCCCAGTGACACTTATCTACGAAGGATAGTGGAGACACACTTGGATGTGTTCAAGATGGAGAGTGATTATTTTATACATCCACAAGTCCAACGAGCTGCCTGGGAGAACCCCATAGGATACAACTTCGGAGAAAACAAGGGTCTTGGGGAACTGGCTGATTTTCAAGGATGACTTATCTGAACTCAGGAATGGCCCATTCCTACAGAAACGTATTCAAGTAAAGCCAGCAGCAGGAGGCCTGTATGAATGAATGAGGAACTCCTCTCTTTGGGAGGAGTTATCTTTTAGTTATCTTTTCTTTCTAATTTCATCTTTCTAACACAAGGACTCTCCTTTTCTCTTATGTTTATTTTGGACTTTTCTCCCTGTCTTGGTCTGTGAATGTAACTCCTTAGGAGGTGGCAGTGTGTATAAACCACATACCACGTGTTGCTGCAGTTTTGTCACATGCAATCACAGCTGTCACGTGGAAAAATGCGTAGAAAAATGGGGGAAATTTTCCTTCTAAAACTAAACTAAAACTCTATTATTGTTATTATTTATAAATAGTACTATTACTAGTCATTATTTATTATTGTCTTCTCATTTTTTTCACTATTTAGCTTTTGAATATGCTTCTCTTTGCTTCTCAATTGTAAACCAGTGGAAGAAAATCAACAAAAACTGTTTATGCAGTCTCACAAGTCCCAGCATAATTCATCTTAATCTTGGCTTATGTGAGCTGTGTGAAAGGATAGTCCCAACCAATTTCTGCTGAAGGAACATTCAGTGAAGAAAGAAAAAGGAAGGTTCTATTGGCTACCATTCTGTTCAGACCATCTCTGGCTTTCCTCAGGACTCTGTTATTCAGGTTATATAAGGCAATGGAGTTCCTGTCATGGGTATTAATTGATCTATCAGTCTTGATGACCAGGATTTACAACTAAATTACTGGTTCCCAAAACACCTGATGAAGACATTTGGTGAGCAGAAGTCCATGGTGTGCTTGGTATGCTGAAGAGGTAACTATGGGTACAGCCCAAATGATATTTCCAGTAAAAATAATCTTTTTGAACACATTGTAGACTATATTCAAGAGAACTAAGCCTAAATACTACTTGTTTAAAAAAAAAATTAAAAAGTGTTTGTGTAGGATTTCAAGTGTTTGCAATAATTTCTTCCTCTTTTCAATCCCTTGTCATGGTTTTGGGAGAGGGAACTGGACTCGAGGAAGTTCTTTAAGTGGAGGGGAACATGTATTAACCAACTTTTTGTTGGGCTAATCACCCATGTTACTGTAGTCTGTGCTAAGGAATTTAACTCTGGCTTCTCAAGTCTGTTAAAACCTCAAGTCTCTTAAATTTGGATTTAGGATTTTAGGATAAAAAATACTTCTCAAAATCACAAAGTGGAGTTCTGACCTCATTAACAAATATGCAAAAGGAGAAATATTCTGTTAAATGATTAGATTTATGCATACTTTTTCATTATTTTAATGATCTATACATACCTAATATAGCTTGTTTAATTAAAAATAAAAGTAGACAGATTATTCCGGGAAAAAAATGCTAATTCTTTCCCTTTTGTTTGAAACATTTGACCAAATGTACTTCCCCATTATTTAACTTTAAATGCAAATTGCACTGCAATATGTAATTAACCTTATCTTTATTTTAGTATTCCTAAGAACCATACTGTACTTTCAGAAATGTAATTTGACTTCCAGGAAATTATGGTTTCACCACTGTTTTTGTACCTGCAATATGAACAGAAATTCATATTTTTCTCATGAAAACTGAGCAACAGCTTATTGAATTAACACAACAAATATTGGTCCCAGTTAAAACAAAAACACTGAGTTAAAAATGTCTTACTCTTACATTGATAATCATCAAATTTAATAGACTGAGTTAACGAATTAGTGTATCTTTTTTTGGCAATAGACAATCCTGGTTTGATTTAAACTAGAATGTAGAGATGGTATTAACACTTTCTTTGGCTTTTGTGCCTCTGCCACTAAACCCCACTAATTCAGGTGTCCAAAACTAATGAAAAACGTTGAAAACTTGGTAAGAATTTGCCAAATAGCTGTAAAATTACTTGAAAAAGTCTGGAGATAAGCGACTTTGAAGGTTCATAGTATACTGAAGGTAGTCAAAGAAGTGACTTGAACATGGATTTTTAATAGACAACTCTATTTGTTGAAGGTGTAAAAAAATATATTGGCTAGAACCTAAACTGAGCAATTTAAAGTTATGTTTTTAGCAATGACAGGGAACTGGTAAACCTCTGTAGAGAGGTCCTGAATCATCAAGATTTATGGCCAATTCTCCATTGCCCATTGTGTATTTGAAAGGCAAACATTTCACTAGATCTTATCTATTTCAACCATTACAGCTGAAAACAGGTGTCATGGGTGAAACAGTCTCAAATGGGGGAACTTTTACTTGATTTAGTGTCAATTAGCACCATCTTCCGATTCAGGTATTGGAGGGAGGTGTCATAAATGAGTGAGTAACTCTTTCCTTCCTGTTTCCCAGCTTAATTAAGGCAAACATGTCTACTTCTCTTACCAGCATCACCCTGCCTCGGGTTTGCTGAGGATTACCCTCAGCCTCTCCTTATTTATATCATGCATGCATGGGCAGGTCCTGCACCTAATGGTTTCTTCTCTTTTCTCACGGTTCCTTGCTCATTTTTGCCCTGCTCCATGGCCACAGTCCCTCAAGGGACTCAGCTCCCAGGCTGGAGTCGCTTGAGCTGTCCCCACTCTGACATGCAGAGTGCCTCACCCCTGTGCCCCAAAATGTCTCCTTCCAGAAGCAGGGTACCTTAAGGAGGAGCTGGAAAAGAGAAGGAAGACGCCTACACTGATACAGTTAAAATGGCGAAATCCGTTTATTCTGTTGTGCACATTTCTTATATATGATAAAATAGTTTACATCCCAATCCTGACTAAGATTCTGCCTAATTGGCCCATTGTTTTAACCTGTCTCTAAAACCCTCTATAGCTGGTATACTTTGCAGAAACATAGATTAGACTATTTTCAGCTATGTCACAGACTCAGGCTTTTACAGGCCTCTGCAGGCCTCAATTAGGCCACAGTTTGGACGAGGCTGGATTGCCCAATTTCTGCAGGGGCACTCCGTGTCCCCGCTCAAGGAGGAATTCATCTACACCTTCCCTGTGGCTCCTTCCTTGTAGCTCCGTCACGCATCTGCCCAAGATCCTCTCCCCGTGTGCCCCCTGCCCTTTGTGGCTGCTGCCTTTTCCCAAGTGCATTGGAGCAGAAGCACCACGAGCTCCTTCAGCAACTGAAGACTTGCAGGCTATGAGTTGCTCACACCAGTTTCAGAGCTGGCTGGACCTACCTGTTTCCTGCCCAGGGCAACTTGTGACCTTCTCCCATGCAGCCCCCAGCTACCCAAATGCTGCCTCTTGTGCTCAACACAGCAGCTAAGCTTTTCTTTTTCATATGTCAATGTACCTCAGGCTTTACAATCAAAACATTGTCCAGCCTGTGCCGACAGTGAGGCAGAGCAGATGCCATTTTCAGGGTTCCAAAACAGCTCGTGTTATGTCACTTATTCTGCCTAATATTTCCTGCTACCACAGTATAAAGTCATGCTTGGAAGTACCATGTTCTTCTGATCTTATGAGAATTCTTTTCAGCTACTTAGTCATCTTGTTCCGTAATGACAAGAAAGCATATTCCATTATGTCAAAAAAAAAAAACCAAACCTAAAAGGGACGTAAAAATGTGTATTTTCTCTGAAACCAAAGGCAACATTTCCATTTGCCTTCAGTCATTTCTTATTTGGCCTGATTTTAGTAATTCAGGAACTCTTTGCTCAGTCTATAAAATTTCACTGATAGTCACACACTTAAAATTTTGAGTTTCATTTTGACAAGGCAGTTATGTCAGTATATAACTGTAAACACATGCACTTAAGTCAGTCCTTTTTTGTTGGAAGAGCCCTTTTAAATGCCTAAAAAATAAAGTAGAAATTACATTCTCTAAGTGTCTGAAGTAGGCTTTTTTTGAAACTCAAATGCTGCTTTTGCAATCTTTTTGCTACTCTTTTGCAATCAACACTCCCAGTGAGTACCATTAGGTGTCAAGATTTCGCCTTGAAACATAATCTGTTATTGGATTTTAGCAAACAAATCCATGAGAGCAGTCTGAACACAGGAAAATGAAACCTTCCACTGACATTTGTTACTGATGATGTGGGGCCCTGATAGATGATTCAATTTGAGAGTGCAAATTCTATTCCTGACCCACATGTCACTATAAAGAAGGTTTATGTAATTATCATTAATGTGTTGTTATTTATCCATGTGTAGATCCTGCTGACTTTTTATTACTTGCTGCTAATGTTGTCATTAAAAATGCATACCAATTAACATAATTTTAAAAGGCGACATGAAAAATATCTAATTTAGCTTTAAATTTCAATTATTTCCTTTATTCATTTTACTTTCTCTTCAGCAATTTCAAAACAACTGTTTGGGTAGGCAATACATAGGTAAATAGTAGCCAAGTTTAGTAATTCTCTTACCTCTGTAGGTAAAGATGACAAGCTTGTCATTTTCTGCTAGGTAAATCACAAGCTATCACGAGTCTTTGGCCAGTCATTTCTTTTTATGTAAAAAACCCAAACCCTAGCACAAATGTCATATCTTGCAGCATTGCAGTTCCAGGCTCTTTGTGACTCACTTGAGTAGATAAAATAGCAGCTGTCAATTTTATTATATTGGATTTATTGAAACCAGGAAATTAGGAGGATGTAAGTATATATTAGTTGGCATTTTTATTGCAGTACTCGGTTACCTAGGATGGGAAATTCAGATCTGTTTACTAAAATCTTTAGAAATAATTTTCTTTCTTGCTTTACTTGACTGAGGAGGCTTAAGGATCACAATTTTATAAGGCTCTGTTTCTTATAAAAGCCTTGACATTTCTTTTCAGATCAGCTTCTCAGAGCCTTATTCAGAACACAGGTTTCACATAAGCTTCAAGATGAAGATGGAAAGTGGGGAGTGATCTTAGCAGGAAGCTAAAATCAACAATTTCAGCACGAGAAAATGATTGTTCTACTCAGGAGAAACCCATTCCCTGGAACTGCTGCCTCCTGTTCTGCCAGGAGGGCTAAGTCCCAAGGGCCTCCCAGATGTCAGAGGGAGTTAAGGACCAAATGTCAGAAATATTGAAACGAACCTGTGGCTGGTGACTAGGTCCCTCAGGCAAGACAGTCGGTTGCCTAAGTCTGAGTTTCTTGCTGAAGAATGGTATCTACCACACCTCTTTCAGTAATAATAGTCACTTGCACTTAACATGCATAGCACCTTTAGTTGATGTTATCTTCCCTATTTTGCCTTTGTTTTTGAGCACATGGGTAATCAGAGCAAGCAAGGCCGGCCCCAGGATTTTTTTTCCATCATGCACTCTCTTGATTCATTAATGAGAATATGAATTTAATTTGAGAGTAATCATTTTTATACTCTTTCCTTTGATTCTTTTGAGTATTTGCACAGATTGTGGTGAGTTGGCAGGGACCCACCAGGATCATGGTGCCTGACTCTATAGTTACAATGAGTTTGAAATACATTTGTGATTTTGTTATTTGAGCAGTGCAAAACAGTGAACACTACTAATGCTAAAACATGCACCTTGTCGGTCAGATCCAGTGCCCCACCAAAATCTAATCTTTTATCTTGCCACCTGGATATGGTAAAGTCCTGATTCTTCACCTGATATTGCCATCTGGTGAAATATTAGTCATGTTGCAGCTTTGATTGCTGTTCTATTTCTCTGGTAGATAAACTATGCAGTGTATTTTAAAGGAAGAGAGAGACTCAGAAGTTGGATCTTCCATCCATAAACTATCTAGTCTTTTATTTCTTTCAGGATCCATTCCAGCAGTTCTATCTGAAAAATCTTCCAGCATTTCCAATTTCTTTTCTGGTTTCCATAGTGAATATCCCAGAACTGAAGCCATACTTATCTCTGCCCTGATGGGGAGAAAGATCCTGAAACACGAGCTCAGCCATATGGAACAGAAGTGAAACATGATATTGATGGAGGTCACTTGTGCAACAGAGGAAAGAAAGTGCTGACACAGTGAATATTTTTTGCTTGTTTTTATCCATGCTAAGCTCTTGAATGGCTCAATAGGAAAGATTTGTGGTGTATTCCAGTGCAAAAAGACACACAGTATTGGAAATTGGCTTTTATAAATGTCACTGGAAAAGGAACATCCTGCTCATTAAGTGTACGCATAAAAGATTCTGCTCTAAGTGGAAGCTCCCATACTGCTCTGTTTTCCTGCTTTCTCCCTTTTTCTTTCCCCTTTTTTATTTTTATTTTTTTTTAATTAATATTTTTATATGTGTTCTCCTGGCAGGACTTAGCAGATCAAGTGAGGTTTAGTAGCACTAGACCAATAACTAAAAATAGCTGAAACAAATGTATAACGTCCTGTAGCACATTATCTGGTACTAATGGTTTTAGTTCCTTTCATAGCACCACACTTGGGCCTTTGCATCATTATTCTTCTCAGTATGAGGAAGGCTAAGACAAAGATGGTGATGTGATGTTAAGTGCTCTATTACAGCAGTTGCAGAATTTCTAAAGGTACTGGTGTATGCCTGGTGGGTTCCCAGTGAGGTGTTCAGGGGAAAGGGTTTAAGGGCAGGATGCTGAGACCCTAAATCAGTTTCTCAGAGAGAAACTGAAATAAGATGAGGACTGTTAAATGTTCAATCATTCTTAACATTTCTTTTAAGTTATTTCTCACTATGGGGACAAAGTGACTTCAAAAAATCATATTTATTACATTTTAATTGGGCATATTTATCTTGGAATGAGGAATGTTTTTCAGAAATGAGAAAATTCTAAGTATATATAGCAATCAATCAAATGCTAGATATAACTGTGTTAGCTTCCTATTTCAGAGGTCATATACTGGGAAAAACCCTGTAAAACGTATGAAATACATTCACTGATAGAAAAGTCTATGAGTTTTACTAGCTCAATGTATGCTTTGCTTTAATTCACAATTTTAAATAAAGATCAGAAATAGCAGCTTCATAAGAGAGCTCTATGGGAGTAGGTTTATATGTTAATTTACAAAATTATCCATGAATAATTTAGAACAAACATTAGATTAGAGAAATGGTACTCTATCTTCTAATAATAAAATTAAAGAAAAATTAAGAAACAGGTAAGTTTATTTCTTGAACCAGCAAAGCAATATTTGCCTGATGGATTAGTCCTATTTAATCAGAACTGTGACCAGCTGGATAAATCCTAGCTAGGAGAATATTAGATCATTTGTTAGCCCTTCAGCCAATTACAGCTGCAGCTGCTCTGTGCTATCTTTTTTTCTCATCAGTGAACTGCCTTTTTTTTTCCTGGAAAATGCTAGATGATGAGCCCTCAATAGATAAGAATGTAGGGCAGAAAGATCTTACAGCATCAGGGTGCTGGTGGATAAAATATCTTCCCTCTCATCACCAACAGAGAGTGTCAGTGAAACTTCTTTGTGGAACTGGAGAGCTGCAGGACCAGGGTCTAGTCCTGGCTTGGCAAGAAGACAGCTGAAGTGCCTTTTTCTCTTCTGCCTAAAGAACCTTTTTTTTTTTCTTAAACAAACTACTTAGTTCTTTGGGTTTTATTTTTTTATTATCATTTTCATTTAGGCTGTCATTGTAATGGTAATGTTTTTTGCTGAGCAGTTTGCTTTTGGGTTTGGGTTTTTTAAAATGGGTTTTATTTTTTGAAAAAGCAAGCAAACCCAGGTGAGAAAATAGCTGAAAAATCTTGTCAGTGCTCCTGAAAGCAAGGATGAGTGGGTTCTTCATCCCATGGTAATGAAAGAGCTGGCCAATGTCATGTCATGACAGACCCTCTCTCCATTATTTTTCAGCCATCACGGAAGTCTTGAGAAATCTCATTTGTCTGGAAGCTGGCAAATGTTGCCCCAGTTTTCAAGAAGAGTAAGAAGAAAGGCCTCGGTAACTACAAGCCTGTCCATCTCACTTCAATGATTAGTAAAATTATGAAAAATTTACTGGGAGTTACTGAAAAGCCCTTGGGAGATAACACAGTCCTTAGTCATGGTTCACAAGGGTAAAGCCCTGCTTAACAAACTTAATTCCCTTTTATGACAAGGTCACCTATCTTGTTGACCAAGGGCTTGTGGTTTTAGCAAAGCTTTAGATACTGTCTCTCACAGTATCCTTCTGGATAATCTGTCCAGCACACAGCTGGATAAACACATCATGCAATAGTTGAGCAACTGGCTCACAGCTTGGGCACAAGGGATTATAGTATATGAAGTCACATCAGGCTGGTGACAAGTCAATAGTGGCATTCCCCTGGGCTCTGTCTCAGAGCCAGAGCTCTTCAGTGTTTTTTATAAATGATCTGGGTGCAAGAATCCAATGTTCATTAAGTAAGCTTGCTGACACTACTATATTAGGAGGAACTGTGGTATAGAAGCCTTGCAAAGAGATCTGGATAGACTCAAGAGCTGGGCAGTCACCAACTGCATGGAATTTAACAAGAGCAAGTGGTGGATTGTCCACCTGGGACAAGGTAACCCTGGTTACACCTACAGCCTGAGGGGCAAGAAGTTGAAGAGCAGCTCAGTGGAAAGTTTCTGGTCCATGGCAAGTTGAGTGTGAGTCAGCAGTGCCCTGGCAGCCAGGAGGGGCAACCCTGTCCTGGGTTGCACCAGGCACAGCATGGCCAGCCAGGCAAGGGAGGGGCTTGTCCTGCTCTGCTCTGGGACTGTCTCCTCGAGTGCCGTGTGCACTGTCAGGAGCCACAATATAAAATAGACACAAAGTTGTTAGAGCATGTCACAGAAGGGTGACCAAGATGACAAAATGTCTTGAGGATAAGACAGAACCACAGAATCAACTAAGTTAGAAAAGACCTCTGAGATGTCTGAGTCCAACCTGTGAAAAAAAGATCATGTTGTTTACTAGACCATGGCACAAAGTGCCACATCCAGTCTTTTCTTAAACACCTCCAGGGATGATGACTCCACCACATCCATGGGCAGCCTGTTCCAATGCCCAAGCACTCTTTCTGTGGAGAACTTCTTCCTAAAGATATTCCAATGTCTGAGGCTACTTGTTTTGTTCCGCTTGGAGAAGAGAAGTCTGAAGGGTGGCCTCCTTGTACTCTACAACTTCTCCAAGGAGGACAGTAGACGCAGAAGTGCTGATCTACTCTCTGGTGACCAGCAGTAGGACACGAGGAAATGGAAAATACATGTGGAGAAGTTCAGGTTGGACTTTAGATAAAGTTTCTTCACGAGGGGGTGATCAGTGACTGGAACAGGCCCTCAAGGGAAGAGGTCATGGCAGAATTCAAGGAGCATGCCAGTGATGCCCTTAGCCATATGCATTAGTTCTAGTTGGTCCTGTTTGGAGAAGGGAGTTGATGCTCCTTATGGCTCTCTTTCAACTTGAGATATTCTATAATTCTGCAAAATATTTTGACCATGTCATATGAGTTAAGTTTTGGGTTTTAATCAGTTGTGCAAGGTGAGGTTCTGTTTCTTTAGTATGCTGCAGAGGTAAGAGAGAGGTATTTTGGTACCCAGAGTTATTTTGGTATTTTGGTCAGATATGTTTTGTACTCTCTCTACCTCACCCACGGCTTGCAGGGAGCTACTGGTGGTAGCACAAGACTGGACTAGAGCTTTGTAGCAGCCAGCAACATTTGGAGTTCATGGGATATTCAGTGGCAAATGATACCTTGCATTTTATTGACTAGTTCTGTCTCAAACACCAGCTTTGTGCTGCAGTGCATCCCCAGGTTACTCCACATGGTAGTAACACGAGCTCCTTCTTGTACATGTTAATTTTAAATTATATTTACACAATGCATGAATGTGAATCAATTGATGCTTGGCATTCCTATTTCAGGGCAGGAATAGCTGGTCAATGTGAGCTGATATTATTGACTGGCCTGTTTATGTGTCTGTTATGCGAACCACACAGGTAATGAATATCAATATACAAGAGCCTGCTGAAATGCTGTACAGTCAAAATCATGGAGGCTGAACATGGAAGGCAGTCTCCCGTGTTGGAAAGCAGTTGCCCGTGTTTTGGTACAATAGATTCATCTGTAATCTAAAGTATACATAAAAGAAGAAATGTGAAATACTCTATCTTAAAGGGAAAACATGAACATATGTTTCACAGTACACTTCTGACATGTGGTGTCTCACACTCCAGAGAGACTTTTTTTTAACATCGGCTGCAGAGCTGGTGTTACAGCGATGGAGTTTCCACATGGAAGCACAGTGGAGCCTCTTTTCTGGCTAAACTCTACTGTCTTGCTCTGCTACCTCCTCCAGATTTGACAGACAGACCTTCTCCTGCCTGTCCTCAGTGGTCTGAGATCCTAAGCACTTGCTCTGATTCTTGTCTTTAAATCTTGATCTAATCAGGTACGTGTTTCAAGGAGACAATTAGGATTGAATAGCAATTAGGAATGGATAATGTGCCATTATTGTAAATCAGGATTACTAAGCATTTACATCATTGTAATGACAATATTTGTCGAAGAAGAGACCAAACCAATGACTAGTAAGGGAAAAATTAAGATTAATCATAAGCCAATTGTTGGATTTGTAACATGGCCCCTGCAGCAGTCATGGGGTCCATCTGGGCTGTCTTGGGAGCAGAATAGGGACAGAGCTGTGACTCTGGGAGCTGTGATATGCTCCCTGAGACGTGACATAGAAGGATTAGTTGGTGCTTCCTGACTGACAGCAGATTGACTGTGCTGACCGGTGTGCTGTGGATGACTGCAGCCCAGGCACCAAGTCCATTGCTTGCAATTTAAAAACCCCTCTGTTTCTCTTCTCTTATTTTCTTAATAGTCTGTAAATATGTCTATACATGCCCTGAGCAGATGTGAGCTTACTTCACTGATGACAGCTACAGCCTTACTTGAAGCTACATAGCCATGCTAATGAGTCAACAACACACAGCAACAACAACAAAAAAATTGCCTCTCAGCAAGGCTTATTAGCTTGGGCCCAACTTTATGCAGGCATGGCTGAGCTTTCATTCAGAGATCTCTTGTTTCTAGCTAACTCCAAGTGTGGGCAGAATATGATAATGACAGTACACAAAACGCCATGCAGGCATAACTCAGTTCCTCATGATTTTTGGAAACATGATATTCTTTTAACACTTCAATTTGAGAATGGGTAATAAAGTTAAAAGGAAGCAAACAGATGAATCAACTCTCCCTGTTTAGAATGGTATTCCTCCTAGAAAAGCTGTGTGGTTTATGTTTTAGGGTTCTTCATATGAGATCAGTCACCCATATGCTGTCACTTCTTAGGAACCTGGGATGGCATTTTATGGTCATGAGATGAACTTCCCATTCTTGCAAATAGAGAGGCTGATAAGGTTCCGGCACAGGGTATCAGGAGAACAATTTTTATGTCTTGGTGGCAATATGGGAAGAATAACAATGAAGTGTTATATACACACTAAGCTACAAGTGGCTCTAGCACAGTCTACACTGGAAAATAAGATCTAGCTCCTTGGGAATAAAAAGGTTTTGCTTCCATCCACAAGGGGATAGTGAAGCTTAGCTGAGGATGCTGACAGAAGGGCTACCAGCCTCTATTTTTTATCTCTCATAAATAAATGAAATTAGAAATGCTGAATGGTGGTGTGAAAATCTAAATTCATAGACATGAGCACTAATATTGTTCCACATTGCTTATGTTGCTTATTAATCCTTTCTGGAAGATAAAGGAACAGGCATTGTGGGTTTTAATCAATGTGCTATGATGAACCTGAAGAATGTTGAAAAAAAATTTGAATTCTTCTTCGGCACTGTTTCATCTAGATGAATCCAAATGATTTTTTTATTTAAAATCTGAACTCCACTTTCTTTTCTACTTTCAATCTATTTCATCAATGCCATTCATCTTATGTATGCTGTGACTTTCTGGAATGATCCTATTATAGAATTATGAAATATACCTTTGCCTTATTAGGCTTATCAAAAATCCTTGAATGTTGAGTTTTTTACCTTTCTTGAGGAAAAAGGAATAGCTGATTTTCAAGCTGGGTAGTTTAGGGGTAAATTTGTTTGGTTCAGAATGAGGTAGTATTCCTCACTCTGGAAGATTGTTACAGAGATTAGCTACTCTGTACCAAATACATTTATTTCTTTACCACAACCAGACCCTTTATCTGTATGTAAAAACAAATCATCTGGAGTGATCTCATATGAGAAGTGTTGACTGTTCCTATGGGCTTTATGTAGTTGGTCCGTATTACACCCAGGATCATCTCATTAATTAGGCACAATTAATACAGCAGTCTGGGGTATTTCCTCCTTCCAAGAGGTATCCCTATAAATATTTTAGATGACATTTCATTGGAAAACAGTGCTAAGTTTTAAGCCATGATCTTCTCAAAGCACCAAACCAATAAGGAAGTTGCTAATAAAATTTTTCTAACATTCCACCTTCTCTTCCTCCTCCTTCACCTTCTCCTTCACCTTCTCCTTGGTCTTCCCCTTCTCTTTCTTTTTGTGACCCGAGTTTGCAGGTTACAATTTAGAATACTCTATTTGTGTGTTTCAAACCATTCGGCATTTGTTGTGCAGAGTGGTGTCACCCAAGAATCTAACAAGACAGGAAAAGGGTGGCAGATGGCCGTTGGTGAAAAAGAAAATGTCAATTGGTAGGTTAAATTCAGACTTGTATGCATCAATTCTGTCACTGGCCCAACAGAAAGGAATATTGTACACTGCACTTACTCGGATGGCAGCCTATTTGGGAAAAGAATCATAGTAAGCCATTTAATCCTACTATGGATAAAGCCATAGTCACAAGGCTATTTTATTTTTGATCATTTGGCTTAAAAAAGAGAAGAGGTATGCCACTGTATACCAATTAATGCTCCTATACTTTGCAAGAGATTCAGAGTTACAGTTGTCTAAAAACTAGTATCTCCACCAGTCCCACTGCTTGGGAATGTGAGCTGCCTTCTTCATACTGGCAGTTCCCCAAGAGTCAGCAGTTGGAACTCTGAATAGAAGAAACAGACTTGGATTTTTCTTGGTGTACTCATGTGTTTAGCTCATCTCTGTCATGTTTACTTCGTGCAGACTGTGGTGAAGACAGTTGCCGCTCACGTACGCGTTGCTTTTTCCCCCATGTATGCAATGTGTGCATGGGAAGAGTGTTGAAGAACAGGTGGGGATGACACAACCATGTGTTGCAAGTATATTCACAGATTACAGAGCCAAGAGGGAGGGCTGCAACAGTCTAATCTGACTTCTTACATCACATTCTTCTGTACATGTGTAAAATTGCTTGACAGGAAATATCCCATTTTGATTGAAGCATTTATTTCTTTAGCTATGGTATTCAGTAGTCCTCAATAACAAGGACCTCATTTCTCCTGAGAAAATAAAACCCTTATGTTTTGAAGCAGGAGGGAGGTGTTGGGCTGTTGAATCATAAAAAAACGTGCATGCCACCAATGACTGAACTCCTCTCCAGGCCCATACATCTGTCCTTGAACTCTTTGTAATCTGTGCAACTGAAGGCTTTCCTTCAAACCCCTTGCATTTTACTTGCTGTCACATATTCTTTCGCCCTGTGTGCTGACAATCCAGTCTTTGCTCCTCCAATGATTTGGCTTGTGCTTCTACTTTTCAGCTGTGATTCTGCTTCTTCTCTGTTCTTTGTGCCCAGCCCCTATTTCACTCCCCCTCACCCCAGCCTTGGTCTTGTGTATCACAGGAGGAAAAAATTGTCTTCTATGTTTGCGTTTCTTTAACTAATTCACAGCTTTGGCCATTTCCATGTGTCTCTCTCTTTCAGTGAGATGCAGTTTAGTCACTGTTTTCCTGCCTCATATCTGACTCCTTTTTTTTAATGACTTTTCTTGCATTTCTAGACAAGTATTTTAGGATCCAGCCCTGCTGATGATCCTGCAAGTAACATGGGCCAACAGTATCAAGCGTGTTGGGAGTGTTTTGTTGAAGCAGCAATTGCCTTTCAAGTGCAACTGCTTCAGATGAAATTGGTTTTTCAGGCAGGTTGTGGAAGAGATAAAAAGACCTTTGGTTAACTGCATCATTGGTGAATTCTTCCTCTACTAAGGCCGGGAGGGAGACCACCCCATCTGACTTTGTCATTTCTCTTTCTCTCCTGCCTTCTGTTTTCCTGAAGCTGCTGACTTAAGTATTTCCCCAACAAATGTATGATTTTCAGCAATACATCTTTCTTCTCCACTTGCTAGGATGGAGACCATCCTGCTTCTCAGAGTCCAATCAGCAAAATTTGCCCCTGAGTTCTCCTTCAACTCCAGTTTTTGTGATTGTTGTGCAATCAGCATTTTTAATGAAATTACTTCACCTTTCA
The DNA here is from genome assembly GCA_013400175.1 of Phainopepla nitens. NCBI lineage: Eukaryota > Metazoa > Chordata > Aves > Passeriformes > Bombycillidae > Phainopepla > Phainopepla nitens. Next base: position 135,937 of record VXBQ01017677.1, on the reverse strand, counting down.
TTTCTTTTTTTCATTTTGTTTCTTTCTCTGGCCTTAGGCGGGAGAGACAAGCTTATCCAGCAACGTGAACTGATACATTTCCATTGTTCTGTCTTGCTACAGGTTGTGGAAAGCTTAAAACACATCCAAAATGTATCCTAGAAGATACTCAAACAGTAATGTGTGTCAAAAAGAAAAGTTTTCCTGATAAACCTTTTTCTTGCCTCTGAAGAAATTCAGAGCATGACTCACATCTGACAGTTGTTTCTCTCCTAGAAGGAATTTAGAAAATATCCTGCACTCCTGATATATTTGTGGAAGAGTATCCCAAAACCTTTCTGCAATAGGGAGCTGGGGCCAGCCACTAGAAGGCAACATGATCCCACAAACAGCCAAAGACAGTATTTCCTCAGAGCTACTTAAGCCAAAACCTGCACTGCTGCTCAATAAATCACTTTCGCCACTTGTGTGTGTCATGAGTAGGGGATCTGTTAAAAACTCAGGAATTTTCTTGGGCAGGGGTTGCATTTGTGTGGCACAGCACAAGAAGGGGCACTGGTCACTGGTGGCACATAGGTGCTCAGTCTTGTGCTTTAACAGAATTTACTGTATTTATAATCAGCTATGTTTGCAATGCAGGCTGACAAGAATTTATTGGAAAAAAACAGTTACATGTCAATAATCGTCTCATGATGACCATTGACACATAAAGCCCTGTAGGACTGTGTGAAGAGGATTTTCTGTGATAACTTGCTTTTGTGAGCTATCAGTAGTAAATAACTTGTCCCTGTCAGGAATTTAATGCTCCCAAAGCACGGTTAATATATCCCTATGATGGGTGAGCATACAACTACAAAGTAGATGTGGTGCTCCGGCTTCAGCTTTTCCTTTTCATCTCTCTTGTAGCTGAGAGACCAAACAGATGGTCCTTTATATGCCTGTGTGTTAAAACTGCAGTGTAAGAAATGCCACTAAGTATTTTCTGCCTTTTAATTTTAAAGAAAATATATAAATGAAGGAAGTCTTGCTCTGTGGATCAAAAGAAGAAACCCAATTAGCATGGCACTCTGGTCTTGGAGTGCTACCCCAAACCAAGCCACTTAAGGGACCATCTTGAATTTTGTCACCTTTTTGGGGGGTTCTGGTGATGTATTTCCTTGCTTTTTTTAGCATTCACCTGGAATTCCATTCTCTTTGCTGTAATAACTTGGTCTCTTTCAGTGGCTTTTGTCTCATGTGTGAATAAAAGGACCTTTGTCTGCATTTACTCCTTTTTACACACTTGTGCCTCGTATGCAGCCTCCTCAGGTACCTACCACTGGCTGGAGGCTGGAAGAGATGCCATGGTGTCCCTCAGATCACATCTTCTTCAACAGCATGAAGGGGAGGGAAGAAAAAACACCTGAGGGAAAATATCCTTGCAGCAGGTAAGTAACTCCTTCTCCTCACTGTTCTTCCTGATTTGGTAAGTTTGAGGGCTCAGGCAAGTGTATTTACTGTAGAAACTAGTAAGATGCCAAGATTTAATTAAATCAGACATGAAAGTAGTAAAATAATTATTTATGGCTTTGAAAGTACCAGCTCACCTGTTACAAGTCAGGATACATTGTTCTCTTATCTTTGATGGCTATACCTAATAAAAATCAGGCTTTTTGCACAGCTTCACTCTTTGGAGAATAAAAAGTCCTATCTTGTACCAAGCCTCCAGATCCTCAGAAATAACTCAGAATTGTTCTGTACTGTATCAAAGCACTCTACAAGGCACAGACATTTGGCTATTGGGCCCTAGTACTTTTTTTCATTATCATTGAGCCTGTATGTCTGTGGGGCTGTGTGTGTGTGAGTGAGTGAGTATGTGTGATGAGAATTACCCATAAACTAGAAATCTAATTAGGGATATTTTCATGTCTCATGGCTCAGTAAAATACTCCCGAGACAAGGGCAGGGCAAACCTCTGTTGCTGAAGGAAAAATCAATACTGATAGACTCTGACTAATCCCTGAGGCTGCTGTGCAGGGGGAGGGCAGGGCTCCCTGTGTGCCCACTGGCTGGCTGGGAGATGGGTCAGGGTTTTGCTCAGACAGGTGCAGAACCTGTTGTTTATTTAACAAGGTTGGCGTCAGCTGCTGCCACTGCTTCGGAGCAATTAAAGAATGTGTTGTTGGGTACGAGGCTGGCAGGTGCTGGCTGTCCTATATGCTATGACAAGCAGGGCAAAATTTCATGTAAACACCTGCCAGCACCCCAGGCAGACCTGAACTAATGGGCTATTATGTACCTGCCATTAAGCAGTTTGTGGGTTTAGCTGACAGCAACACGTGCACACCAGCTATAGCAGCAAGGGCTTGGAGAGATAAGATATGCCTGTGTTTCCTTGCCTCCAACAGATGCCAGGCCGGGACGTTCGAGAAGCACCAACAACCACTTCAGACTTCACCATCTTCAATACATGGGGCCCAGTCCTTGCACAGGGTGAATCAGTGCTGTGCTGGTGATGGCAGGAGGAAGGTGTGATGCATGTTCTGGAGCTCTGACAGGGATCAGACCTGCCAGCCACAGCCTGATGTTTCAGTATGGGGTCATTTTTCCTCATGGAACCTGGATTTGGGTGGGCTTTCTTGCCTCCACAAACATGGCATGGCAAGTTAGCCCCTTAGCTGATTCTCAAGCGTGGATGTGATCTCTGCTCCATTAACCGAGACTGGTGCAATTAGTGTCAGTAGTCACAAATTTCCCCCTGAAAAGAACAGATGCTACTACTGAAAAAAAGAATCACGTCTTTGAAATATTTAAAAACATATCTTCTAATGATTAATACGCTTCTGAGAATGCACGTGTTTCTGTTACTTCAGTGTATGAGACACCCAGGTATTCTGCTGCAGTTATTCTCAGAGAGCATAACTCACCAAAGGAGGCCAAAAATGGTTACAGGCTGCACCCTCTTTGAGGTGATGCAGCCAGAGATCAGGAATAGTCTTTCAGAGCTCCTCTCCAGACTTCTGTGGATAATGGCCCTCAAGGGACCACTGGCCAGGCAGAAATGGCTGAACGACAGTGGGGATGTGGCCCCTGCCCTCCAATCCTGAGTGATGCTGGAGGAGCAGACAGGAGGGCTGGCTCTGGCACAGAGGCTTTTCCTTTTGGAGGAGGGTCCTGCAGCTTACAGACCTACAGGTAATAGCAGTCATAACATAAGGAGGGAGAACCAGTACATTTTCAACTTATTACCATAAATTAGACCATCAAAGTTTATTTTTCTTGAGTGCTTTAGCACAAAAATGGGTGCTGCTCTATGAAGTTTGAGAGTCAAAAGATTGCTGTTCAGAACTGTGTTTTGTTTCAAAAGGAAAAGTGAAAAAGCTTACTCAGAACGTAGTTGTGGCAACAGTCACTAAAATCGCTGACCTTGCTGAATTAATAAGTCCAGCAGCAGTGACAGAGACCTACCCCCCCCTTCCTGCAAACCCAATCCAACCACTCCTGTTCCCAACTCTGTTTGCAGTCTGTGACCTCTTCCATGTTTAGTGAAATGGACTGCATGCACATGGACAGGTAGCTGTGCCTTTTGGACTCTTCATGGAACTATAGAAATTCACAGATTAAAAAGATAATGGTAAAGATTTCTTTTGTCTTGTAACAGGAGAATGCTGATAATATTAGTAGATGAATGACCCAAGAGTAACTTGTCCATGTTCTGTCCTGGGGAAGTGAATGTCTCTAATCCAGACTCAGTTTCTGTGCACTGTGTATGTTTGCAACAGCAATTATAATACATGCATTTTTCTTCCTTATTAAAAGGAAAACCTGCAGTCTCTTGCCCCCTGCAGTTTTTAGTGAATACTGTACATAAATGATTTATTCTTTTCTTTTAGAGAGGGCTTTGCTCTGCACGGCATCTGTCACCTGGGGTTTGCCCCTCCCCCTCTTGCAGAAATGTAGCTGGAAGCTGTTTGACTCAATCTGAGAATGAGTTTAAGTTGGTTGTATTAAATCCATCAACCTTCAACTACTCTTTAAGATTCTCTTTCATCTGGTGAGGACCTTCATTAATATGCACCATTTGTGATTAAGGTAGCACTTGCAGGACCAGCACAGGATTATGTGCAGATTACTACATATTTCCATGAAATTCAGATTTCTAGAATTTAAAAAAAGAATATTTAAAACCTTAAAAAGTGTTTTTAGTCACTTTTTAAATTATTGATCAAAAGAAGTCATGCCTATAATTGCTCTCTAACATATGATGTCTTCATTTGCTGTATGTTGGAGATGGGCAGTGAGACAGGATTTCACTTGAAGGATGTGTTGCCCAGCACTTAAATTAAGATGGATCAAGAAAGGTAACCTATAAAAAGTTTCAACTCAGTGGGATGCTGGGGTCCATTTCTGGTAGCTCTTCTTCAGGGGAGAAATAAGTGTTACATTAGGTACCACATAGTAGTAAAAGCTGTTAGCAAATGCTGTATATCATGACTTTTACTTTTTATCTTTTAAACAGAGTTCAAAGTAGCATTCTGAAATAGAGCTGTCAGATGTACTCATGTGTAAAGTCCTAGGAAATGCAGTTGCTGGCATGAGATAAAAGACAAAAATGGAACGGGAATCAGGACAGAAAACTTTGGAAGTAGAAGATTGTATTGAAGCAAAGCATGACAGAGGTCGATGGGGAAGAAGATTAAAGTAGAATAGGAAAAGTAATCAAAGTATATCTTGAGTGAAAACTGTTGGAGGGTAAACTAGATGTTGCTGAGAGGGAAATATTTGAATCAGTAAATACACCTAGTGTAGTTATCCATTTTCCGATGGTCAAACCTGCTCAAAAATTTCAAGAGATGCAAAACTGAGTCTGCAAAGAGCCTCAGCAATAACACCACTGGAAATGGCACGTGTTACCTGCTGGGGCTTTCTGATCACAAAGAAGAGCTGGAAAATCTTGACCAATATAAAGAACTTAGCCATGCATGGCTTATTGGAACCCCCAATTTTTAGGCAAGCCTTTACCAGAGGACCTGGAGCTGATTACAGGGTGTTGGGACTTCAGTGGGGAGATGAGGAGGTATCTAGGGCAGGTCATCACAAGCATGCAAAAAGCTTTGTTGCATGATCATCATAGAATCATGGAGTCATAGAATGGCTGGGGCTGAAAGAGACCCCAAAGATTATCCAGCTCTAATATTCCAGCTGTGGGCAAGGACACCTTTCAGTAGACCATGTTGCTTAGAGGCCTATCCAACTTGGCCTTGAATGTTCCCAGTGACAGGGCATTTGAACCAAGAAACCAGTGAAGAAGGAACTTCATATGAGGAGAAGTGACCTTGAGTACAGGATTCTTTATTTCTCTGCCCACTGTGCCTATAAAAGGATAACTCTGTCTTTACAGAATGGCCCATCTGTTCTGCTGGAGGATGGAAGCAAGTGGTAGCTCAGAACCCCCAAGAAAGTTGAAACACAGCCTTTTTACCTGTTCAGCAGAGGTGTTACAACATGGTCGGTAAATGGAGTAGTTCCAAGTTGCTGCCCTGGAGTAGGAAGGAGAACAAAACAAAAAACTACCAAGAGGATGAGATTATCTGTAAGCCACAGACAGAAGTGGGGTCAAATGGGACCCTACAGGTCCATGCTGAGCTACAGACTAAATGCCTTCCCCTGCATGTGGACAAGCAGACGGAGCCTGACCTCACTCACTGATGGGCTGTGGGAGATGGACCGGCGATGTGCTTTGTGCTGCATGTGTGCCCACAGCACTGAGCTGGAGACCTTTTACAGGGGCCTCGGTGGCTGTGGGCTAGGAGAAAGCAGGGAAAGTGAGAGAGACAGGACATGAGGAGCAAGAAAATCAAGATGTTGAAAATTAGAGAAGAAAAGGTGAGGTGGGAGCTTATGGATGCAGCTGCACTTTTCAGACCACATGGGCCACTTGGAACTGGGAATTACTTTCTCGCTCCTTAACCACAAACTCCAGCATTTCTTCAAAGCATAATTTATGGGGAAATTCCATCATTTTTCTAAAGATAGCACAATTTACATATCACATTTGCATTTTATGACTTATTTGCATACCAATCCCACTTTGTTGCTCCTCCTGCATTTAAAAATTTTAAAATATGTTACATCTATAAGCAAATATTGAACATGTAGTACCAACTTCTAAAATCACCATTTAATTATTGGAACATGTACTATTTGTTCATGGCAGGAAAGTTCAGCAGCAAAGGCTTGCAGGATGTACAGAAATGATAGTTGAATCAGGAAAAGTTTTCAGAGTGAAAACTAGATACTGGTTTTATGGTCTTCAAAAAGAGTGTGCTGGCAGTGGCTAATGGTTGTTGTGGAGGTTGTTGAGAGGAGACTTGCTATGACACCATGAGGTCCTCGGCTTCAGAAGATACTGCCTGGGGGCACTGAGGGGACAGAGAAGCAAGCAGGTTTAAGCAACTGTTTTCTGCAGGAAAAGAGAGTTCCAGTCTTGAAGGAGGATTGTGGAGTGCAGTAGGGTAATGTAGACATATTTCTTCTTCTAAGTATGATGACTAGGCCAAGGAGGGGACTTCTGTGTGGGGAAGTCTGCCACTGCCTGAGGGGTGGAAGGGCCCCCAGGGAGCTCCAGCTAAAAGGGATGGGACTTCAAGCTTGGGACTCCAAGAAGTGTGACACAAATCAATTTTGTATTGGTAGTGGTAGAAGAACAGTGCATTTGAATTATTTTTTTAAATTAAAATCTTGCAGTACTGCTGAAAACAGTATCCACTTTTGGGGTTGCTGCCTGCCTTAGAAAAGAAAGCAGGTTGTTGAATGGAAGAAACATGGTTGTCTCAGGTAGGGCTGGGCAGCTCCTCCATGAATTGTGCTATTTCCCACTTGGAACTGGGACACACGACAGCAAAGGATGCTATGATAAAAAATGAAGAGATACCTTCACTCTTTTACTTCATCCACTCTGATTCACCTTCTTGTCGCCTGTCTTCTCTGGCAGTTACTCTCTCATCTGTTTCACCTCCTCTGTTGTCCCTATCTCAGGTTTCACACACAAAGCCTGAGCTTCTTCAGTATAGTGATAAGAGAGTGGAGTAACAAGGGGTTTGAAGAAGAGAAATACAAGCCAGAGGAAAAAAATCTTCAATTGAAGAAGGAATGCCATATTGTTTGTCTTGTGTAGTGTTCTTGTTCAATGAAATTATCTCTACAGTCCATAATTAATTCCTTTTGCTTGCAATTACATCAATTAGCATATAACACTGATAAATTGAAGAGGCAGTATTTTGCCTCCAGCAGCCAGTAGTGCAATACGTTAAGCCATCGAATCATCTATGGTGCTGCAGAACATTTCTCCCTTTGAAAAAAAATTGCCCACCATTAAAGCACTAGCAAAGAAAAATGAGCCAGAAGTTTATGGCAAAGAGGCAGTGCTTCAAATGTACATTTTATGCTGCTAAAGAGAGCCACAGTACTGTGACCAAAATCCTATTAAATGGAACACTTTCTATTTAAATCTTCCCATGACATGATTCTGGTATTACTGCACCAGGGAGGCACATAACTGTCAGGCTTAAAGGCTTCTCTTCTTTCCTTCCTTGAATGGCTCTGCAGACTCAGGCTGTCACTTCCAGTTCAGGATCTCAGGCTAAGTGCCAAATTTCAGCGCAGAACAACGCCTCACCTCTGATTGTTGCTGAGCCCCTTGGCTTGTGTGCCTTACCCAGTGAGGGTGAGAGCCTTAGTGCTCAGGTGAGAAAGCTCAACACTTCTCAAGGAAAGCTGTGATGCTGTTACCCCTTCCCTGGCCATCAGCTTTGCATGTCCCTCATGGTATGGTCTCCACGGGGGATGCCTCTCCATTTGTGGGTGCCTGCTATGGACAGAGTGGATCCAGACTGAGGCCCAGACTTTACCCATGGTTTATAGCTAAATTATTATAGGGACACAATTCATACTTTAGATCACTTAGCTGAGACTTAAAATTTGAGTAACCTTTCAAGCTGAGAATTACTACTGAGAATCCATTGTGGCAAGAAATCTCTCAGTCTTGAGGAGTAACCTCGAGAAGTGTCCCTGCTCAAGGGGAGATCCTGGAGTGCAGCCCATGCCTGTGCAGGAGAGCTCAACAGGCCCCTGGCTGACCACAGTTTATGGAGTAGAGCAATGACTTACAGTCCTATTTGCATATCAACTACAGAAGTTAGTTCCTGCCAAACCTGGCTGTGGTCAAATCTTGGCCAGGTCTACAGCGAGGGAATGGGGTTGTTTTGCTCAGGTTAGCCCTTGGCTATTGTGGTGTTTTCCACCTGTCCTGAATCCATTAGGAGTCAGACGCAGCCATCAGGACCAGATTTTTCTGTTGACACCACTGCTGGTAGTTATCCCCTGAGCAGGTGTGCAAGAAATAAAGGCCAGCTTTTGGGAGATGGGGGAGCACATGCTCACAGTCCCTTGCCTGTCTTCTTCCACTGGTGGATAGGCCCCTGGCAGTGTTAACCTGGTCAGCACTGAATGGAGAGCAATGACTCAAACCAGAAGTTTTGGTTGCTGTTTTTGAATCACCCGTCGGGCACTCCAGACATGCTGTGGTTTCTGACCAGCACAGAGAAGAGTTTCTCATCATGAAGGGCAGCGAAGTGTGCTGCAGCAAAGTGTGTAAGTGTCCAGCATTATCTGAAATGTCACACAGCTTTCTGTCAAGGGGCTGGTCCCAACATGTTGGATACATCTTAATGCTGGCTTACATTAAGCACTTGTTAAATGCTTGCAGTAGTCCCAAGTGCAGTGTATACAGAGTGGAGTACAGGAGCTGGTTAAGAGGAAAAAAAAAAGCTTAAATGAATCTTCATAGACTGTCATCCCAAGCTCTCCAAATACTGGTGATGCTACACAATACTATAAGAGAAAAAAAGAAACATAAATTATAAACTACGGTCTCAGAAAGTTATTTCATCCACTGACAGGCTAAAATATCCCTCCTTTTTTATCATTCTGTATTGGAAGGACACCTTTCTTTTGCTCCCAGTTCAAGAGCTTCAGTGTAATCATCATTTCTATGATGTAGACATCTATAGCTATATTTTCATATTTACCTAGTTTGTAAAGTATATAGAAAACCCATCCGATTTGGGATTCCTCATAGAAACTACTAGCAATAGCCAGTAGATCAACCAGATTGTTGCTTTGGTTAGGATGTTAGGTTTGGTTTTTCATGTCTTGTTCATAGATATTGAACTTCTCTTTTTATCATGACTTAATCAGTTACCTTAGCCTTAGAAGACAACTGATCAAGTTGCCTTCTAAGGCAACCTCAGAAGGTTTTCTTCCTTCACCCCAGAATATTAGCAATACTGAAACAGGGTAACTCTTCAATGTCTGTCTAGCTAAAATGATTTTATGCTCTTCTTGCAGTTCATAGTGGGCATGATCTCAGAAAGGACAGAAAGATCTGAGCATCAGGCAAGTTCTGCCTCCAAGGTATTTCCTGTATCAGTCCTTAGCAACACTGGGCAATGCAGAAGTCTGAATTAACATTCATCCCTTCTTTGGGTCAATGGGACTCCACCATCCCTCCTAATGCTCATTATGTGAGAATTAAACTCTGCTAACCACCCCCTCAACCCCACAATCCCAAATAAGCTAAGAGAGATAATAGGGGTAGGCAGGTTAAAATATGGTGTCTGTCAAGTAACTGAGCCCATATTTTGTTTCAAATATTTTTTAATAATTTTTCTGGACAATATTACTATTTATCAAAGCTCTCTTTTGCTTAAGTAAGGACTTGCTGCCTCGCAGCCTGTCTGCTTGGTCCTGCAGTGCAGCCATTTATCTAAATGTGTGACGCAACAGTAATTATTGTGCCAAACCCAACCAGCTGCTGTTTAAAAAAGAAATCCCCCAAAAATGTAAGAAAGAAAACCACTGGATTGTGCCTAACAATGCAGAATTAGACAGTGGAGGACGGGGAAGCTTTATTCAAGCATTAATTTTCAGCAAAGTAAGAGGGACCCTGGAAATGAATGGCAAAGTAGCACAGTGAAGAAATGTCACCTCCAAGTTTATTCCATTGTAAGACCCCTTCTCAGTGTAGGGTGTTGCCACAGTGTAAGGCACACAGAGAGCCAAACACTCACTTGGAGTGAACAAAGGCCTGTCTCCCGCTGTTGCTTAATGCTGTAACTTTTATTAGCAGCAAGTGACAGCGGTTTAGCCTCCCCTCCTTTTTCTAGATGATTACATTCTTAAGCCGATTGACTGCGGTGACTAAAGGCAGCTGTTGATCCACACGCTTTCCTCTCACACACACAATGGCACACGAAGAAAAGAAACGCCAGATTTCATGTGTTCAGGATAGGCTTAAGGTTTTCATCGCCTCAACAGAGGTGAAAAATCGGTTGCTGTATCAGGAGCCCGGGATCCCTAAGGGTAAAGTTTCCACATGCCTAACAAAAGCAGGTGGGGATGACCTGAGTTTGGGAGCACAGAACTGAGCCTCCTAAGTTCCCTTCCCTCTTTCCCCAGACATGGGGGAAAGGGTAGGAAAGGGGACTACAATAATAGTATATATTTGGTTGGATTTGGGCTACTGAGTTACCAACCTGGGAAAACCCCGACAGAAACAAGGTGGATTAATGAATCAAGTATAAATGCAGCTTACACAATCTTTACACAGAGTTAGATGTAGCTGTGCAAGTGGAATTAGTTCCCTTTTTTTTTTTTTTTTTCCCCATGTTTCTTTATACCTAGATTGTTTCCATGCCTAAGTCCAGGCAGGTGCTTTGCTCCATGCTCAGAAGACCTTCAGGACATCCAAAGTGGCAGCTGTCTGTTCTGCTAAGACTGAGGGGTACAATACCAGTGCATGGGGATGTGGATGGTGTTGAACAGGCAGGTCACTGAACTTGCAAGCCATCCTTTGAGGCTGTAAATAGCACAACTATAGGGGATGGTATTGGGAAAGGATTCTTCATAACCACAAAACAGCTGATAAGCTGGCTCTTTGAGAGGTACTGCCTTTTAACTTACTTGTCTGTGTGAACTGGCACAAAATTTTACCCAGGAGGAAAGATGACAGTGGCAGTGGAGTTGCAGCTATAATTAGCCAATTAAGCTTTTTTTCCAAGGAAAAACATGTCTTAGATATCACCTTATCTGCTGTAAATTAATGGAAAAAAACCCAATCTCTTTCTGCAAAGATTTAGGCAACAAATTTCCTGCTTCAGCCTCTGTTGGCTGTGATGCACAGTAAATACATCAGTTACAGGTCTCAGGAGAGGTTGATCTATAACAAGAAGGCTCCTGCTGCTGTCTTATCTCAGGTGAGAGGTAATTTACAGTTTAAAGGAACATCCAAGAGCAAGGCTTCATTTGCAAACAGAATATGCAAGTGAAGGAAATTGTAGGTATGTTTTTTTCTTGTGCACAAACTAGTGAGGCCATGAGGCTGTAGAGAAAAGGGATCTAACCAAAAAACAGAGATCTGCGCTTTCCTCCCTGACAATGCTGTGGGGTATCTGCTTAAGAGCCTTTCTAGCTAATGCAAGAACACATCAACAAGTTCTTCCAGGTGAAATCCAACTGAATGTGTCCAAGATATACCTGCAGCTTTTAAAAGGATAGTTGTGTGAAAAAAAACCAAAAAAACTTTGATACCTCAAAATGAAGTTTTCAAAAATGGTTAAAGCAAAAGGTACTTTTTCCACTGAGAACCTGTGCCATCTGTTTTACTGCTTTGGCAACTGCAATAGGGAAAAAAGTTCCTTTTGTGTGCTAAGAAGAAATAAGAAATGCTGGTATCCTTACTATCTTTTGCTCCTCTCTCTCTCTCTCCATATACCTAAGCTCTCATTCATATTTGAGTGACATAAAATGACTTATGAAGTATTGTCCAGACATACAGCTTGTAAACTGATGGAAAAGCTTCTTGATTCTGCTTTGTGCAGTGTGAAAATGGATTTATGCACAGTGGAAGAACTTTACAGGGATGACAATTTGATAAGTGACATTGTTGTGGTAATTTATTTAGAGAAGAAAACCTAGACTGGATCTCAAAAGCTTGAGTAGAGTTAGATAATAGCTCAGTGGTAAACCATATCCTGAGACAAGAAAGCACTGCTGGTATGCTATCAAATAGGGAAAGTCTGTTCAATAATGAAACAGGACACACTAGAGAAGCAGGTGACTTTCCAGGTGGTAACAGAAGTACAAGCAGGGGTCTGAGTTGGAAAGATCACAGCCCAATGGAGTTAGCACTGAGAAATGGAAAGTTCCTGCTTTTTGTGAATATGCCAGGAAGTTGCTTGGTTTAGAAACACCTTGGAAAATTCTTCACCCTTTGATGGAGTGACATGGTAAAATATATTATTTTAATTTCAATCCATAAGTACCTGATTATAGTTCCTAAAACTCTGTTTTCTGTGTGGATCAGACAGATGATATAAGGTGAGAAGGTGTGTAAGTCACAAAATCCCCCGATGATGATAACCATATAAAAGGGTCAAAAGCATGGTTCTACCGCTTCTCTTCACACCATCGTCAATCCACCCCTGGTGTCTTCAGAAAACTCCATCAACTGTCACATTACCACAAATGAAAGAAACTCAGGCTTAACTTCAGCAGCCCCTGTAGGATATGACTGCGGAAGCTGCTTGTCCATGATGAGCTTCCCAAAGCCTCGGGCTAAATCAGCAGCTCTACCTTTCAGGTAGGGGTGGTGTCATTTGCACAGTCCCTTCAGCCAAAGCTAAAATGAAGTGGCTTGTCTGGAGTCCAGGGCACAGCAGCCAAGGATGCCCCATCTCCCTGGGCCACACTGACCCTGGCTGCAGCTGTCCCTTGTAGACACTGTTGTGTCTACTACTCCTTTTGCAAGCTGCAGCGATTGTGCTGCCCATGTGAATGGACATACATCTGTAATCACTTCAATGGGAAACAAAAATCCCATTCTTGGCAGATGCATCTATTCCATCATTCAGAAGGAGCTGCATGTATTTATTTTGGTTTTCTCTACCAGTAGGTGTCATGATACAGCAACCTGTGAAAATTCTTGGTGGAGCGGGAAATAAAGAGTTCAAATAAAAACTAATAATTACAGAATTTTATTTAAATCACTGGATGCCAGTGGTTAAAAGGGTGGTTAATTTTGCTAGATGTTGCCACACAGACATTACTCTCCTTGTTTTGGATGTGCTGCAAATGAAAACGTCTGTCATTGCCCCCAAAATTTCTTTTTGATGCCTGTAGAATACACCAGTTTCTTTCATTCCAAGAATGGTAGCTGCTCTTCAGTGGGACATACTAATAATGGGGTGGATAAGTGACTGATGAGTGACATTCTCTAAAGAAATTAATGATAACCTCTCCTTTGAAGAGATTCAAAACTAATGCCACACACATTGCTATGTCTAAGAGCAGTCCATTTAGATATTTTTGCAACACACATCAAAGCACAACTCTCAGCCATGTCCACTTTTGTGATGGCTTTGGTTTCATCCTTCTGGAAAAAAAAAAAAAAAAAAAGGCTGTCTACTCTGGGGAATCAGTTAAAAGGAACTGTGAGAACTGTGATATGCCAGATAGTCAATCAGGTGCCTGCACTAACGAGGATCACATCCATTCAGAACTGCTGCAAACTACAGCATGACATGAATTTTCTCTCACCTCACCAAGAGCAAGCCTGGTGCTAGTGCCAGACAGGGTGTTTAGTTTTCAAGCTTTTGCCTGCACAGGCATGCTGCATTTTAAGAGTAAAGTAGCAGTGTTTTCAAGTTTGAGCTAATTGCTGGCCTGATGACNAACCCACCCCCATCACATCACATGAAAGGGCCTGTTGCTATTCAGTGAGAGAATAAAAACTGAAGTTCAAGTCTTATTAGAAATGTCTAAACCTTCCTTTGCCTACCTTTGCTTCATGTTCTCAGCTTCAGGGATCATGTAAATCTATTCTGGGTGTTTTTAATGATTTTTGCAATCTGTTTTTTGAAGCTACTCTTTTGCTTTTAAGACATTTATGTTTATAACTGAATTTCTAGATTCTTAAAGGGTTAATATGAAAAAATAAATGGAGGCTCATTAAAAGGATTCCTCAGCACAGATGGAAATAAAAATATTTAAGAATATGCACTTTGCTTTAGTGAAAACTCCAACCCTGCAGATTCTGTGTAAGAACAAACACAGCATAGAGGTTAGGAAGGGAGCATGGTACAAGGTTAACCACAAGGAGCCTGTGAGTGCCTTCTAGTCAGGCAAGACTTGATGGAACTTTTTAGTCAGACTCACCAACACCCACATAAAAATCCTCCTGGACCTCTGACCTGGTGAGGCTGATCATCCAAGTCTTACTTGAGCGTTGGCTGATAAGCCCTGCCATCTGCAGAACAGAACCAAAACTTCTTAATTGGTAATACAACCTCTTTGACAAGTGTGGGTTTTACACAGCACACCTCCAGCATGTCATACTGTCACTCTTGAAGGAAATGAGACAAGATCACTACATTATTTTGGTATCTCAAAATACTTTGGGAAGAAGCCTGGTCTCTGTTGAATTCAGCAACAGTGAAATATTCATGAAGCAAAGCTACCACGGTGAGCCTGCTTGTCACAACTAGCCCACTTTAGAGTGGTTTACCATTTCTTAGCATTCAAGCTGAATCTACTACTTGGTAACTAAATTTTACAAGTGAACATACCAAATTAGCTAGCAGGTTTCAGTGGATGAATACAGAGTCTTTTGCACCCAAACCAAATGCTTACACTGTTTTGAACTGAAGTAGTCTCAACCAGTAACGAATGAGCTTTTTTAGCTTCATCCTAGAGCTGTCAGCCTTCTAGAAAGCAACTTATGGTCAGAGCACTTGGTGCAAGCCTCCCAGCTCAGCTGTGATTGCTGGAAGAGCTATTATAATTAAACTTGTGTTATCAGCTGTCCTGCTTTTGGCTGGAATAAAGTTAATTTTCTTCCCAGTAGCTGGTGCGGTGCTGTGGTTGGATTTAGAATGAGAACAATGTTGATAACACACTGGTGTTGTAGTTGTTGCTCTGTCGTGGCCAGGGATCCTTCAGCCTCTCGTGCCACCCCACCAGGGAGCAGGGTGGGGGGCACAAGAAGCAGGACAGCTGACCCCAGCTTGCCAGAGGGGTAACACACATTATATGGCTCCATATACAACCCGAGGGAGGAAAAAGAGGGACAGCTGGCCAGGACCACTGCTCAGGAACTGACTGGGTGACAGGCAATTGCACCCTCCTTGTGACATTTGCCAAATCCTGAAGCTATGACTGAGGTGAATGCTTCTCATTTTTATAAAGATTTTCAAAGGTCTTAGCCTGAGATCTGTTCTCTGTTCAATGAGTTCCATTCCTTTTCCTACTCAGGAGTGGCCCCAATAATTTTTATTCACACCCTGGGACAAGATCTGCATAATCTGTAGGTAGCTGTTTCTAGTAGTTCATGAATATAAAGTTAGTGAACAAAAAGTATGCCCTCTCAAAATGTGTCAAGTTGAGTCTTGGCTCAAGTAAGTTCAGACAAACAGATCTGGACCAGCAGAGTCCTTTCAGGGCCTGGTGCTCATCCAGATGCCCAACACCTGATTTCTGTCATCATATTTTGCCATTCACACTGTATTGCCATAACAATGACATCCTCTTATTGATGGGGAGCAAGAGAAGCCCAATAAAATTCAGTATCCTTGTTAGTATTCTCATTTTCCCCTACAGAAGAAAATAAAAAAGTATCCTTTCATAGTGACAAGGATGGGCAGATGGCCCTTTTTAAGCAAAGAAGATCAATTTTCACTGCCTAACATCCTAAAAATGTACCATCTTAGCATGATGTACAGAGAGACAGCTAGTAACCACATTTCTCTCTCAGTTTCTTGGCAGTGGAATTCTCTTTCAAGTTCTAAAATATCAGCCTGAAGTCCCAGTGACAGTGACACAGGGACAAGCTGCCACTGGAAGAGTTTTTGAACTGCCTCTGAAACATCCCCAAGCTTCACACAGTACCTGAGCTCTCATTCCACAGAGATCTTCCAAAAACTTCTCAGCTCAAAAATATAGGGAATGCAGTGCCCAGCCAAAAGGCCACTGGGAATGAGAGCTTTTCTGTAGCATCATACAGAACTCACAACAGCCCTCTCCTAGGCTAATAGTGAGCCAAGAGATTGGATCCTCTGGGAGGCCAGCCAGAAGGAACTTAGCAGGCTTGTGGAGTGAACCAATGTGAACCTCATCATGCTCAAAAAGGTCAAGTGCAATGTTCTGCACCTGGGTCAGGGCAACCCTCAATATCATTATAGACTGGGGAATAGATGGATTGGGACTGGAGAAGGACTTGGGAACACTGGTGGATGAAAAACTGGACAAACAAGCCAGCAATGTGTGCTTGCAGGCCAGAAAGATGGACACATCCTTTCCTGCCTAATGAAAATTGTGGCTTCCTCTGGAGTTCCCCACACAAGGAACACATGGATCTGCTGGAGCAGGTCCAGAGGAGGGCCACAAAAATGGTCAGAGGGCTGGAAGACCCCTGTTATGAGGAAAGGCTTAGAGAGCTGGAGTTGTTCAGCCAGGAGAAAAGAAGGCTCTGGAGCAGCCAGAGCAGCCTTTTGATACATAAGAAGGACAGAAAGTGATTTTTCACCAAGATATGCAGTGACAGGACAAGGGGCAATGAGGGCAATGATTTTAAACCGAAAGAGGGTAAATTTATATGGAATGTAAGGAAGACGTTTTTCACAGTGAAGATAGTGAGGCACTGGAACAGATTACCCTAAGAAGCTGTGGATGCCCCATCTCTGGAAATGTTCAAGGCAAAGTTGGATGGGGCTTTAAAAGTTGTCCCTGCCCATGGAGAGAGGTTGGACTAGATGAGCTTTGAAGGTCTCCCTCAACTCAAACCATTATTTGATTATATGACTCTACCAGAATGTAAATGATTTTATGTTTGAACCATTAAACTTCAGTCAATAACCAGGGGGTAGTTTTTTAATTGACCATGATTTCAAGCCCTTTATCATCATTGTTTGTAAGGCAGCAGAATGATGAATGGCAGGGAGACTCAATGGGGTATGATGTCCTCTTGACGCCAGAGTGGATGGTGAGAGTGGATTTATGCCATAGAGATTTTCCCCAACAGCAGAAGAAATCTGGACTCCATATACTGTAAACAAACAATACTAATAGTAATTTTTTTAAAAGGAGAAATCATATGATTTTATACTTTAGCACTGAGACAAATTTTCCAAGTCTATGCTAGATATTAAAGATTTATACTAAATCCCTAATTTTATGCCTGTTGTTGTTTATAGTTTAAATCAATTAATATATGGTTTCCTATGGTATAATTAGATTGGACAGAGATACTAAAAAAATAGCCTGGGCCTCTAATTATTACAGAATGGCACTGTGAGTTAAGCATGCCTCGTAGCTTGCAATTTTCAAATATCAGGTGCAGCAAATGAACATTGTTAAGGCTGCCTGCTGGCTAGGGCAGCAAGAGCTTTTCTCAGCTAGAAGCTATTTCTCCACAGAGAAAATCCTCGCCTTCCTACTACAAAATACGAGAGGAAATAAATAGGTCAAGCGCATGGTGCTAAAGCACTGCAAGCTGGGAACCACAAATAAAATTAATTTAAAACAGTTAAACAGAGACATGTTTGAAATATTAAAAATACTTATCCCTCCTATATTTCTAGTTTTTCCTGCTGTTTTTCCTGCTATGAGTACTTCATTGTGCTGTGGATAAGTGTGGAAAGAAACAGCACCAAGAACTGATTAAGTGTGGAAAGAAACGGCACCAAGAACTGATTAGCAACCCTACAATAACAAAACAGCAGCCTCACAGGAAAAAAGGAAAAATAATCTGATATAAGCTTCCAGGGGAGCATTAGGAAAAACTTTAATTTAAGTTCTTTTCTAGAAAACCTTGAAAATTCAGTAACGCTGTTTCTTTTTAATTAGCTTCTGTAATTTACCTCCCTGCTGAGTCAAGAGAAAGAAAACAAACCTATCTATGTGCTGGATCCTTTTCCCAGCTCTCCTTACACCATAGTTGGCTAACTACAGCAAAGACACACTTAAAAAATAGTTTTATATATATAGTCACAATAATTAGAACTCTTACACTGTGTTTCCATACATCAATAGAAAAAGCAGCAAAAAATTTTACATAAAATACCTTTATCTAGACTCAGGGAAATTATTTGAATTATGTGGCACAACATAAAGTTTCTATTCACAGAGCAGTTAAGCAATTTTAGTCTTTCCAGTTCCTTTGTGTTCCTTTGTTCAGTGGTGAAAAAGAGATTTAAGCAGGTAATTTGAGTAGAAGTAAAAAACATTCTGCACCCTGTTGCACAACATTTGATTTAGTCCTGACAATGGAAAGGGGTCAACAGATCCAGACACTCACAGGTTGCATGGCCTCAAGCAACTCATTTCTATTTTTGCTTGATATTTTTTAATGATAGATCATGCCACGTGACATTATTCTTGGCAAAAAGAAGCTAGGGGAAATGAGGTGGGGTGCACATCCTGGGTAGCCACTGCCAGGGGATTGGCCGGGCATCGCGGCTCCTGGTGGGAAGTGACGGGGCATTACCTCTGCATCCCTTTTTCTTTTTCATTCTTCACTCACTCAGCTTGACCCAGTTTTTTCCCTCGCTTTTGCTCTTTGGATTTTTACCCTGTGCCACTGTGGGGAGGGAGTGTGAGGGTGGGTGGGGACTTGCCTGCTAGCCAAGGACAATGCACCACAGGCTCAAGCTGCTGTAGGCCATGGATGTGCACTTAGAAATCCCTGCTATAGGCTTGCTCTATTCTTCTGGCCTGCTACATCTAGTACATCTTTATCTGTTTTACACATTATTCAGAGATAAACTGCAAGGCTGTGAACAACTGATCTTGTTCAGCATAGACATTTTATATTCTTACATATTTAATCCAGCAACCACCTGTATGACATTGCTTGATTTCTCCCATTATTTCACAATTCTTTTTCACATGCTGTTGTTTTTCAATAGTGGGTGGAGCCCGGACTAGATCCTGACTTCAGAATCTATCAAGATCAGCTTTTCTTTATCTAGAAAAACGTCTTCCTTACGAATGCCTCACAAGCCTTTCAAAGCCTGATTCAGTGGAGCTTCAACAAATTTATGAGGAGTCTTTTAACACAGTGCTAGGCACTTTGAAGTAATGAAATTGCTCCTCATTTTCAATGGAGTTTTACCAACAAAACCTACCTCCACCTACTCTGTATTCAGAGGGGACTCAGGCCATTACAGCAAGAATATCCAGTCACTTTAGTATAACTCTGTTTTCCAATTAGCTTTATAGCCATAGTCATGTACATGTTCACCTGCTTTCTCTCATTCAGAAAATTTCTTCTCTGTAGAGGATATGTGGCTTTAGGACTGCCAAATACTTACTTACCTCTATATACTCTTTCTGTAGCTCCTGATACTCGCCATGGCAGGAATGGTGCTGTTATCCTTCAATGACAGGCAGCAAGGTGCCAGTCTGGATAAAAATGTTTGATTCCAGATCTCTTTTCATGTGTCCTGACTCCAGCTTCCCAGCAGGCATGGAAAGCAGTAAACCAATCTGATTATTTGATAAGCTAGCAGGATCGTCCACTCTCACAACCCAAAGCTGCATCTAAAGATATTACCCACAGCCATCCATGAAAACTACCCTGGAAATCAGGGAGAGAAGAATGGATGGCTGACTGATCTTCCCAGTGTGTATGTAAGCCTGGAGAGACTCAATACACTCAGACCATGGTCAGGTTTGGTACTTAACTCTGTAGGGAAGTTCATGGACATTATGATGTTTTCCCACCATCTCTCCCTGCCCAGCAATCCCTTGAAGACTAGAGGTCTGACAGGACTACTCACAAAGAAACTCCAGGATAGTTGGGAAGATGTGAGGCTGTCTCAAGAAGGACCAGCACCTGTCAGTCTGCACTGATGAAGTTCTGTTGTGAGACATCCACCAAACTTGAAGCACTAATTTAATAGATTTATTGGATATAAGCGTAATGCTATTCTGAAGGCAGCCTTAAGCAGTCATACTCAGTGGACACACTCATGCTGGTAGAAACTGGCCTTATCCTAACAGCAATATTTAGGCTGAGGTAATCAGGCTTTTGTCACAGAAGATGCAGATAAGAGAAAGAAATAACCCTGAGATTGTTGCTGGGTGGCTAAGCAGAAAGTTCTCCCTTCTGCTTTGACTGCCTTAGAAGGTTCAAAGCAGATACAAAGTAGGTGGCTCTGAGACATGGATTTAGGAGGACAAATATAGTTGCAATGCTTGGATCTAGATTTGCACACACAAAAATGGACAGAGGTTTATAGTCTTTCCTTCACAGGAAGGGTCTGAATTTCAGTACTCTCTTAGAAGAGGAAGTTAAAACTACAATTGAATCTGTGATTGCTCCAAAGAATAAATTAATAAACTCAGTACTTACTTACTTAAACAGCTCTAGAATAAAAACTCCCATCTTTCTGATAGAATTTGGTATAGACAAACCACTTGAGGACATCTTGCTGTTAAGTATCTGTATGATACTTTAGAGGACATCAATTTCTTCTATGAAAGAAGAAGACCCTAAACATTCCATAGGAGGCACCCAGAAGAAAAGGATGTGTATAGAAGACATATTGTAGAAGACATGGAGAACTATCAAAGTAGGCTGGGAATGGAGCTGGAAAAAAGGGGGAACTAGTCATGGGCCTGGAAGGTTTTATGGCGACCCCAAACTTCCCTACCTATCCCTCAAGAGAAGGAGTAATTGAGAGGGAAGAAAGAGGAGTCAGAGGATAGAATAATGAATTAAATTTCTTACCTCCCTATCCTCTATTTTCTTTTCCTTACCTGGATTTAGCAAAACAGCTTGAAAAGTGGAGAGGTTGCTTAGCTGAGAAGGATTCCTGGCTGGCAAACAGCCTCTTGAACAAACTGCTGGTTGCTGCTTCGTTGGCTGTGTGAGGCATTCTGCCCTGCACAACAGGACCAAGGGAATTGGGGAACCTAGGCATAACTTCCACTCTTGTCTGTGGAAGATGTATGCCAGAGCTTTTTTAGGGTGAGGACAACACAGTGAGCTGGCTCAAGGTACCTGCTTCATCCCCTCCTGCAGGAGACAGGAGAGAGTGCAGATACTTTAAAGTGGAAGAGAGGAAAAAGGTTCTTGGGTCTGAAGGGACTTTTGAATTCCTGGTGAGACAAAATCTGAGGCAACCCCCCATCTAGGGCAGAGATTAGCTGTAGGCTTTCAGGGGCACGGGGAGATAATAGAAACAAACACACCTCCCAAGTGATGGGCAACAGCTGGTAAGGATTTGCAACAATATTCTCATGTCTAAGAATAAGGGCCTCTAAAAAGACATCCAATAGTTGTTTAAGAACAAATGTAGAGTGGCAAAATGGTGTGCCCTCTAGCCAACTTTAAATTCTATATGCTAGTTACTCAATCCTGCTGGATTTACTCAGTAATACTGAGAAACAATGTTTGAGGGGCTGGATGAATTGGACTGGAAGGCCCTTTTCCCTGTTTTAGACCATAATAGTTATAGCTTTAAATGCTATTTGATTTAAATGTTATAATGTTTCACAATCATGTATTTAAACACAGAAATCTGTTTATTTACCCAAACAAAACAGAGGAAATGATTCCAGCCCTCAGGTTTTGAATTCTCATTTAAATATGTGAACATCAGTCCACAACTTAGAGATGTTTGTGTATCTATGTACCTCCAAAATACTCATATTTCATAGGCTTTTTCACATTAATATTCACCAACAGTATCACAAAAGTTCTTTTTCTTTTACATAACTGTAAGCAACAGTAATTCTAGAAACACTAGAGAAAATAAAAGCATAGCAATGTCCACAGTTACAAGAAAAAGTGCACATTACTTGGTCACAATCACAGTCATTACTTGGAAAACTATATGTAACAAGTAGATATAAAATATCACTGATGCCTTAAACTCATTGTCAAAAACGGAAATACATAAAATTTTGTACATGAAATAAGGCAAATTTAGGAATGCACAAGAAACTTGTTATTCAACAAAAGCTAAACAACAGAACAGATAGTACAATAAGCATAAACTAAAGTACCTTTTTCTATATACTTAAAAAGAAGCCTGCCATAGTGCACAAAGAAAACACCATTAATGTGTAATCAATATTATAAAATAAGAAATAGAGGGGTTGGGAAGAGTGGGGAAGGGGAGAGAAGAGTTTTATTATAGTTGCAGCTGCATCCACTTACAGTTTTGTACAGGTTTTAGCTAGGCCTGGGAATTATACAAATTATACCAGAAGTGTCAATGACCTTCCTTGGTAAGAATTTTGTTTAAATTAAGGAAAAAAAATAAATACACACAAGAGTGCAAATTTTCAGATTGTCACTTGCAACCTCTTAACATTCATCATCTACATCCAATCACAACTAGAGGGACTTGTATAAGACAGCAGCAGTGATCATGGAGTCAGATGAGCTCACCGTAAGAAATCAAATCATCTTTTTTTTTTTCTCAACGATATGTCTTTTTTAAAAAACGCTCAACTCTTTATTAATTGCTAATAAAGCTGCAATATATTACAGAATGGAGTTGAGAATGGCATGAATGCAGGAAATGCATACTTCCTTTGGAAGGTATTCCATAGATGACAATTTACAGTACACAGGGGAGGAAATTATCCAGCATCAAGAGTTACTCGTTGTAGAAAGAATATGAAGTTGGGGAGAAGGGCACAGCCAGGGATTCAAGAGAGGAAGGGGGGACTTAAAATAGCTCCTCAAAACATTTTCAGGACCAGTGAAAAAGTTTACCAAAGTAAAAATGAAAAATCTTGAATGAAAACAAAAATCTTTTGTTTCGTTTTTTATAAAAATTACATTTTTTTTAAAATACAAGATCCTTTTAATTGCAATCGTGCCCTGTAGCAACAGGACATTTGGCAATGTTTTGCCATATACTGCAGCTTTAAGTCCAATGAGTCAGTATCACATTCCACTAATATTGCACTTGGATCTTGAACCACTTGTTTTAGAAAACCACCACAGCATCTTCTGTTTCCTCCACTTGTTAGAATGAGTTAATTTCTAGCCACTTTTTCGATATTTATGCTGACACACTAAAACAAAAGCAATAGCCTGGACACAGTAAAGTACCTCGGAAATACCAGAGGCCGAAGTTCACTTGAAGCACCTTAACACATCACTTTATGGATCAAGAACAGTGTGGCATTATGGTAATTAACTCTCCTAAAAGACTGTGCAGTAACTGAAGTGTGTGCTCTGGGAAATCAAAATGTCATTAGTGGAAATTCTGAGATAAGACCAGGCCGGTGTGAAGGTCACATGACTCAGTTCTGCTGCAAAATAAGGTTTTCCAGTTCATCTGCAGAGCGCAACAAAAACGCGGCTGATTCTCGGTACCCTGCCACAAGCTGCCTCACTGCATTTATTTCAGTTGGACTCAGCTGGGGTCTGGAGCTGGAACTACTGGAGGATCCAGAGCTGGTTGCTAACTGCCTCTTCATACTGAGATCTGTTGGACCTGCAGACAGCAAAGGGAAAGAAAAGAAGCTTCAGATCTGCTGCCAGAGACGTTGCACAGGTTTGTAGGTACAAATGCAGAGTAGTAGGACCTGCTCGCAGCTGCAAGTAGCAGAAATAAGCAATAAGTGTTCTGTTACCAGTCGCTTTGACAGGAACCACAGCAATTTATGTGTCACAGACCCCACTTACAGAACATGAGGGGCAAGTCCACTGTCAGCAGAAAATTACCCTCCAGGGGCATATTCCAACAGTGTGAGCCACTCCAAACCCTGCCCTGGGATCTGACGATGGAGATCAGGCAGAAGGTTCATCTCTTGTGCCTCCCTCCAGCTCCAGCTGCCATCGTAGACTTCATGGCAATATGCACACTTGCAATTTTTATCACAGAAAATCCAACTTATGTTCTCTAGACAGCTATTTTCACATTTTATGCTTCAATCAGCATGTGGCCAGATTGAATCCCTTGCAGACGTAGATAAATGGTCATCCACATGACTTGCCTGACGCTGTCTGATCACTTACATAAATAGCTGCTCATGAATGAGATTAGGCTGGTGACAATCTGGCTGCCACAGTGAGGAGCACACTATCATCTGTGAGGGCTGCATACAGCTGGCAACACATTGCAAGGATCTTGTGAGGCCAGAACACTGACAAGAGATTCTGCAGCAATCACCATGCTGCTGTATTGGCAGCTCACAGCAATATGCTTAGCACTTTTCTTCAAAAAATATTCTCAAGACCATGAATACTTTGTATAGAAGACAGACTTCCTGAGGGCAGTCTGAGGGCAGGATTACTGTGATTGGCAAAACATCTGCCATCATGAACTTTGGCTTTGTGTGGCATTTCCCTGGCTGTTTGACCAGTTATTAACTAGCTAAGATGCATGGTGCTTTAAAGAAGTGTCTGCAATTTCCGCTTAGCACATTTTTTTCTTCCTGGAGTGTAAATTTTGGCAGGTAGAATTGGACAGAGGACGATTTTGAATATATAAGCAAGGATATAGATGGCAACTATACCTATTAAAGAGTATATTTTGTGCAAATCTGGGAAATACTACTCTCTCATTTGGGCAGTGTAGCAAATCTATACTTCTGGCAGGCAGAAGACCAGACAAGCCTGACCTTAAGCTTAATATTCTCCTGGAAATTGGGATCAAGCTACCCAAAGCAATATATCTTGCTTTCCTATGAGAAAAACTGTCACTCTTTAATTTGATCAGGACAATATATGTCAATGCCAAGGTTTTCCAGACAAGACTGGAATAGATTTAAAATTTAGCATATTCAGCTGTAGAACACAGAACATACTAATTCATTCTCTGGAAGTTCTCCTAAATAATCCCACAAAATGTATAAGATGCAAAAACACAGACTCGCAATCGTAAGCACTAATGGAAAGATATGTCTGATTTCCAGAAGCTGAAGATCTGACCATGAACCTTATTTAATTTCCCTTCTTATATGTCTGTGCAGAGGTAAAGGTAAGACCAAAAAAAATGTGGAGATTGCCGTGTCCCCACAAAAACTGAAGTTAACGAAAAATCTCCCCTTGAGTAAATAAAAGCAGAGCTGGAACTATGAAAAGAAACTACTCAAACAGAAACGGTCCTATTAGGACTGATTTCCTACTACACAACTAGCATGAGCAGCACTTAGCCTTACAACTTGTATTATCTGGTTTTACACTGGTATAAATGAGCCAACTTCTAAATGACTTCCAGTGTACAAAGGATAAATTAAGGACAATTAGCTCAGTGAATTTGTTTCAGTGTGACCGCACACTGCAGGAAAATGATGACCGTGAAGAAGCTCAGAGGATATTTTTAAACAAAACCTTAACCCAACACAGGGAAGAATGGTATACCAATCATAATGCCAGTTGGTCTGAATGGTTGTAAGAAGGCATTAAAGACTTCTATATTTATTGAGGCAGTAGTGAAAAAACTGCCACTGACATATTGAGGGCATTGTGCTCCATATGAACCTACTTTAACTTTTATGTTCTTTCCTTGACTTTCATTCATGTCACTGCCAAAAACACTCACACACACACACACACACACACACACACACACACACAAAATACAAAATATCTGGCTGAACAGAGCTTCTGCAGCAGAGCACATCATTTTATGAAATGTAACTGAAGGACTTTTCTCATTGGTAATCCAGATTTTAAGTGACAAAATAGGATATCTGTTTATGTCACCTGCAAGTAAAATATGCATGGAAATGAGCTTGGTCATACTTCTCAGGCTTTCTTTACACAAAGTGATGGTGCACAGCTCTGAAAGGAAAACTAGGAGAAGACCAGATGTCCATCATGCATAAATCAGTGTAAGTCCTCACAAGCCTATAGGGTCACAATTATTTACATAGTCTGAAGATCTGGCTGGCTCTGTATTCCTAGATGTCTGGATTACCTTTCATGAAGAAAGTTCTTTAGTTCTTTAGGATATTTATCTTTGCATCCTGAAGGTACTGGAAAAAGCCAGATGGCAGTCTGCATACACAAGGGACAATCACAACCCTAAAATCCTCTTGGTCTGGGAGATTTCTGTTGTGTCAGAGCTCTTGTATACAAAGAAAATAAGATATTTCAAATTATAACACACCCAGCTTCTTCAAACTACTTGGTAGGGTTTGTTGCTTTTTTTTTTTTTAATTTTTATTTACTTGGAAAATGGGCTTTTACTTCACTCCCCAACTCCTGCCTTGTACTTAACTCAGTGCTGTCCTCCTTCCCCCTCAAAGAAAAAACTCACGACGAAAAAACCAAAGGAATACTCACAGAGAGAAAAGTTTCATAGCTATCATTTTGGGACAGTGAGAACACCCATGCCTTTTCAGGTAGGGAAGCTGACAGAAAACTGAACAGAAAAAAAAGCCATGCTTCATGTGGAGATAAGGATTTTATCTCTTTTAATTATGTTATGTGACCCCTACATCTCACCTCTAAAGCTTACCTATGACAGCTCAAGCTTTATATCTGGGAGAGCACCTCACTCAGAGATTAGTCCCAGGATGTGTTATATTGGTCTCAGCTTTTAATAGCTACGGTAGACATTCACTGGCAGTAATAGAGATTCTCAAAGGTTGGCCATGCTGCTAAATACTAAAATACTATAATTTATTTGTAGCTTCATCAGTCATACCTGGTCGTTTAAAAACTAAGGAATAAGTGCAACCAATAATTGCATTCTTGTACTGTAGATTTTTCCCGTGTAATTTTATGCAAATCACCTATTGAAACATGGAAACCTAAACCTTACCCATACCTACCAAATCTCTTCAAACAGAAAAAGAGATCACAGCTATTCTGAAGGCTTAAAGTGGCTGGCTAACGACACTTCATGTACATCTATCTCCATCACTACAGGTACTAAATCTGGAAAAAGCTGAACAGCTTCACCATCATGTCTTTTAATACTCATCTTTACTATTTCTTTAGTGGATTTAGCATTATTTATTAAGCTGCCAGTCCTCACAGGAACAAGAAGTGTAAACTTGTAAAGAGGGAAATCTGAATATTTTGGCAATGAATTTTGCAGTGTCAGGTTCCTCCAAGATGTTACTGCACATTTTAGCATACTGCTTCTTATTCTGGAGTTCTTCAGGACTATTAAAAATCTTGATTGCAAATATTATCAGGTTCCACAATGTCTTTTGAGTAAGCAAAGATTAAGCATATATCACAGAGATTAGGACAGGAGACTTATTTCCACTTTTTTCCTTTCTCTTAGTGTATATTGCCATAACATGAAATTGCCACCTTCCATGTCTTTATAACAGCACAACATTCCCAAAAGCAGTGTATTAAACAAGTTGCTGAGACAGATCCTTTCTTTTACACTCTTTCAGAAGAAAGTATTGTTGTAGAAAAGATAAAGTATTGTTTCTCTGCCTCTTGTTTAGGCCATCTGATTGACACTTTAACATGGGAATATTTTTGTTTTGCCGTCTCTGTCCAGTTACACTGACCTAATTTCCCCTGTGAGGTGCAATTGTTCTTGTTGGAACCACATCAGGCTGAACATGAAAACTCTAAAACCCCACTCTTCATGTGCTAGACAAACTTTTATCAAATTAGCTGCTAGAAATGTCTGCCACTAAATACACTATGGAACAAATGGCTTTTTCTGTAAATTACAAGACTTTAATGGAATTAGTTATTGCCTCATGCACTACTCATTACCAACGTGATTTATATCAAATTCCAAAATATGGGTCAGATGCAGATGTGCTGATACTGATTGCTTAGACACTTTCAACTGTCTCAGCAAAATTCCCTTAAGAATTGTATATTGTCACTGGGTAGATACCAATCTTATAATTAACAACTACTGAAAGAATAATAAATGTGTCAGTGACTCTCAAAAGGGTTATCACTACTGTAAATAATAATGTGGAATAAAAAATAATTTTAAAAAGCTTTATGTGCTTAAGCATCTACATGTTCATTAATAGTTAAGCAACCTTTTTAATCAGTGATAATGCAAAAAGCAGTGACACTTATTTAGAGAAAAATACATTTGCCCATGCTTTGAAATCTCGTGTGTGTATCCTTTCTATTGCACCTATTCTCCTCTCCCATTTTTTCCCCATGAGCAGCTTTAGAGAAGAGGTTGGACTACATTCTTATATACTCTAATAAAACTAAATAGAAAAAAACCCTATCAATGTATGCTACCTTTCCTTTGTAAATCAGATGTATTTATTGTAATAAGAATGCTTTATTGTGATATTATGTATTTGTCAATCTTCTTTTCCTCGTGCCTTCAAACATAGAGCAGATGTGCCTAAAGGTATTGTTTCAAGTGCCAGGAGAAATCAAGGAAACAGGGACTGATGAATTGGACCTTTTACATTTCTTTCTCCCTTCTACACCTCTCCCTCTGGAAGACACATCTTCTGCTACTTTAGACAGCAGGAAAGAAATGCTAACTTGCCTGAGGAAAGTGATATGAAAAACACAGAAATGCCTACAGCCATTATTCATTTTCAGTGATCAGGAAACACAGTGGTCTGTGATCAAATGATTATGTGAAATCCTTCCTATCCACCACAGGTGATTAATTATGTGGTGTATACTGTGTTGCCTTAGCAGGTGTCACCCCAGCTTTGTGCAGAGGTAGGAAAGTAGGATACTGCCCAGTACATCCACAGACATTCCATTCCATCCCTGCGGTGGGAACGGACTAGTACATGCCTGTGCCATGTATCTGACAATTTGAAGAGGATGAGGAAGGAGGAAGAGGAATGTGGGGAAGGTGTTAACAGAAAATTCAGCCAGCATCTTCCAGCAAGAAATTCCCCTTTGCCAAAATATAGGTAAAACCATTTAACTTCTCCCAGCCCTACCTTTTGGGTTTTTAAATGGGATTAAACATACTGTCCTAGGTTCCTAAGTCTATGACTCTTGATCTCTTTCTTCATGCTCCAGGCTCTCTGTTAGAGACAAACTGTGTTCTCTTTCCCCTCTCTTCACTTTGATGTCCTCAGGGTACCACTGAGAACACAAAAGACTGTGCAAGAGTAGAGGTATAAAGAAGACCTGGAGAGAGGAACCACAGCAAAAAATGCATTCAAGCCCTACATCCTGGCTAGCCAACCTGTGAGTAACCCACTCAGCACTTTAAGAACTAGCTACATATTGAATATTCTCATCTGTTTGGTTTTTTTCCCCCCTAGTTTTTCACCAAGAATATCATCAAGTTTATCACCAAGTTTATCACTGTTATCCATCATGTGAGTGCCAAGATTTTACAGAAGGCTACAACCTGACCAAATTTTAGGATGTGGAAAGGAGGCACCTTCCCTGCTGTCTCATGAAAAAGTGGACAAGAGTGCTCCTGTCCCTGCTGCAGATCAGCACAGTCATGCTGAGCCTTGGAGATTCCCCCAGCTACTTCATTGTCTTCAGCAGGGCTGCACCATCTGGAGGACCAGGATGCAGAAGGACCAGGAAGGCTGACTGGCACATCGGTCATGGCCTGGCTAAAGCAGGGGACAGCTGGGAGGGCACAGCCTCTGGAAGGGAGCAGCAGGGAGGGGTGAGCAGTGTGAAGGAAGTCCCTCAGCTACCAGCTGGGCCATTAGGCCATCATGGCCTGCAGGCCTGTCCCTGGGAGAGGAGGCTGGAAGAGAAGCCTGCCAAGGCCAGGATTTGCCATGGAGTGAACGTAACGAGATCCAGCTGAAGAACTCACCTGAGCTGGAAGGGGACTGGACGTTCGTGGTGCCTGGAATGCAGTGCTGAGTTGTGGCTGTGGTGGAGGTAGGCTGCAGATCTGTGGAGAGAAATGGAGATACAACACTTTTTGTCTTATTTTGACACAAGGGCATATCCCGTGTGGCCAGCCCAACACTGAGTCTGAAACATCCTCTTTTTACACACGCAAAAGGAAATGACTGACATTTCTGGCTAGAAAACCAGACAATGATGCAGAAGAAACAGTCCCAAATCACCTCCAGGCAACCTGGCTATGGCAGCAAAAACACATTTCACAAGTCTTAGAGAAAATGGACTTCAGGAAGCGAAGCAGCTGCGAAGACTGTGACTCCAAGGAGCCCAACATAATTTCAGAGAGTGCTGACAGCCATCAGGAGAGGGCAGAGAACAACCCACTGGACTGAAATTCATGGGGAGACAAGCCAATTGCAGTCCCTCGGGAGACGCTCAGCCTATATGCAGGGGCTTCAACAACTCCTGGTGGTATCAAGAGATTTTGCTCCCAACATTATCTCCTGTTCTCACCCTCCTGCCCTCAAGCTGGACATTTTTCCAGACTAAGTCCAGGAATGATAGAAGGGGACAGCTGAAGCCTTTGTGGCTGGCTAAGAGCTGGCAGTCAAATTTGTTGGCATTCACTGAGCTATTGCACCTTGGAGGTTCTCCATTCAGTTCTGTAACAGGAACTGCACTAGCCTTTAAAAAGAGAGCTGTAGAAATCCACCCTTCTCAAAGAGGAGCTCTCCTTTACCACTCAAACGAATCAAACACAACATGGCCAAAGGCTTCTCCCCAGCCCATGTACAGGCTGACAGAGACTCTGTCAACCCACAGATTGCTCGGTGAATATTTCCAGCCAAGCTGGATTGGACAAAAAAGTTTAAAAGGAGGAGGAAAAGACACTTTGGTGCTGTAAGACCAAGCCTTTTCGTTCTGTGTTTTTTTGCCAACCCACAATAAAGGAGGGGTCATTGCACAAGCTGCTACATTCTGTTTGCTCATATTGAGCAGTTTCATGAAGGCTTGCCCCATGGAGTTGTATCAGGAGCTAATTATGTCTCTGTAATTAGCCATGTGGAAGGATAGACCTCCCCATGCAGAGGGAAGCACTGCAACAGCAGGCAGAGAGAGGTCCCTGAGCCAGAGCCACCAAACAGTTGGGTGAACAGATAGCTAAGTCTGTAAGGTCAGAGTAGAGATGAACTTTATATGGAGGAAATAGCCAAATTAAATGAGTCACAGAATACAAAATACATACATCAGCTGGACTACTAGACAGAGAGTTAATTGGACATTAATTATTATACTACTGTGGGGGAAGGTCCAGAAATAGGTAATCAAGCAGTGAGTTTTATATAGCTCTTGCAGCTATTGCAACTTCTCTTTTTTTTGGTTGTTGTTTTAGCAGATACAAAAAAACAGACAGTATTTGTTTATAAACACATTCTGACTGAGGTGCGTATTTGTTTTTACACTAGGAGAACATCTGCAAATGTGACAAGAACGTTTGATAGGTTACTGTATTGAAAAGGAATTGCATATTTTAAATTAGTTGTTAGCTCCTGAAAACAATTCACAAGTAAATATCCTGTTCTCCAGAGTAGTGTCTCATTAACCACTTTAACAGCCATGCACATGTTTGGAACAAGAGTCCTTGAAACAGCTTAATGACTGCAAACAAGGGTCCCATGAGGTCTGTCAGAAGGGCAGTGGTTACTCCTGTCAACTGCAACTCCAACCACTCCTCTTGTCTACCAATGGACACATCAGAGAGGATGATGACAGTTCTCAGTGGCCTCCAGTCCTCCCACTTCTCCTGTGGGGAAACCAGCTACCAGAGCCAGAGCAATTTATCCTTAATATCCAAGAGGTGATTAGGTTGCCTCCTGGTTGGTTTGGGACTAAGGAATGGATGGGGTTGCCTTTCCGCAACTTTCCTAATGATCTTCCTGAAATGGGAAGTGGATCACAAATCACCAACCTAACTAGACTGTCAGCATCAACAACTCGTTTCCAAGTCCTGGCACACAAAGACTTTTGGTTCCCAGAGCTTATGTACTTCAGCTCGTGTAGGATCCCTGTGGAGAAAATGGACACCTTTGCACAACCTTCCAACTGTGCACAGCCATATGGGAGAAGTGCAATGGCTTACTGGTGTTTCAAAGTAAAAGGAGATACAGACAAAATTGTCCAGTGCAAGTAGGGAAAGGCAAGGAAGAAGAAATGTTTCAGCACATGTCTGGATACAGACGTGTGTTGAGCTTTAATTGTGAAAAAAACCACTGGAGTCCTCTATGTTAAAGGCACAAAGAAGATGTGGCTTCTAATCAGAAGGCAAGACAAATTGATGGCATTTAATTTGTACATCATTTTTTAAAATTGCATGCTGAAGTGTCATAGAATACTTTTGCCTAACCCCCTCAATTCCCTGCAAAATGGGAGTTATGAAAATGTATCCTATTACAAGAAGTTTGAAGGGAAAAACAAGTACACAAAACAGTTGTGATTCCTCACAGTTTAAGATTATATAAACCAAGACAATATTGATGGCTTTTGCTGACAAATAACACATGGGGAGCTTAATCCTACTCTTAGTTGGGTAAAAGGGCAAATGCCAACTGTTTTCAGTGGGAACTGGTTCAGATCCTCTCTGGTCATAATGTAAAAGACAATTTTAAAGTTCTTGTGCATTTTCACAAAAAAATCTCAGATTTCCACAGCTTGGCTTACTCTTATGAAAATATTTGATCAGAGACCATATTCAGTGCCTCAGGTGTGCTCTTCATGTGTACAAAAACAATTGTAATAAGCATTTGCTCTGAGTCAAAGACTTTTGACAACTAAAGTATTATCTATTTAAAGACTTTTGAAAACTTAGCAAAAATCATACACTGACCTTTGAGAAATTTGCAAGCAGGGGGTGAAGAAGAAGATGTGACTGGAGGTCCCCAGCACACCACATTCCAATAACTTCTTGCAGGCTGCAGCCCTGATAGCATTTTGAAAATTGCTGAGCATGCCAAAGGTACAGGCTGTAGCTGAGCAATTATTATCTGGCCTAAGTCAGCCCCTCTACTGGAACTGGCACTCTCATCAGCCAGAGAGGGATCAGGCAGGGCAAAACCCCAGGGATTTCTCCATCCTCTGAGACATTTCTTTAAATACAGTCCTGGGAGTCCATAAAAACCTCAGGCTTCCAGAGTAACTGCATTTCTCTGACAGAGAGACAATACCCTTTTTATCAGAAGGGTAATGCTCTGCGTTTGTACCAAATCAATATGAGGGATAATTTCAAACAAATACTACAGCTTGCTTCCATTTTTTTTTGTTACAAAAGCATGCCAGTGTAAGAAGAAATGAATTTTTTCTAAATAAATGGCACCACTTGTTTTTTTCAGAGGGACATAAAACCTCATGGTGACACATATTTATCTCATCATTTTTAGTTTAGGGTATAAATGAATATGCTGATTTCTCATTTAACACCTGGTATGCTAGATCCTTATCTGCAGTAAATTAAAGTAGCTGGTGAGACCACACGACAAATCTACGTCAATTCATTTCTGTTACACAATATGAAGTTAAGTGTTTTGAAACTTGAGCCAAAAAATATACTAATGGCCTCATTTTGTGATCCATGTAGAGGGGACAGTAATGATAAGGTCCTATAAAGTTATGCAAAACGACTGAAGATCTAACCTGGCAATTTTTACTCAGCTTTTTTAGAGGCTTATGGTTCAGTCTTGCCCTGTTGTGTACTAGTCCCTTGAAACTGGAAAGAGACTAGCATGCAGGGAGCAAGTATTTTGCTCAGCAGTAGTTGTTTGCAGGATTGTGCTCCTGCTCATTATGTGATAATAACCTATGCGTATCGAACCCCATGGACTAGCTTTCTCTATGGCAGGAGGAAGCACACATCAGCACATATACACACAGGCACAATTTGTAAGGAAACTCACCACTGCTAGAAGCATCGTTGAGATTTAGCAGCCCACCTCCAAGCCCTCTGTAACTATGGTAACTGTAGGTCCCGTTGCCGTTGATGTACAACACCTCCTGCGTGCTGGAAACAGCTGATGTTGAGTAAGTGACCTGGGCTGGCTCCTGTTTGCACTGCTTGTCAGCTGGAGCAGCCTCATCCTGCAAAAACCAAGAAAAGGTGGGGAATTATGGTTATGTTTCACCTTGTGTGTGAAGGTCTTTTCCATTGTTAAGACTCTACATCTATTGCTTTCACAAAAGAATAATGCATGTTAAACAAGAACGGATATGTTTCTGATTGACCAAATACCAGCATAAAAGAAACAATGGAAATAAGCAAGAATACAGGTTTCCTAAAAATCTGAGAATA
This sequence comes from Phainopepla nitens, assembly GCA_013400175.1. Taxonomy (NCBI): domain Eukaryota; kingdom Metazoa; phylum Chordata; class Aves; order Passeriformes; family Bombycillidae; genus Phainopepla; species Phainopepla nitens. The sequence goes on along the minus strand of VXBQ01017677.1, from coordinate 101,816 downwards.
TTTACTTATTTGTGCTCCACAAACCAACCATACTGTTTCTGAAAGGAGAAGATGTACCCTCTCACCCTGAAGAACTCAGTCTTCTTCAAAACCTAACTCTGTCCAGAAATAGAGGGAAAGGACAGGAAATAGCCATTTCCTGAGTACTAGAGTGACTCTTACAATCAGAGAATCATATATTTCTTGATAAGATAAACCAATACAGAATGCACCATCTACTTATTTTGATGTATCAGTCTCGGAAATGACAGAAGGAAGAGAGGAATGGAATAAAACTGCATTCCTATGTTTGGAGAAGACTGAGTGAGTATCCTTCCACACAAAGGCCATAAAGTAGGGATGCCTTCACAAAAGTGGCTTGAATACTGTTGTTATCTGTGTAAGAGCAGTGCCTGTTTGTACACCATGAGTTTTCCTCAACGCTTCCTGTTTGTCTTTGTCATGATTGCATAATATTTAACAGAATTTAGCACGACAGCCCTTCAATTTTCCCGGAAAGGAGATGTTTCAGGTGGAAGTGTGTTATTCCCTATCTGTACTCACTGTATCTACTGCTTGGAGTACCTCACCTCCACTCATGAATGCCATGGTAGCAACTTTATTAATGACACAGGTGAAATAAAGATAAGCACTAACAGAAGATTTAATGCATTTTAGTAGTTGGAAACAAGGAGAACGATCAGTGTGTGACTGTTCATCCTGTCACAGGGACCTCAGTGACCCAAAACCTGATTTAGTCTGTATGTATTTGAACATTTTCTTTTTTTCTTGACTCTTTTTATGGGTTTGATTTTACACTCTCATCTGACGAAAACGTATTTCACTGTTTTCAAATAAAATAGATCTATGGAAGTTTTGTTTTGAAAGAAACTTTACAAAGTAGTTAACTGAAAAAAAATCTGCTAAAATTACCTCCCCTTTGTGTAAGATTTTTGTCTATTTTATGCAGCTCTCCTCTGCACAACCCTTTTATGGTTCATAAATATACTAAAATTATTAAGAATTCTATAAAATATCTGAAACCTTTTTTATAGTTTTTACTTAGGGATATCAAATAATTCAAGCAGTGTCCAGTCTCTGTGTGGAAGTAAAAAGTGTTGTGAATCCTGTATGCATTAAGAGCAGTTGTTGGTTCTGCTTCTCAAAAAGACACCATCAACTTTTCTTAGATGAAGACGTCCCTGTCTTGCAGGTATTTATTAGTGAAAGAGACTTTCACCTGAAGCACAACTGAGATAACTCAAGAGAAGGGATATATACTATTAACAGAAATGTTAATATTTAATATGGAACACTGAACCGTCAGACAATAAATTCCATAAAGAATAAGAATGGGGCCTCTTGGGCAGTAATATGAACTAGGGCAAAATTTTACATTTTAAGAGAGTTGGCCAAAGTGGTCTCTTAACCATTGTCTTAAGTAACAATAATCTTAAACAAACGGCCAGAATTGCAATGTATTTTTGCCAGGAATTCAACTTTAATATCATTTATCTTTTATCTCCTAAGGTTATTGGTGTCTCTTATAAGAGAAAATATATTATTTTCTCAAAGAATATTCATAAGCTACACAGTAAAGTTATATCTTGGCAACATAGCTTAACTCATCGTCCAAAATTTAAACACTCTCAAGACTCAGATGTTCTGCCTCCTTCTGTCTAAAAGCAAATGATACTTCCTGCCATAAACTCATTCAGAGCCTCATTTTTTTTCACAGAGCAGAACTTCTGCAAAGCTATCAAGGACTAAACTGTGTTCAAGGGGCACAGGGCAGACAGGACCAACTCCTATAGCTGAGCAGAGTGTCTCAGGATTTAAACGGGTTTGCTGACTCAGTCCCTGAGTTTACATGTCCTCCAGAGCCCCTCCTGTCAGGGCACTGAAGTCTCTGGCCGAGCAGATGCGCTGAGCTCCTGGCAAAGCCCAGCAGGCAGAGCCTGGCTGCAGGGTGCAGCAGCGGCGCTTGGTGCACCTCGGTGCACACCAGCCCACGTGTTCCGGAGCGCACGGCCAAGAAGTAGGAGACCAGAATTCTGGCTACTTGGCACAGTACATGATGAAGAGGCAGAAAAATCGGGATGCAGGGTCTCTGCTGGCTGTGGTGAGGAGGGGACCTGAACTCAGAGCTGCCATCTCCTAGCAACCGGGCTCCAAGCCAGACTGCGGTGGGAGTCGTCGCTGAAGCTGTGCCACTCTGCGGGAAGGAATGCACAATTCTCAGGGCTACAGAGATAGCACATGGAAAGGGGGCATGACTCAGTTCCCTCCCAGAAGTGCTGCCCTGGGAGGCTCCCTTCCAGCTCCTCCCTAACACAAAATCCACAGGCGGCTTTGAGGTCGGAAATCCAAGGCTGGAGCTGTGCTACTGAAGGGGGATCTTTGCACAGAACTAATCAGAGCCCTACAAAACACTGTGACGTGCCATGGGATGGGGCTTGAGGTGGAGTCTGGGCACTCCAGTGGCACTCCTTCTCAGGGAGGCTAAAGGAGTTGAGGAGGATGCTGAGACCAGGACTCTTGGTTCTGCACATGAACTCCAATCTCTTGGCCACTGTGCAAAAGGAGGCTTCCTCTAAATATTATGCATCCCTTTAAAAGAGCACACCTCTAAATATTTTACATGTCTTTAAAGAGCACACTGTCCCTAAATGATGAATAAGTTGCCATATATTTCAGACATTAAATCTCATCCTTAATTGTTTACCTCAGTCTTCATGATAGCTATATGCAGAAATAGGGCAGGATTTTTGTCAAGCTTTTTCTGAGTAGGCTCAGGCATCAGCCCTACTGGTAGGATTATGAACCATTAGCCTGGTCCCAGAGGGATTAGGTGTTGCCTCTCATACATTCCCCTGGGATTTAAGCATTTTTTTGGAAGTGTTTTTTACTTCAAAAGGCAAAGTTGTGCCATTTTCCCTTGCAGGCATACCAAGGATAAAGAAGGCAGTCTCTCTTTTTCTTGGGGATGGAGAATATGAATATCATGTTTACTTTTGTATACCTGAGATTCATTCTTCATAGATTCATTCTCTTCACTTGAAATGCTTTTGATTTTAAATTAATGTAGAAATTAAACGTATTGTTGTTCCACTGAGAACTGAGATCTTTGAAATATTCTGTGTTTGTTATTCAGCACCTCCTGTTTCTTTCTATATAATGTTTACACTGTAAAGGCTTGTTTATTTAAAATTTTATTTAAAAAATACTTTCATTTCAAGACAATCATTAGCAATTAACTAACCATTTAGTGACATGTTTGACCTAACTACCTGGAACATACACTGTTGTCATCATAACAATATGCTAAACTTTTGAAGTATTAATTAACCATTTTTAAACTATTTATAATTTACCTTTAATCAGAAGTATGACCAAGATAAAACATTAGTTCATCTAGAATTTGACTCATACTATCTTAATTTAGTATATGCCAAAGGAAATAAATAATCTCTCTAACAATATTTCTCTTCTGAATTTAATTTGGAGGAGAAGCTATTTAAGTCTTGTGCACATTACCTGCAAAATGATTGAAATCAGAATATGGAAAAATACTTCTTAGGTACAAAAGCATGCTAAAAAAACCCCAAACTTATCTGTTGGCTTTAAAAGAGGAAGCATGAGGTCCTTATTGTGATATTCAACTTGATATATACCAGAGATATTTATGTCTCAGTTTTATGTCAAGGTCTGTACGGGGAAAACACATTTTTTTTTCCACAAAAGAGCAGATAAAAATTTTTTATTTTATTTTATTTTTAATCAGGGAAGCGATTTAGTAGTCCTCTAAGGACAGTACATCCTAAATAAAATTTCCATGAGCTGTTGCATAACTTGTATATTGAAGAAATCCTTCTCTGCCCTGAGTGGTGCTCTGAGCAGCAAATGAATAGTTTACAGAGGAATCACCATCCACAGCAACACTATATTGGTGCAGATTGTCAGGGCTTTGTACAAAGAGCAAGACTCACTGGCAGTTCCCAGCCTCTTGTTCCCTTGCCAGCAGAGGCACAGCACACACAACTCTTTTCAAACCATTTTCATGGAAGCATCATTCACTGTCACTGATCCCTTCTGTTCCCCATCTCCTTTACCACCTCCGAAATAACACAAAAAAGCAATAGTCTGTTGAAATAGGAAGCCCTGGCAAATGTGTGCTACACTGAGTTTTGATCCTTATATACACAAGTGTCAGAAATTCAGTGTATTCCACTATTGCCTTGGCTTCCCTTTTAGCAACAGGCATTGCTAACATGCAAATGTAAATCCTGACAGGGAGTGTGTGTGCAAATCAACTCACATGGCCAGTGCTAGCTCACCACACAGCTAATAAAACTTCAGCAAAAAATGTATAAATGATAATGTTCCAAAACTGCAAAGATGGTGACATGCAGAGCTACTGCTTTCAGTAATGCAATACTTCCCAGACTGACAAATCAACGACTCGGAGAATAACAGCTTTTAACTGCCCCTATGTCAGTGTGATTTTTTTTTCCCCCATGAATTAGCAAAGAGACAGAAAGGCAAACACATTTTTGCCTCATATTTCTTGATACTGCCTTTTTTAATAAGTTAAACTGAAAAATGTGGATTGCTTGTTGTTCTAATCAATAAACATTTCTTTTAGAATACTTAGAATACTTTGAGGTTAGGAAAACTCTAATGCAGATAAGTCTTCAAATAGGCAAGCCTATTTGCATACGGTCTTCCAATTTTTCAGCATAGGAAAAAGAGTTCATGCATTTGAAAAAACAAAGCAGGCTTTAATTATTTCTAGGTCTCAGTAGCTTGTAATATGGCTTTAGAAGAAAGGAGATAATGTTTCATATATTTCTCTAGTTTGAGCCCTACTGATTTAATTCTACAATTTTTGAATCAAAAGTAAAATAAATAGAAACATATGATAAAGCCACAAAATACTTTTCAAAGCATACCAATTAGTCCTTACAATACTCCTGATAGATAGGACTTTTATCAGAGCTTTTCAGATGGTGAGATTCTGGCAACAAAGGCAAACTTAAACTAGAGTTACCTAATATGCAAAGTACTTGAGTTCTGCAAGAATAACACCACAATGAGCTTCTCTTTATGTAAATCAATTTTTAAAAACTCTGAAGTTTTTAACCAGGAACAAACTCAGAAGAGACACCCTGCTATATCTCTAGAGGATTGTGGGGCTGGGAGTTCTCTGCCCGTCTCAGCTTTTGCACAGAGAAGCAGCTGCCAGGGTAGGCAGCCACCATCTGCATGGAGCAAGGTGTTCAAGGAGGATAAGCCACATGAAACCTGGCTCCCACTGAAGGGCCCAGACTCTGGCCCCTTCTTAGACACCAATCTGCTGTTGCCAGGAGCAGACTGTGTACACCTTGTGCTCTGTCTTTGCAAAATCTCTGAGACTTCACCCCATCCTCTTTACTTCTCCAGTCTCATCTTCTACCCTTCATCTCAATCTTCTTGCCTAGCAAATCCTAATCTCTCCTTTTCAAACAAGTGTCTTGAGGCCAGATGCCTGAGAAGTTTCAACAACTCAAGGCCTTTTGCTTCCTTGTTTGTATTTATTCAGTGTTACACCCACTGATGGTTCCATTTGAGATTTCTCTCTATGCTCAGACTCCTATCAGTATCCTAATCCCAAAAATCTTGTCCCACAGGGAGCAAAGCCAGGTTCCATAATTAGCCAGAGCAGATCCTGGCTTCAGCTTACATTATTTCTCATTAGTATATCTGATCCTCTTTCACCATTAGTTCTTTAGTCCACCTGGCCAGTTTCCATCCCACTTCCAGCCTCAGCTCACTCAACTTCCTCATCCAACCCCATCTCGTAATGTCACTTTCCTTTTGTCCATTGTTTTCACTGCTCCTGTGAACCCTCACCAGGCTCCAGCCCCAACACTTTTCCCCTCATTTCTGCACTGAGATCAGAATTTAGCAACTAAAATACTTTGATTGCATAAGCATGTGCATCCAGTGTCATATCCTTGGTATAAATGACACCACTATATTGTCAAGAGCAAACACAGAGCCTTTTATTTTTTAAGGAACGGTAAACATACTTCAGGATCAAACTACCCTTTCAGGATAAAATTGTTCTTGTTCTTGAAAATGGCTGTAATTATACCTGAAAGAGTTCAACAGATGGAAGACATACAGAACAGTAAATGTAATCCCTGTGGGCTGTAGGTCATGAAGTTATCATCCAACTGCACACCTAGTATTGTAATGGGAAATGTCAGGTAATCTGAAGAACTGTTGATTCTGCCAACTGCTTGGATGACACACATTGTTCTGACAGAACACTGGATCTTTTAATAGCTTTAATTACATTAAAGTGACTCTCTAGTGTTTAAACTAGCTTTTAATTTTATGGCAAATATCCTGGAAGCCTGGACAGCTAAACATTACTTTGGCATGTCACAGTAGGCTAAATTTTCCCTTAATTCTGCAGTAAGGCTGTTGGCTCAGTGTGCTTAGCAATAGTGGAAATGGTATTTCTGCAAATGATGGATGTGAGTTTTCACTTCAGTTTTGGTTTCCATTGCACATTTCTTCCCTCTCCAGTTGCTAAGATTTGTGTTGGGATTACTGCTAAATAAACTACTCTAAATAAAGCCTGTTGAAGACTAGTGAGGCTTGAACAAAAAGAAAATATACCTACATAATTCATAGTTTCATAGACCAACATAATTTCCTAAGTTTGTAATCCAAATGAAGCTACACAGTAGTCCTTTGCATTGGCTGACCTTCATATCTAAAGTACTGAATATTTATAGTCCTGTAAAAGGACTTCTTTTAATATTGTAGGATGTGCTCTAACAGCTGTAAACTCAGCATGGAGGAAATGTAAGGCAAGACCAGGAGAACTTCTGTGCCCAAAAGCTGATCTAAGAAAAGATACTACCTGCCCCAGAAAGCTTTATTTCTCTTGGAATGAACAAAAGCCAAATTTACAGTTAAGTCAGCAGAATTTCAGTATTCACAATAAGAAAAGCAAAGCTTTTGCTTCAGCCTCTGGATTTGCACATAGGAATGTTAACCTGTGCGACCTGTTTGCCATGTAACATCATGCCTTCTTATCTCAAAACTATTTTGAAAAAAGTTATACAAAATTTCATTATGTTGAGGGATTATTAAAAAAAAAAATTAACATCTACTTTAAATTTCAACATGCTGTACCCGACCCATAGCTGAAACCTGAAAAATGAGTGCTAGAATCTTATAGTCTCTTTAGGAAAATACTTAAAATATAACACAGCAATATTTTATTTAAGGGGAAGAGTTCTTCTCTGATAATCTTTCAAGACTTATACATATATTTATATTTGTCACATAATATCTCTCCATGGGTATTTCTCCACTGCTCAGGCTATTCACAGTATTCCTTAAAATGATGCATCTATTGTCCCATAACTAGGTGTCCAAAACAATCAGTACAGATAGTGTATAAAAAATAATTGCACCTTTAGACAGATTCCTTCCCCTTTAAGTTTAGTTGTCCTCGAAAACAGTATTGCAGGAAAAGGCACTAGATTTATGGATGAGGTCTACTTAGAGCCAGCAGAAAGACCCCTGAGATTTATCCAGAAGTACTTAATGAAAATCTGAGCAAGCTGGCTAAAATAAAACATGAAGTAAAGTTCAAATAATATCACAGAATGATGCCAGATATTCCTTAGACTGGGAAATGTTTTGATAATTCAGGAGTGGACTTAGCAGTGAAATCAAGAGCAATATAATTGCTTTCTTGGGTTTACACACTATTTCTCCTCTTGTAAGGAGCAGCTGGGGGATTGCTAAGTTGTTTTCTACTCTCTGTTATGATTTTTCTGCCACTCTCTCTGCATTATTTTCTTCACTTTTACTTACTTAAATCAAGTATGCATAAAAAATGAGAAAGCCCATTCTTGTGTGACATAGTACTCAATTTGTAGCTCAGTTGGAGCTGAGTATTCCAGCCAAGCTGAACACTCATGCTTTAGCTGTGAGTCTATCATCTCATCATTACATGGAGAGCACATCAGTCTCAGAGTAGAATTTTCTGGCCTGAAAACCTGAGATTACATGAAAAAGGGCTCCTAGCCTGCAGAGGCAACTGTAATGAACATGTCACTGCCAGAAGTCTAGGTATTAATGATGATTTTGCTTTGAAGTTCAGTATAAATATTTTTTTTATACTTCTGATAAAAAACTATAAATAGAATTTTTTAGATGGTGGTGAAATATTGATAGAGTCTAATTGAGTTGAATTGAGTGTAATATGGAGTCCAGTTAGGCATCTAAACTGACTGGAATGCCAATAGTGATGTGGAAACTTGAAGAGTGCCTATCAAAATGTTAAGTTAGCTGCCAGCACTTCAAGGATCTCCAGACTGTCCTCCTGACACAGAGTATAGAGCCAAGAAAAGAAAGTCATGCTTCAGTTTCAGATTAGAATGGCAGTAGGTTTCTTTTGCTTTCAGATTATTAACACTGAAATGAACTGTCACCATCAGCATGCTCACCAGGCATCAAAAATAACATCAGCCGGTGTTCAACAAGAAATGAAAGCATGAGACTGACATGGAAAGAGAAGATCAAAATAAAAAGGTGCTATTGTGTAGAATACAGATAAATGAACCCCAGACTTCTACATTTCTGACAGAATGACACATGATCTATAAACTGGAATGGGTATGTTAACCTTAAATAAAAGGTCGGTGTTTTCATATTGCAGCACTTGAGTCTTGTTTTTTCACCACTGCCACATCACCTGCAGTACAGAAAACATCCCTTGGGAAGAGGTATTGTATGGCTGTTGCAAGGAGCTGTTGGAGAACCACTTTTGTTGGAGCAGTACCTAAGCAGAGGGCTCACTATTTGTAGTCTGTCAGCTTTTCTGTTCATTATCCACTGTGGTAGCAGAAATGCAACGTGAGCTTTCAGAGGTCACCAGTGCTGCTGATTGAGCATGGACACATGGATGAGTTTCTCCTACAGTTTAGTTAACTGTAATGCATGGTCCCTGGGGAAAGAGAAAGTGTTCTACTAAAGGACTGTGTTTCTCTGCCCAAATGGAAAGGGATAGCATTTATCTTTTCCTGTGGCTCTAAGATAAACTTCCTGTTCTTTAGTGAGGTTCTAGATAGTTGATTTTTGAATGTGCTCTCCTTGGTTTGGTTTTTTTTCCCATCAGGAATAAAGGACTATTGAAAAGCATAACACAATGGAGCAATCCCATTTTAGGTGGACTAATGGTAGAAAGTGTCCTTACAAGTTAATTTTCTCTATAGCTCCTGCTGTTCTTGTCTTAGGTTGCACCACCATAACTTGCATATCACCATTCATAAACTAGTTCATAAGCTATACAAGTCATGCTCTTTATTTCTAGAGAACTTTAATATATGGAATAATTTAGTTAGCCAAGTGAACTACCACTACTAGTTGAAAGTTGTCTCAATGTACCAGACAGATGCATAGTGCAAGACTGCACGGTGCACCACAGTGTGTACACAGCAGTGATTTCCTCAGTGCAGATTTAAATCACATGTCCAGCAATGGCTGGCACCAGGTTACAAGCTTGTAAGAGGGAGGATTGAACCTGGTTGAATATGGGAATTGTGCCAATGCCTTTGAGTTTTGGCAAAACTCCTATGGGTGATAGTGTATTTCACAAAATATACATGACATTTCCTATGGAGAAAGAAGTACAAATCCAGACAAAGGTGTCATGTGAAGAGCAGAAGAGTCTTCAGCCACCATTTTCTGCCTTGCAGAAAGACAAGGGGAGAGAGGGCAGGTGAAACTTTTTTTCCTCCCTGTTGTACCAGCAGAGAGAAGAGATTTGTTAGGGCTCAGGCATCATACAGAATTTCTCCCTGTAGGCAGACAACAAAGGCAGACTTTTACTCTGATCTAAAGTACAGCACAGCATGACCCTTGGGCCTTATGACAAATTATTGATTGAGGCTTTGTTTTTTAGTTGTCAATCTTGAGAATCTTCAACTCCTCTATTTACACCTCCCCACCCACTCCTGGCTCCTATTTTCCTTTAAAGGAAAGGAAGTTTCCCTTGGAATACTACACCGACTGCTTCAGCCTCTGACACAGAGGATGGGACCAGAGAATATGAGAGGATCCTTTCCTTCCCTCTGTCACCTCCACAGAGCTCTCAGCCTAAGATCACTCAGGACACAGGACCACGGGCACAGGTTTGCTAAACCCGCTCTTTCCTAAGAGACTTCATTTGGCACGTGCCTGATCCCAAAAGTGAAGCACTGCATAATGAACTCCAGGGCCTAGGATGCCCCTGACAAAATTAGAGTAGATAAAAATCTGAAGAAAATAAAGGTAAAACTTCAGGGAAAATGAAGTAGAGATTACGTCATTTTTATTCTCATCTTGCTGCATAAATCCTCTCAAAGCTTTGCAGAGGCCAGCACCTTGCAGAAGATCATAGCTACTGATCATTTTTGCTGCTTCTTTATTGACAGGCAGTACTAATGGAGGAGTCTGAATATCTGACTTTTCTTCCAAAAGAGAAACAACATAAACTGGAAGAAAACAATGTCCTCTTTCACTCATCCCAAGAGTGGTTTTGCCTGCAGGTAATGGTGCTGAATGAATCAACGTATTACTGAAACTGATGAGTGATGACAAAGGCATAGCAGTACTTACTGCTGAACCAGAAATATGCAAAGCAAGAGAAATTCCTCCTTTGCAGTGTATTCCTCTCATTCAGAACAAGCATTGCGATGCCTCAGGCAGTTCTACTTATTATAATCACAATCAAGCATTTTTCTCAGTACTATCCATGCCTATGTGTACTATCCTAAAGAAATTATCTCCGGAAGGCACTCCTGCAGGAGGTTCTTTTCCCCCTTGCCAAAATGCCATTTTCCAGTGACTGTGATGGGCAACATTTTCATCTGGGATAGATCAGCATGACTCCATTCAGTGCAGAAGGACTGTGGCACCAGAGCACCAACAGAGAAAATCTTTAAACTTACAAATTAAATGTTTAGGAAGTGCACAAGCAAAAGTGTGTGGGAGTACTGGAGCAATGCTTGTGCCAGCTCTGCAGATTTATTACTACCATATCATCATGGTCAACATAGTTAAACCTCCCACTATAGGTCTCATCGTCTACTGCACTACAACTGGTATCACTCCCACTACTGCCAGCCTATTTTGTTGGCACAAAAACAGTTTTCCATACTCCTGACAGATCTAGGATATGGAGATGCAACCACTGAGAAAGGCTTTATGGAAAACTATGGGGTACAGTTTGGATTTTGACTAATTTTTCCTATTTCTCTTCTGCTACAGACTTTCTTTTAATATTACACATATTGGAGTGTGTGGCAGGAGGAGTGGACTAAAGCACTTTTTGTTATATTCCAAATTAAATTCTTCTTTGTTTAGGAACAGATGACAGCTTAGACATGAAGCATTTGAGGTCAATGCTGAACTAACTTCCTCAGTTTCAACTAATTAAAAATGTCGGTGTGTTCCACTTTGAAAAGAAAAAAAATGTAAGCCTGCTGGAGATTCCATCCTTTTGGATGGTAAATTATAGTGGAAGTTATAGATCTTCTAAAACAAACAAACAAACAAAACAAATAAACCTCCAATACAAAACAAATAAACAAACAACTGGGGTTTTATCTGTTAGAGAGTGAGCAACTACTTTTTTACATTCACTTAATGATTGGTTTTTCTTTTTAAAGGTGGGTTCATATATTTTAAAGATATTTTACCATGTGTTTGATACCTTTGAATGCTAATTATTTTATTTCAAATCTGCATTAAAACTTGAACAGCATGTTTGTAGAAAACAAAATTCTTTCTCTGAATTTAATGTAGGGTGTCTGTTTATGAACACAGTCTCATGTAAAACTTAATTTTATAGTTTTAAAAATCTTTTAAAAATAAGTGGTATTTAAAAAAAAAAAAACAAAACAAAAAAAACCCTGACCTCTACATCCTGTCTCCAACTATTTAGTAGAAAGAGAATATTTTGCTACTGAAGAAGACTCGTTCTAATTTTTTTATAGAACTTGGCACACCTCCTTTAATTTCAGTACTGTGAGGGTTCTGTATTTTAAAAGATTAAATAAATAAGAAATGATGTTTGGGGCATTGCCTTTTGACTTCATAATCATCAAACCAAAGTAGCATATGCCATTGGAAGAAACAAAGATATGAACTTTGACTGGCCTTTGGAAGATGCAGTTTCTGATTTGCTTTATTAATGGAGACAGTAAAACTGAAGCTTAATATGAAATACCATGAGTAATAAGCGTGAAATATGTGTACTGCAGTGCAAATCTGTTCCCCAAATATTCTCATTTCAGGGGAGAATTCTTTTGGCACAATGCCTGGGCTGCTGGCCACAGCTTGCTTGGCTGCCTTGTCCTGTGCCTAGCCTCTTTAGCAGCTGGTGCTGCTCTCAGGCACTGCATTCAGCTCCTGCTCCCACAGCTTGTTATAGGTTTAATTTTTTTCTTAGAAAAATATGTTTCTAAATTTAGTTTAGGACATCAAGCCAGTTGTTGAATCACAAACATGATCCTGCTACCAAACATAAGCAGTCTGTGCGTACACTTCTACATGTATCTTCTGTGGGCAGAACTGCATTTTCTAATTGAGGAGTACTTCTGAATACATTGTGCAACTGATGTTTGGAATTTAGGAGTAATTTTTTTCTCTCTAAAATCTTCTAAATCTTACTAAGTCAATGACCAAAACTAGAATCTGCCTCTCTTGAAAAAGAAGGTTTAGCTCAAGCACACTGGCTTTGCATTGATTTTATTAAACTCACCCAAACTCTGCTTGATAATAGAGATTTACTCACCAGAAACATTATTCCCTGCCTGTGCTGTGGGCAGGAGGGTGTGTGCAATGAAGTCATTAGCTAAACACAGGAAAAGAAAGATATACTCGTATCTATGATAGAAACATCTGACAGGCAAGGAAATGCTTCACATTTAATTTCTTCTTGCCATATGAAAGGAAAGAATAAGTAAAAAGGTCTCTATTCCTGGCTTTTAAGGCTGGAGCAGGAAGAATAGAAGTCCTGACTCTAAAACCTCCATCTTCAGACCTGAATAGAGAACTCTCATAGCTGCATTTCCACTGCCCTTTCTTTTTCTGCCTCCTTGACATAAAATGGATGTTAAAGTCGCCTGGAAGAAAGCTGTTCCCAACCCTGTTCATTTTCATTTCACCTATGGTGGGAAGGGGGATAAGATTGCTCAAAAGTTCCTGTCCAAGAAACAACACAATATTCCATTTTTGAGCCTTCAGCTTTATCCACCTCCAGAACAGAAAACTTACACTGACATCAATTTTACTTCACATTCAAGATCTTATTGCAGCTCAGGGTATCTTAAAGTATATTCTGAAATCAGCAGCTTGAAATTCAACTACACATGCTCAGCACAAAGGGCCTGGAAAAATACAGCATTTTCTAATTTAATGATCTCTGTGTTAGGTGAAAAATTAGCTGTTCACCTTGGGGCCTCACTGAAAATCCAAGGCATGAAATTATTTGCAATTGCATGCCTTGCACATTATTCCTTTCCATTGCATGTAGCAAATTTAATGTAGGTTGGTCTGGAGTGTGGAGGGAGGGGGGCTGCCCTGTGGTACTCGGCATCCTCTCCAGCTGCATCTGCTAATGACAGAGCCCTATCCAGCACTGCTGAAACCAGGAATTTTGCCACTGACTTGAAAGGCAGCAGGATTTAAAATTACAATGCATACCACTTATTTTCTTCCCCTTGACAATATGGCCAGTGCATTCTGGGTAGGAAGCTAAGCTTCCCCATACTTGTACATAATTTGATCTCCTGACAATAATCCACATGCAGCTAAACAGTGCCTGCATAACATTTTTTGCCTCAGTGGTTATAGCATATCACTTGGAACCACAGAAACAAACCAAAGAGCAACGTAGAAGTAAAGTAATCGGGAGGTGGGGAAATGATGGAAGTGAACAAGGCCTGAAATGCAAACTGGAGTGGGGTATCCAAGGACATTACAGTCATCTCAGTAATCACTTTGAATGCAGATAAAAAAGGATAAAGTACTGAAGTACAGAAGTCATTCTCAGCCCTATTAAATACCAAATCACAAAGAGATGTCTGAACACAAAAAGCTATTATTAAGAAAGATCCTGTAGTGTAAGAGGCATTGAGTTCTTTGGAAGTTAAGTGATATTTGCCTCTTGTGGATTTTGGGATTCCGACTTCTATTTGTTTGCTTTATGTTAAGTGAACCATCTGCTTCCTTTTGCTCTTTTCTAAGACTCCACAAGCCTCCCATTCTGAAGCAAAAATCACTTTGAGCTGGAATTTTTCAGGTCTTACGTAAATATACAGCAGAGGTAGGACATGGCCCTATCCCTCTGCATGGCTGAAGTGTGTTTTTTCTTCCACCCTCTAAAGCAAATTAGGCTCTGTGAAACCCTAAAGGAAGGCAACTCCTGATGCTTTCTCCTCCACCTTTTACAAGGATGTACAGTTGATGTTCTCTTCCTGCATACTGAATAGATGTGACAAGGACTCCGTCACCCTGACATAAAACCACTTCTTCGTGCTCCTTCTGCATTTTCAGCTTTCTTCCACAGCAGCACTGCCTCAGCAGGGCATCCTCCAGCATCAGCTGGGAGGTATTTTTGCAGAACTCCCTTTTCTGTAACCAATGTTGTCCAAATCTGCCCAATACAACATATTGTCCTAGATTGCCACTAAGCAATATAAATAACAAAATATAGAGAACATTTTAAAACTGTACCATTTTTTCCTTCCTCTTGGGAGCTGTGCTGATCAGGAAAGAGAACAACATACAATCAGGGACACAAATGTATATCTTTCTTCCTTCTTTCTTCCTCTCTGAAGGGTAATACATGAAAAAAGTCCTCAGTGTCAAAATTTAGAAGCTGGGCATTAATTGCAAAATTCTCTCTGTCCTCCAAATAAGAAGGTTGAAAAGTGTCTTACCCGTCACTGCTCAAAGCCAGATACCGTGATTTTGCAATAGAGGTCCATGCCCTCGCCTGCAATTTAGATTTTTAATTCATTTCTTCCAAAGCAGTTTCACAATTCCCTGTAATTTGTCCACCAGCAATTTCCTTCCTTCATAATCAAAACACAAACTGCTCCTGGTCAGCAACAGCTAGACATTTTTGTTAATAAAATGGTGCTTGAAGAGTCTTTCTTTATGTCAACCCCCTATCACATGCAGCAAAAGAGCACCAGAAATTGTATGGAGGCAGATCAGTAACATCTTCTCACAAACCTCAATTTCTTTAAAAATTTAGGAATTATTAGATTTATAGAAGGAAACACCATTGCAGTGATTTCCTAGTGGCAGTACATATGCAGTTTTATTAATATTCAGATGTATTGCGTTAGCACAGAACCTGTATCCAGTTCGGCACCAATCTGCTCTATTCAGGTTGCTGCTATGACAACTATCCAGAGTCAAATGTTAGGTCAGCTCCCAGCACATGTGTCTAGGCCATAATTCATTTGTCAGAAACCTAATAGCCACCTCTTCCTATTCCTCTAACAGATAAAAGCAATATTGTTAAAATTACTAAATGTTACAATATCCTTAATAGTCTATTCACTGAAAACTTCCCATTTTCTTTGCTTTTATCCCCCAAAACAAAAATGGCCAAGAAGGATGTGTTTTAAGTGCCTAATTGCAAACTTATCATAGAATCACAGAATAAGCTGAGTTGTAAGGGACCCATCAGGATCATCAAGTTCAACTCCTGGCCCTGTACAGTCCCTAGGAGTCCAAGAGTCACATCACGTACCCAAGAGCATTGTCTGAACACTTCTTTAACTCTGTCAGGCTTGCTGCTGTGACCACTGCCCTGGGGAGCCTGTTTCAGTGCCCAACCACCCTCTGGCTGAAGAACTTTTTTCTAACATCCAACCTAAACATCCCCTGTCACAGCTTCAGGCCATTCCCTCAGGTCCTGTCATTGGTCACCACAGAGAAGAAATCAGTGCCTGCCCCTCCTCTTGCTCTTGTAAGGAAGTTTCAGACTGCAATGAGGTCTCCCCTCAGTCTCCTCTTCCAGGCTGAACAGACCAAGTGACCTCAGCTGCTCCTCATACAGTTTGGGATCATTAAATTTTTTCTTCCTTGGAAGTTAGTTGTTATCTTTCCCTCCACCATGATGATTACTGATATTTAATTTGGCTAGTTACAAGTCACAGCATAGAAAAAAATTACAGCTGTCATCTCGATGAGAGATTTCTTTTAAAATGCATTCAGTATTTTTCACAAAGAACTGCTTCATAGCATCATAGTGCATAATACTCTGTGAACATAGACTCACCCATGTCAACTTGAAAAGCTCAAATAAACAAAGATTTTTTTTTTTTAACTGAGGTTAGCACATCAAGTAAGTTGTTTTGTGATGTCTGTATAGTGAATGTATGAGTACAACACCTTTATCAGACTATGAAGTTGTCTGACTACTGCTATTTTCATGTAATCTCTGGAATGAAAGGAAACTGTACCTTTTAAACTCATATTTTTTGAAAAATGAAATGCAGAATAATTTTTTCTTATCATGTATATTCTATAAAATACTGACAGACAAGCATTCTGTGAAGACAGTACTAATTAAAAAAGCACCAGCTCTGACTGAGAAATGCCTTTGTTAGGATGGGAAATATGTAAGATAACGATAACTTTCATTTTCCTCTAAGCTTAAGTTTTTCTTGGGCTCAGCTTGTCATTTGCTGTGAATCTACAATAGAATCACTCATTGAATGTCCAAATACTTAGGGCATAAGGATGAAAGAAGTGTATGTAGCTCCCTCCTTTGGCTGATCAAAAAACTGTGGATGCTATTGAGCCTTTCCATGACATTAGTCACTGAATTGGAGTCAAATGGCTAAAATGACATGGATTGAATCCAGGAGAGCATCCAGGCCACTGGCTTTGCAGTCATATGTGACCACTATTCTATCTGCAAATACAACAATGTATTCTCAAAGGTCCAGATTACTAACTGGTACAAATCAACATGTTGTGAATGAAGCAACATCAATTTTCTAAATGATCTGGCTAACTATACATGACATGTCCATAAAAAGGTTCATATACTTCTATAGTCATATTACTCTATAATTCAGATTCTTTCCTGCTTCCTATAGTCATCCTCTCTCTTCATTCCCAAGAGCTGACATTTTCTCTTGATTGCCAAAAACTACTTATTTCAATTAGAGAAAAATGCTCATTCATAAATTTGCAACATAACAGCATGCAAAAAGTATAAATTCTAAAACAAAACAAAACAAAACAAAAAAAAAAAAACAAAATCCAGCTGTTACAAAAAAGTCACTTGGGTCCAAATGAAAGGGAAGGCATTTTTTCCTACTATCATTCTTACGTGCTTTTTCACAAATAGATTCCACCAGTTCATCTTCTTTAGGGAAAATAAAGAAGCAAGTCCTCTAGCATACTGATGTATATAAATTACTATTTACTCTTACATCTTCCCTTGAAGACTTTTCATTGATTTTTGGTTGTTGTTTTCGGGTTTGTTTTGGTTTTGTTTTTTTCTTATTTATTTCAGACAGAACAGTAGCAACACTGATCCACCTCCACTTTTCTCCAGAGTCCCATTGCCCAGCCCTGCTCCACACTGTTTAAGGCTGAGGTTTTACAAAATCTACAGCACACACATATCTGTTTGGAAGAAGCAGACTGATAGTGGTTCAGCTCTTAGAACAAAACTTCCATTTCTGTGATCAACAACAAATTGAGCCACATGATCAAGGTCTCTGGAGGGCATAAAGCAGGCATCCTGCTCCTCTGCTCATTTCCCAGGACACAATGACAGGACAACTTCTCCCAGATTTTTCTACTTATTTAACCATTCTTCTTTTGCCCAACCAAGATGTAATTTGGTTTGTAAAGTGGAGAGCATGGCAAAAGAAGAATAGGCATACTGTTCACCATATGCAATGAATAGAAGTGAATAGGGCTGTATTTTAGCTTTACTTATTTAGTTTCATGACTTCTTTGTTCATTGTAGTTCAGAACCTCCACTTAATGCAACTTCTTCATACCAAATATTGCTAGGGATGTAAAAGGATCTTGAAGGATTATCCCAAGAGAACATCCAAAGTAACAGAAAATCTTAAGGGTTCACATAATGCCTCTTCTATCTCTAACTGAAGCAAAATCATGTAAGGTTGATCCAATTAATGTTTCTGTATTTTCCATCAATGGTGATCGAAAATGTCTTTAAAATTCAAAAGTTACTCTTTTTCAGTATCCAGACTCAACAGCGGGGATTCTCTGCATTGCCTCTCTACCAACTGCCTGATCTGGACTGTGAAAGATCAACCAAATTTAGCCCAGTGTCACAAGCATTTCACTGTTCAGCAGTACTGCCAGTAAACCTAGACAATTTCAATATATAAATCTACAAAAATTGTGCAACTTAATAAATTATTTTTGGTACCAGGCAGAATTTAAAAGTGGAAGTGACAGGATTCTTAAGTTGGGTAATAAGTATCAAATATATAACTTCTCAACACTAAAGCTTCTGGTCAACCAAACAGTGCTTGATCTCAAGAAAATGAAAATGCACTGAAGCTTAAGAGAGCACTTGAGTAACGTCTAACATGGTCAGACAGCCAAAGCACTATAGTCTGAGCTACCACAGCCTAGTAAATACATTTATATTTCTTAAAGAGAAGTCTCACAAACTGGTAATGCTTTTATTGTTGCAGTTCCCAGCAACTATGGGAAATTACTAGTTTCCTGAAAGACAAGAAAACATTGATTTTCTCATTAAGAAATAAATTCCTGGCATGAAAAAAAACCAATATTGAAAATAAGTCAGTGACGCCAGTGAAACCAGATTTCTTTAACTTATTTTTTAAATTGGATTTTTGCTGGCAGAAATTTTCAGCTTTGAGTTAGGAAATACAAAGATCATATAAGTGGAATATAAGACATAGGTTGAAGGATGGTTTCTTCATTACTCTGACTTAACTTTCTGTCTCTTAATACTGTCTCTAGATCAGGGCTATGTTAACCACTGCAGCTATCAGAAATACTTCTAGAAAGTAATCCATAAGATGAAGTATTTGTGTGTGCAGAGACACATACACATAAGGAGAGGTTTCTTCTGAAGAGAAAACAAATGGGTGCATGGGATTGTAGGTATATAAAGCCAATCCTTCACATTTAATACTTGTGAAAGAAACAGCAAATACTCATGAGCCTGGCCAACACTCTGGTAAAAAAAAAAAAAAAAGTAGTATTAAAAGCATCCCTACTTTTGACTTTCAAACTGATTCTTTTTGCTGAACAATAATTGAGATGGTTTTCTATCAAATCACTGCTAAAATTAACACTGTAGGCAAAAAACCTTTTTAATTTGGAAATCCAAGTCATTTTAACAAATAGAGACTTCCGTAAGGGACATACATGTAAGAGACTCAGAACTTCCTGCTCAAGGACTGTATTGTATCAGGGAGAGAAGGAAAATGGAGAAGAAAAGGAAAGACAAGAAAAGGAGTTCAGGAGGTGGCAAAGTTTTATCTTAGCTTCAGGACTGGGCATAACACTCACTGTGTTCTTAATTAATTCATGGTTTATGGATAATATTCTGAAAAAGGTGGTGGTGGGGATACAAATTACAGAATCACAGAACCACAGAATCAGTTAGGTTGGAAGAGCCCTCTGATATCATCAAGTCCAACATGTCACAAGAACATCACCACATCAATTAGACCATGGCACTGAGTGCCACATATCACTTTGAGGCAGATGACCTGTCTGGAACACAAGTGGCAGAACTTCAGTGTGCTGCATGCAAGAATAAAGCAGCCTTAAGGCGATGCTTCCATTCAGCTCTGAGGGGAAGTGCTGAATGAGCACTCTTGCCAGATCCTCTTGACAATCTGCTTTCCAGGACTGTCTAGTGCTTGTCTTCAATTAGAAAATCTCTTGATATAATTTATAAAGTGGCAATTTTCATTGTCAAAATCTTATTTATCTTATTTCCCCTTTCTCCGTGCCAGATTTTCACTGGCATCCTCAAAGTCTGAGTCTATCCAGTGGTATAGCACCTAATTTTGGAAAACAAGGCTCTTTTTTGGTTTTTTTTTAAGAGCTATGGAGACAGAACAACATGATGGACTGAACTTTTCCAATCTTTCTCTGTTTAAGAAAAAAAAAATCTAATGAAAATATAACATTTTAGATATATGTAAGAAAAGTGAAGGAAATTTAATGGTAAGTTAAGGGGAAAAAATAGGAAGACAAAAAAAATAGAACCCTTTTACCTATTAGTCTATTATTATCCTATCTCTGGATGTGAGGATACAGATCCACTTCCCATCTCAGAATATGAACTGAGCACACTATGGTCCATTAAATACTGCACTCAGAAATATTCTGGAATGCTGTGCTCTCAGTCTACTTCATTAATTTCACATCCTCGGAATAAATAATTAAATTTCAATGAAACTGGGGCTAAACCCAAGGTTTTCTACTTCTCTAATGACTTATCTATTCCATCCTGAAGGGTAAATTCCTCACTAAGTTTTATGAAGCTACCTAACACACACTGCCATATTTTTTTTTCCCAACATGTTCAGCATATCTATTCAGCATATCTGTCCTGAATTCACAAGTAGTTTTGCAAGCACTAGAGCTACCCCAGCTCAGTTAATTTACTGCTTGCTGAATCAAATGGCTGGTTCTATTCGCAACTCCACTGTGTTCCCAGAACTCACTGGCAAAAAGGGGGAAGAGCTGGAGGAAGCAGAACTCAACACCCGTGGTTCACAGGCAGCTTTGATACTTCAACATCACAATTGCAATTAAGGTGATCAGCTGGGAGATATTCTGACTATAGATTTTTAATTCTGTAATTAAAAGTAAAGAAATGCCTCTCCCCCCAAAGAGGTTACCAAATCCTTCAGTGGTAGTAATACTACAAATAAAAGAAAAAAAAATTCTATTAAATTTTTTTTTCAATTTTGACTACATTTTAAATATTGATTTTTGTTTCAACAGGTCTCTGGCTCCCTGAAGAGCATTATGGGATTCTCACTTAAATCACTTGAAAACTCTGCCTCACCCTGGCTGGACCAAGCAATTGAGCCGTTAGTTTTGTGCAATGAAAGTAACTGATATTTGTGCAAGTAATTTCTAGTTCCCCTTGGGCTAAGAGCACATTGACTCTGTAGCTTTTCTTTCTATTATTACTGAAAAATCAGAGAGCAAATGAGAGAATATAAAACCTGCACAGTCTGAATGAGCACTGCTTCTAAACTAAATTAGATTTAATATTACAGTGCTTTGACATCCCATGTGATTTGTAAATCTTAAGGCAAATGTAGCACAATAATGAAAATACTACCAAAAAATATCACAGCAAAAAGAAATAGCAACATACACTCTCAGAGCCTAAATTATGAATTTTATAAAAATAGCAGTAGTGATCCTTTATACAGTTAGAGCATGACCTGGAAGAACTCAATGGATTATGCATAAAAGGAAAATGTTCTTTTAAGAAATGTTCTATTCCACAAAATAAAAGTTCGTCAGCCATGACAAAAGCACATTTTGGAATACATGAGATATCACTAAGATTTTCACTTTGTTACAATCATGAAGAGAAATAAAGCATAATAGTCTTTGTAATAAGAATGTTAGACATTTACTGTAGCTGCGGAGTGAGTAAATAATGAAAGCCTGGAATGAGCTACCAGTTGGATTTTAAAAAACTAAAAGCAAACATGCAATTTCCAGAAAATTAAAGGTCATAAAATTGTAACATGAACTACAAAAGGTGAATAATCATACAAGAAAAAACATACGAGCCTTAAAAACTCACTGATAAGTTAATTTACTATTATATTATATATTGACTGTTATACAGCACAGTAACTACTCTGTTTCAGGCAAATAGGTATTTTCAGTCAGTTACACTATTTCACCTTATATTTAAAATGCATACACTTTTCGAAAGAGAATATGTGCACAAATAAATACACTGATTCATGGGCATATGCAACATTTCTGTTGTTTATGTACATTATATCCACTCTATGTTCTGTTCTCTTTAATTCTAGTATAGAGATTACACATTATGCTCTGAAAATCTACAGCTGTCAAAAAGTAAATATATAGCTTCATCCAGCTGGACATTACAAATATATTAGACACCTTCACACAGCTTATGTAAATATAGACAAAGGCATGCTTGTGTATTCATTAAGAAAACTACAGCTTTTGTATTTTAATTAATCTTGCTAGCAAGAAGCGTATAAGGCAGTGCACCACCCTTCTGCATGGCATCCTATGTAAATGAGTCCAGTGCATTGATAAATATGGATGTGGTAGACCCCCAAACAACACAGTACCTGCTGTCTATCCAACCGCATCCTTTTTGCAGCATTTCTGCTTTCACTCTCACAGGCGGAAGCCAGGATACTCTCTGCAACTGCTGAAGTAAGGTGTGAGGGAATAGGTCGTGACTATGAAAGAGAAAAAGAAACACAGAAATTATTCCTGGCATAATCCACAACATCTTTTTTCAAAGCACACCATACCATCACCTAGGCAGGAAAGTCCGCTCATTGAAATGCAGTTTATACCAACAAAACAGGGAAATGGAACTTGCAAAGATGAAAAATGAAACTAGTTAGATGTTAAAGCTGCAGCTGATCCACAGATCCACGAGAAGCCCTTTCCCCCCACAGCTCTATTGTCCAGTGTGTTTAGTCTGGCTCATTAAGCTGTACTTTGAACAGACAGTGGCATATTCTCTGCGTTCCAGCAGCACCCTGGCCGTCTGATTCTTGTTAAGAAAACTGAAAGGCTTTTTATCCTGTGCAGCATGTGACAGAGATGAGTAGTGTTTTTTATAGTCATACAAAAAAAAAAAAAATCCAACTCAAAAAAAAACCAAAAAAAAAACAAACCCAAGTGATAGGGTTGAAACATCACTCAAAACCTAACAGATTGTCAGAACATTTCAGAGCAGCCTCAATCTGTAGTATATGAATATTTGCATTCCTTGCTGCAACATGACTGATGTGATTCAAACGACTTAAAAAAAAAATCTGTTTTTCTTTCGATAATGCCAGCCTTCCAACACTCCAGATATTTTATGGTTCAACTAGATATGGTTCATTTTTCTGATTTAAAATCTGTCATTACTAATTTCACAGCATTTACACATTTAAGGTTAAAGGTGCAGTGAATTTCCCCCTAAAAAGGGAATGACAGAATCTTCTTAATGTCATTGTTGATTATGAACTCCAGTATAATCTTGCCTACCATTTCATTAGGAAGAATATTTACGCTGATTTTTTTTTCCTGATTACATACAAAACAATCTTCCTGAAAGATGAAGCTCATAATAATCTTCTTCATTAACATACAAAGACATATCAGAGCTACGAAGAAAATAAACAAAGTGGGGATAATAACAGAGATACTGATGTACATATAAGTCCATTACAGAGACTGCAATTTACTGAGCCCAGTTCTGAACTTCCACAAATTTTTAAAGCTGCATTGAACTCAAATATACATTTACTATGTAATTTTTTACCTACTAGGGATGTGGCTATGTGTGGGGGGTTTGGGTGTGGTTTTTTGCTCACTGGTGCTTTTTTTTGTTTGGTTGGTTTTGTTGTTGTTCTCTTTGGGGAGCTTTTTATTGTGCTGTTGGTTTTTTTGTGGCTTTTTTTTTTCTGTTGGTTTGGTTGGTTGGTTGGTTTTGTGTTTTGGTTTTTTGTTTTTGTTTTTTGGGGTTTTTTTGAAGAGTTTTACTTTCTTACTCCCAGAAACATGGATGTGAACCTGCTATGAAATGTCAGTTAATTTTGGAAGAAAATTTTGAAGTTATTCCCATTCAGTTCCTGGAAAACAACCTTAAAACAGATTAATTATATAGGCTTAACTGATTTTATAGTTTTCATAAAATTCCAGAAACTGAGGAGCCAGCCATTATCAGTATTAGATTTTTACCTTTAAAAATTAAAGTCTATTTATTGACTTTGGATATGCTCTGCAGAATGTCAATTTTTAATCTGACACTCTCTCTAAAGCATGGGACCACAGTCTGTCTGGGACCAGAAGATTAACTAGCTTTCAGAAATAGACAGGGATTTATGGGTCTTCCTCACTATATGCAATAGGCTTATTTCTCCCCACTTACATGAGAACAAGCTCTCTGGCATCAGCCTAGCAGTAGTGCAAGAAAGGCAACCAGAGGCTGCAATACTGCAATAAATTATGTTTTGATTGATTTGGCAGAAAAGAACTACTGAACTTGTTTCCAGTTTGAAAATAATTCAGTCTAAGAGATGAGGCACACTGATGTAAACCCCAGTGTCATGACAGAAGTTAACATTACACGCAGTACAAGCAGACACCCTACTCAGAGCTCCAGAGGATGAAGTAAGTCTTTGTGCAAGGGTTTCACTGACAAGGCATTATATTTAATAAACTGCCTCCTTAGAATGATGACGTTACTCTGAATTTGTTACTGCATCCCACTAGATCCCTTTCTGCATTTGCTGGCCAAGTGCCACTGTACATGCCACTGGTTTTTGTATGTTCAAAGTGCACTGACTGTTGGCTGTATGGAAGTCTCACTGTGGTCCTGTAACAGTGATGCTCACACACTTATATTCTTGAAAAATGGTGAGGAAACACGTGGTTAATTCCTCCACCTCAGATCTTTAGCTAAACTTGTAACTATACCTACATATCAGTGGATTTTTAGAAGGTGATATATGAACCAAAAAACCTAATGTTCTGACCAAAAAGTAAATTGAACACCAGTTCTCCCAGTTTATTTTTTTTATGGGAGAGAATAAGTTTATTGAAGTGTTTTATAAAACAAAAAATAAAGTATTATGAAAAAAATCAAGCAGTTATCTTTTCTCTGAAAAGGAGTCTAGTGGTCATGTGCTCACTATTGAAATATTGAACTCAAGTTAGCACCTGCAAAAAAGAGGAAATCTCTGGGTACTGGAGTATCTTCCTCTTGAAATACACGTTAACCCATAATTTTTCTCAATCATCACTGCAGCTGGCTGTTGTTATGCTCATGTCAAGAACTACCTAAAGTAAACCTTGGGGAAAATGTGATGAATAGATGGCCCAGTCACCTAGAGAGTAAAGTACTGTAACAAAGCACAGGAGAAAAATCACCTGCTCAGGGTTCAGGTTCCATCAACAGAGCTCTAGTATGGCATTGACTGAAAAGATGAACACAGTCCTCTGTCACTACGAGCAGAGCTGCTAAAAAGGAGATTTTCTGCTTCGCAAAATTCCATATCTGTTAAGTGTCAAAAAGATCATTTTGAAAAGCCTTGCCTAAGAGGAAAAATCACTTTCAAATACCCACTTCAAAAAATTGTTTTTAAATAAACTGAATTAATATCTCCATCTTCTAAGCTCAGAAGCCTGTTTCTGGCTTAACTCAGCTTCCTTTTCCTCTCTACTTCTGATTATTCATGATCTCTCTCATAACTACAGCTGTAAAACCAATTCTGTAAGAAGCTCAAATATCCCTGTTGGGTTCTGAACATCTCTCAATTCCCAAGCTGAGGATGAGATTCAAAGGCCTTGGAAAACATGGCAAAAGTTATATCATTTAATTTTGCAGAAGGAAGCCTGCAGATCTCAGCCAAAAGGACATTTTGCAGGTTCCCAGGGTGCCCTCTGCAGAGCTGAGAGCTGAGTGCTGGTTCCTACGTGTTTGGAACTACAGCAGAAAATGTGGGAGCCAAGGAGAACTTTTTCCAAGGGCTCCCAGGCTGCCCCCACAATCCCTGGATCCACAACTTGCCCACTGAACTAGCAGAGAACCAGGTTGTATTTTATGTCAAAACAGAAAACCCTTGACAAACTAACATTTCTTAAAGGAGAAAAAAAATAGGCATTACCAAAAATTCCCAACCATATTTAGCTGGTTTAGAATGTGCCTAGTGTTGTTTGAGGCACAACCTTCACAGCCCCAGTCTGGTATTTCTCTCACTTCACAGTGATGTAAAGCAGGAAATAACTATACTGGAACTACCCATGTGTAAAACAAAAGAAAAGAAGAAATCCTGTAAACTTAATCTACCAAAAGTAGCAAGTCACAAAGCAGGATAACATTTTTGTAATTTTGAACCAAGGACAGATAGAAAAGACATATGTGAAAATTTTATAGTAACTCTCAGCTGAAGAGATTAATAAAACTTGGAAGGAATCTGGTGAACAGTGTAATACAGACCTTCTGAGAAGACTGTATGTCCATCACACAAAAGCAATATACAGAATTCCTTTTTACTTACTTGGAAACATGACGCTGCTCATGACTGCACTAAAGCAGGAGTCACATTTTGAACACACATCTGGGTTTGGTGTTTTACATCTCCTCAGCTGACGCACAACTAACATCCAGCCCCTTAAACAACGTAGCTGAAGAGCATTTTGATAAATGATGTAAGGAGAACCTGCTAGATTGCATGTGCACATGGATGCCTTTGTTTATAACAACTTCTGAGTGACTGAGTTTTAGGAAGTGGTTGGAGTTCCTCAGTAACCCATGGGAGATGACCAACCACCTTCAATTCTCTCAAATTTGAAACTATTTTGAGACCACCACAGAGCCTGTAGATGACAACAATGACAACAAAGCAACATGCACACTTAACCACCTTATTGGAGATGCACTTTTGCATGCTTTTATGAGAAATAATTTTTTGTTCCAATTGCTTTGAACTTTTTATACACTCAGCCCTTTTTCTCTTTCTGAAGAGTTTATAAATTGTTGACAGATATACTTTTGCAAGTTGCCTAATGGAAAATCAAATTTGTCAATGCTTCTTTCTAGTATAATAAGTGCTGTTTTGCATTAAAGTTTGTTAAATCTAATGAAGACCCTTTCATGACTTTGATGGTCCCTAGATCTGGGTATTGACAATCAAATCAAAGCATCTTACAACAAGCCTTTATGGAGTTACAGAGCAGCCTTGCAAGGTTGCTGATTTTTAGTAGTTGAAATCGGAAATCCTTGGCCCAGTTCATCTAGAAATTAGCTGTCTTGGTATAATCCCTGACTTTAACAAAGGAGAGACTAGCTTGTTCAAGATGCTGTAAAATACGCATTTTCACTATAACAAGTGTATGCAGCATCATCAAGTCTGCTATTTAAAGTGAGGTACCTTTGCAGTATCTTCATGTGAAACACCAAATACCTTTTCTGGCATAGTCACATAATTCCTGTATCTCTACCCAGAATCTAAAAAAAGTTTCTATGTTTTAATTTCTTATGTCCATTTTTAGCATAAATTTACCAATTATTGATATACTGGATAACTGATTATATTTCAGTCTAAAGCAGTATATTCACTAAAGGAGCAGTATATTCACTAAAAAGAATTTTTCAATTTACTGTGCTTGCTGTACACCCACGGTTACAGTTCCATTGTCTCTAAAGTTACTACCTTGGCAAGTTTTTTGAGATCCAGTATAAATAAAAGCCAAAGCTGTTGTACAAATTTTGGTCTACATACTTTTGCATGTTACATCGGTCTGGTTCACTTCTGAAAAAATACAGCTATCTGTTCAGTCAGAAAATGGGCACACATGTACACCTGCTGAAATGCCAAACATCATAAGCTGATATGTGCATAAATACTACCTTCTAGTTTAGGCAAATTAACACTGAAAATTACATCTTTCACTATAAGACAATTGCAAACACATCAACATTGCAAGTTACTTCATTTTGTTCATAGACACCCTAATATAAATCATAGAATCACAGAATCATTTAGGTTGGAAAAGACGTGTAAGATCATTGAGCCCAACCATTAAAACAACACTCCCAACTCCAGCACTAAACCATGTCCCCAAGGGCTGCATCCACACTTCTTTTAAACACCTCCAGAGACAGTAACTCCACCACTTCCTTGGATGGTCTGTTCCAATGCTTCACCTTCAGATGAAGAAATTTTTCCTAATAGCCTATCTAAATCTGCCCTGGCACAAGTTGAGGCCATTCCCCCTACTCCTATTGCCTGCTACTTAGGAGATTAATATAAATGTGAGAATGAAGAAGTATTTCAACTATTACTCAAAATTTAAAAAAAAAATTGTTTAAAATTTTCCAAAGTTATTTGGCATCCAAAATTGAAGATGAATGCCTAAGATGCCTCACTGACAGTAATTGAATTTTTCCAAAGGTACCACTAAGCACTTTTCATATTAGACTCCCAAAAACTAGATAGTCCCTAATCTTGAGATAGCTCTCCTGCATGTCAGCTTTTTCCTCAGGTATTGCAAGACCAATTCATTTCCACAATTAAATACTGCAAATATGAGGGGGTTGGAACTAGATGAACTTAAAGAGGGGTTGGAACTAGATGAACTTAAAGGTCACTTCCAACCCAAACCATTTTGTAATTCTACGATTCTCTGAATTGTTAGAACAGAATAGTGGAATATGAACTATGGGACTGGCATTTTAATGCCTGTAGCACTGCATTTAAGATATTTAAGATATTTTGCTCAGTCTTGTAGTTTTGTGATAAATACACAATCGTAACACCTGCTAAAGGATTCAATGAAATAACAAGAAATATTTGCTTAAATGGCAGAAGAGGCTTTTCGAAACAGCTAGTGATGTTCAAATCACTTTTTTACATTTTCAGCTTTGAAATACATTGACTTGAAACATTGTGTGTTGCACCTTGATTATGATGGCACCTAAATAAATCCATGCATATCTCAACATATCCATATTCCTGTCTAAAGTTTAAGCAAATGAGTAATTCTAATCAACCACTCTGTTGCTGGTGCTGCTGCTATGCCTACATATGGGACCAAGTCCTGTTCTGTTTTTTTAAGTGAGCAATTTCAGCAGAGCTATTGGAATTTTTAAATTACTTATGTGGACAACAACAAAAATATCTATCTGACTTTATTTACATTAAAATGAATTATTTTTTTCTAAAGTAGTCACCCAGGCTTCTTCTCTGTTTCATTGTTGACTCATGAGACAGCTGGGGATGAACCTCTCCAGACTGGTTTGTCTAAGTGCTTCAGTGACTGCTGAGGGAGACAAAGTCATCTAATTTCTCTAACAAACCTAGGCACAATTACCTCTATCCAAGATTTATCTGGTATTTTGCAGTAACAGAAAACTCCAGGAATCATACTGCTGACCGAACTCCTTCAGAGTGAGGTGAGGATTGAATTGAACACTGATAGCACTTTACTAGCAAAACTCCAGAGGATTTAGGAAAACTGAGTACGATTTAACATTATTTACTGTTTCCACTAAAATAGTACACTGAATTTGCTTCCTATCCTTAAAGCATTAGCACAGGCATGTTAATCAAGTAACATTGCAGCAAATCCTCTCAATCTAAGTAAGAATCACAGTATCAAAAAACCACTGAAATATTTACTATTTTTTACTGATTTCAAGCTTAGAGGTAAACAGAGTGAACATTCTTTTAACCTGTTCTTTGTTTTTTTTCAATAAAAGGGGATTTTGTTCTACATGAGAACTTTCTGACATTTCAGAGGGGATTACTTTTATTCTAAATTCAACAAACAATTGAAACAAATGTCAAAATTGCATTCCTATATTTTCCACTCTCACAGGATGGAGAAGTCTAAGTCCTACCAGGTTGGTAGGTATTTTTAACTTTCAGTTTTAATTCTTTTTCCAAATACCATGCGTTTTTTAAAGCTAACTTCTTCACATTTTACAAGGTTAATGGAAGATGTGTTACTTCTTCCACTACTCACTTTTCCAAAATTGCCTATACTTTGAAAAGTCATTAAAAAGCAAAAGCTATCTGAGGAAGATTTAGGAGCAAGTTCTTAAAAATCTCATGAGTATTCATTTACTTAACTGTTCTGTGGTGGAAAAAAAAAACCAACAACATATCTGAGAGCCTTAGAAAAACTGTTTCTAGAATATTTTTTCAAGACTATATTAGATCTAATGGTAAAATTCAAACTTTATCAGAGAGTAGCTTTGGCCTTTTTCAACTAAGTTGTCCATCAGACTTAAATAAGTTAACTGCTGTCAAAAAAGGGTGAAGTGCTTAGAAAGGGAAGTGCCCAACTGACAGAGCTTGGGGTATAATACAAAGCAACAACTCTATTAGTATTTGTACATCTGCATGTAACTGTTTTTGTGATAATTTTCTTAATGCTTCCCAGCTTGCTAATCAATTAGATATGCATCCCTGAATCCACAGATCCTCATTTTCCTGAAAATGCTTGTGACCTTTCCAGATATAAAAGCATGGAGGACTGAAAACCCATGTGACTGCAAGGGCAGCTGGACTTTTCAGCACTAAATTCAGTAAATATTGAAAGATTCCTCTTTCTAAAACTTAAAAGCAGAGCCTAGACACTTATCCCAAGTAATCTTAATGAGGCAGATTTCAGAAAATATCCCCCTTCTGGAACCCAGTCCCCACCAAAGTTGCTCAGTCCCAATAGAGATCCATGACAAGCCACTAGACACATTCAAAAGACCTTGATCAACATGAGCAGAGTTGCAAATTGCTAACACCTCCCTCAACCAACTGGCACAACCAAGTGACAGCAGCAGTGAAAGACACAGAGCTCAGTTATTTGTTCTTGAGGCTGGGGACAGGACAGAAAGAGCTGGGATGAACACCGGGACCTAAATCAGGAACTGTCTTTAGGCACAGTGTGACTCTTTTCCAACACATTCAAACTTGTCTTTGGACAATGCAAAGCATTTATAACTAGCCTTTTCTCTCCAACACAGAACATTTTGCTCTTTGATATTATTGTTTTGTATACAGTAGTATTTAGAAGGAGAGTTTCCTTTTGCTTAAAAAAAAAAGGAAGGATCTCTTAGTGAACGAGAGTTTAAAATCTTGCTCTTGCATTGGTATGCTCATAGAAAAAATGGCACATCTGTGAAAAAATATACTCTAACATGCAATTTCAGACTGAATGGAGTGAGACTGATCACAGGAGATTGTGAACATGGGAGGAAGCAGAATAGTAAGAAACTGTAACTATAAGACAGTCGAACCTCATTTGATTATTTCTAGCATCTAAAGTTTTTCTGGACTATAACTAAATAAATGCATACCACATATCTCCAGCATCTGTCTGTTAACTCTTTTTAATTGGCAGTTCTCTATCACAGAGGCTGGGACAAGTCTAAACAAAGGAATGGAAAACCAGTAGTGAAACAGGCCATCTGACTATTTGAAGGAGAAAATTCCTCTTGCATAGCCTACAGAGGTCTCAAAACATGTAACGTATATTACAGCAATTCTTGTGGATGTCAGTCCTTGAGAATAAGGAAGTAATTTTTTCCTTTTGTTTTTGGGCTAATGAAGAGGAAAAAAAATTCTTTATAAATATCAAAAACTTTTAAATTCTCAAAGCAATACAGCACAATGCAGGTAGGAGCACAACCTAGAAACCCCATCCAAAAGCCAGTGATTTCAGTATTTGACAGACTTCCCTCCCAGTGAAAGATTCTGAGCAAGATCATAGAATTTAGTAAGAGAACATTCTCAACAGTCCATTAGCAAGAGACAATGGGAGGAGGAAAACAATCTTACAATTCATGAGAAAAACTGAGTGCCTTATTGAGGAATATACTTGTGTCGGAATGAAAACTGCTCAACTACAAGCTGCACAGTCAGATGGGCTGAGCATTTCAAATGTAGAAAGGGAGCTTCTCAAAGGCATCTTTGTAACAAGAAGCTATGCAAGCTGCCTTGGAGCCCACAGACAACTATCTGTCACAAGCAGGAGCAGAATAACTATAAGTAATCTCTTAAACATAATAATACTAAGAATCATGTTAATTAACAATATGAACACTCATGAGACTGAGCCTCTTATATTGCCTCAAAGCTAGAACTGGCCTGTTGTGCAGCAAGAACTGTCATTGGGATTACAGGCGGAAAATAACTGACAGAATCAGGCTCCAGGCTTGCTCTTTCATCTTTTTCATGCAGTTTTACACTAATTTAACATAGTGTTTACATTTTCTCTTCACTTTACAGTATGATGCTGTAGATAGCTGCACAGTTCCACACACAGTCTGAACTGTCATATGCCATAAAAGAGAATATTCTCTTTTTCTCATGCAACTAGATGGTCAAAATGTAGCATTTTGAACAAAATAAAAATCTTTTATTTAACATGTGTATAGCAAAGGACATCTCCTGTGGAGGTTATTATAGGACATCCTATTTAATATAAAAATGGTACTGGTACTGCTGCTAAGCAGATCATTATTCTGGTTTGCTGTATTTGAGGGTAGCCCCTTATTCAAAATAACACCATTATGTCCCTTCATGATTATTTTGAACAAATTTTTTCCAGAAAAAGTGATTCTTCTCCATTACCAAAATGGTAAGGACATTTGAAGCAATCAAGTAGTCAAATGCCTCTGTCCACAATAGCATTTTAAAAAATGCCTAGAATCAAGAGATGATGATACAGTAACTACTGAAAATAATTTAAAACCCAAAGGGATACATCTTAAATTTCAGAATTATTCAAGACATATGCATAAAATGCTACTTATTCTCTTAGGAAGTTGATGGGAGCTCCTCCAGAGACTTTGGGTAGTCTTTGGCTTGTATTCCTACCTGCAAATAGGGACACAGGACAGATATCCCTTCAGGCCCAAGAGGGCTGCAGTCTTTGACATTTGTTCCAGGGCCTTGTCACTTCCATTCATGGGCAAAAAGTCAATGTTTTAGGGGGTGATTTGTTTGTTTAAAAAGAAATAAAGCCCATCATAAACTTCATGAAACATTATAAAACCAGTAAATCTTTCTGAACTATAAAGATTGCCTGTTTGGATCATATTCCTGATAATCTCTGCTCCTTTTCCCCTCCCAGGAAAAAGTTTTATCCTGCAACCTTTATTCATATGAAAGTAACATTCGCAAAAGTGCACTGAAGTCAAGCCAATTCAGCTCTTATGGGTCAGATTGTAGCCCCTTGTTCACTTTGCAAAAAAGTCTTTCAGAGGACAAAAGTGAGTCAGTTTACATAACTGCTCATGAGCATGAATAATGATAGTAATAAGGCCATAAATTGGAACAGTGAGGAGACCTGCTAGCACTGGCTAATTTTGTAAGTATTTTCAGTTGAAAGAACAGCAAAATAAAATATTTGGCTTCATGAAAGCGCAACTTAATGTTGCTGAATTATTGTCAGACAAAGTAATTAGGTGAAATTTAATGCTACTTAGTATATTGTTGGAAATATTTCTCTTCTATTGGTCTTTTTTTTTTATTTTGGAGGGCTAAACAATCTGCCATGTACACCATCAGTCAATCTTTGGCACTTCTATCTGTACAGATGTCCTTTATTCTACCTGTCTTTCTTCATCTGAGCTTCCATTGTTCAGAAACACTGTTATCCCAATGTTTCAAATAACAAAATCATGCAGTTGATTAGAATCCCAAACACACACAGAAATGTAGTTTCTGTCTTTGCTTTTTGTGTTATCAAATAGTGGTCTTACCCTACAAATAAGCCTGATATTTTGTTCTTAAAACTGTCAGCTACCATCTTAAACAACATATGGTACTCATAAATATTCTGCAAAAACTGCAGGAAAGAGAAACAGAGAAAGAGAAAAACAGTAAAATGCAATCATCTCCAATAATTTTTAATGCAATCAATGGGTTTGCAGATGATTCATTTAAAAAAAATGGCATGTTTAATCACTAAATGGTATCTATTGTAACAATGAGGTGTTTTGTTGTCATCTAAAGGCCAGGAGATAGCTAAGACATTAAATACAAGGTGTGTAGCTATCTAATTTCTTCTGACTTTCCTCTATTTTGGAAATCCAAACATTTTCTAGAGATAATGAAGCTGCCAGCTAGTAAGAAGACTTTATTTACCCATTTTTGTGCTACTGAGTAATATTAAAATAACCAGTGTCTGAAAACACTGTCAGTTGTACACCATGATAATCTTCATGAGTGTTGGTTCAATTATAACTATTAAACCATTGGGATGCTCAAATTTTAAGTTTGATGTTTGTGTTTTACAACCGTTAAACATGTTCTGCACACCGATATATCAACTGAAAGATTTCAAAAGAGTAACTTTCACTGCTAAGTAATTGGATAAGGTGTACAAGAAAACATCCAAAGCCAAAGCCATTGCCATTATGGTGCTACTATGCTGGGCAGTTTCTTGAGTCAAGCCTTTCTCTAGCAGGATCAGTTTTACAGAGCTCATTGGAATCCAGCTAGCGGAGGCATTTTAGAGAAAAATCCCTCTTACAGCAAGACTTTTCCAGGCAAAAATCTGTAACTGTAACTTAAAGTAAGAAATAAATCACTATATAGTCCATGGTTCAGTTTCCCTCCTTATGCCTTGCTTTGTTCTTCTTTTCCTATAGATCTATATTAGTTCATTTTGTGAACTCTGTGTCTTACAACACTTTTAAATCAAGGGGAATAAATTCAGGAAGAATGAAGGAGGGAAAAAGAAATCTCTGACCTGGTATTACCAAAAAAATAAACAAACAAAAAATAAAGACGCTAAGATGAAAACAAAATAGTGCCATGGATTTACATATGGGGTTTTGATGGAAACTAGGGCTGGGTTTTAAGTCAAAACTCACCATCTCAAAACCACTTCTTTTCATCCGCCTGCAGGACTTGAGGTAAGTACGTATGCGTTTTCTGGCACGCTCTTGATACTCAGGGAATTGTCGCCTGCATGAGTCAATGATAGCCTGGATCTTTTCTTTGGGCTGCTTAGAGATTGGGACCATTCGGTCCAAGTTTTCATCTACAAACAGCCTGACAAACATCTGTTGGCAAGAGGGAGACAGAGGAGATGGGTTTGGAGGGCAGCTCTCTTCTCTTCCTAGCTTCCTGGCTTGATTACTGATAGGAAGACATTTTTTTTTCTATCCACTGAAGAGCTTCGTAACGGGAAGCCAGAAATATAAAGCAAACAGTTCTTTAAAGGGTTATTTGGGATGGGGGTGGGTTGGATTTAAAAAATAGACAAGAAAAGAATAGTCTATAGGATACAGAACTTGTGAGACAAACCAGAACAGATTGTGAAAATAGGCACTACTTAAGTTTCATTATTAACAATAAGCTGTGATTGCTAATCATTTTATTGAACTGATTCACATTTTTTCTTTGTTTGAACAATTGCTTGTGTTTTCATGCATAATTATATACATTGGGAAAGCAATAGAGAACAGCTGACCACCAGAATGGTCTCCTGACAAAACTAGCTACAGCCTCTTCCCATTCACTGGGTGAACATGCACATCCATACAGCCACACACATGGTCACACATGCACACATACAGAACAAAGCTTTGTTTTCCTCACTGGTAAAGATGGCACTCTGCCTCAAAATTCTAAATGAAACACAGTAAATCTGTCATCTGTTGGCAAGAGTTTAATGTGCATTAAAATAATAATTGAAATAAATCCCACAAATTAATGTGCCTTTAATATTGTCAAACTTACCCAAAAACCACAATGCAAAAGGAATAGAAGAAGTAAACAAGGTGAGTGCAAGAGGGCTTACGTTAAAAGCTTTCAGTCGCTCAGCTTCTACCCCATCTGATTCATTAACCTTCTCAGGATCTTCTTGCTCGTCATGGTCATCCTCATCCTCATCCCCTCGATTCAGAGACAGATCTTCAGCACCTCTGCCTACACTCTCATTCTTGCCAGAGTCATAGCTTGAATAGCTATGTGCAGGGGACTGAAAATAGAGAAAAAGAATATGCCTGTAAAAATTCTCAGCAAAAATAAGGTCTTATTTATCAGAAATGCTTGGTAAATATTTCAAGAATTC
Source organism: Phainopepla nitens (assembly GCA_013400175.1). Lineage (NCBI taxonomy): Eukaryota > Metazoa > Chordata > Aves > Passeriformes > Bombycillidae > Phainopepla > Phainopepla nitens. Next base: position 65,954 of record VXBQ01017677.1, on the reverse strand, counting down.
CATGAATTCTTTTATACTTTGTTCAACGTCAAGTGGTCCTAATCTTGCCAAGAGCAAACAACACACAATTATATTAATTTCAGTGCATTGAAAAAATGTGACCAACTGCAAATTCAGCAAATCTATTTAAAAATTAATTACCTATGATGACTACAGTTAACATGAAATCTTTGCCATACAGCCTTGTGTAAGTACTACCTACAGAAGTTTCTTATAAATACTAACTTCTCTGTATTAATCAAGATGTAAATAAGGGATAGCTGGTTTGAACAAAACTCTAAAGAATTAAAATTTAAACATATCAGGGCAAAGAGGATTCAAATAGGAAACACTGGTATTCATCCAATGAATATTAAATATTATCAAGAGATGCAAAAATTTATTCAAAATAAGGAGATGATTATGTTCTAATTTCACTTGCAAAACCCCAGAATGAATTAGAGATGTGTAGGTTCACATTTTGAATGCTCTCTGAGAATCATGTAGTAAAACCATTTTCTCTTTGAAAATCAGCATTCAGAACTTTCCCCTGAGCAGAAGTTCTTGATGGATAAAACAGATGACCATCTCAATAAGGTGTATCCATTTGTAGTAGCAAAAAGTTTCCAATCACCAAAAGTTAATACAGCACATTTTTCCTTGCAATATCAAGTCCTCAGTTAACTGTTCCCACTGCATACACTTTAAAATACAGACCAGAAAAGGCATCAGTAACAGAAAGCCTTCTGCAACTTAACATTCTACAACATAAAACTTAAAGATCAAAGCTTTTCCCAAGCCACACAAAAAATATCAGAGAGTATCTCCACCAGAGCCATCAGATTCACATTTAGGTAAATTAGAGCAAAATTTTACTTCTATATCCTAATGCTGTAATATTTCACTATTTTTTCTCTCTTGCTTCAAAGAATTCTGTAGTCTGAGTCAGGTGCTACATGACAAATTTCACACATTTTTTTAGATGCCTCCTCCCTTAGTGTCACCACAAGTCAAGAGCATAATCCCTCAAACAAAAATACATTTCAAGTGGCATGTTTTGAACCACATTCTGAGCTTCCCAAAATTGTCTTTATTTCAGAGTGTTTTGCCAGCCACAGAATGAATCTGAACAGTGAGGTAGAAGGGAAAGACAAACAAAACCATTCATCCGCAAGATATATTTTTTGCTTCATATTCTTACTTCAGCTTCTTTTTTTCCCTTTTCCTGTTTTCATTTCCATCTTACTTTGGTCCTCTGTACACCATCAGTTTCAGAGTCACTTGCCTTGCCTTAACAGCACTCATATTCCAAGCCTTCCTTTTTTATATATCCTTCCTTTTTCATGTATTCCCACAGTATCAGTCTGCTGGAGTTCCAGCTTTTAATCCCTAATGCTCCTAATATCAGAACTTGCAGTCTCTCTCATCCCCTTCCCTGAGTCTCTTCACTCTCTAGATCACTCTTCATTCCCTAGACCATTATAGCAGATGTAGGAAGAGTGAGAAAACCTCAGAACAAAACAGAAGAGCTGGCTTCTGGATAAAAACAGCTTCAACAAATAGCAAGCCCAGCGCCACCTCTTAAGGGGCATGAAATTAGCCAGGGTTCAAGACGGCAGATGCGAGATGGCATGGGAAGATATGGCTTGCAAAAGCAGTAAAAACAAAACTCCAGTTCTTGATACACCGATAGCTTGTCTTGTGAAGATGGTGAATATCTACATTGCTGTCCAGTCAGGTAAGTTCAGGTTCCATCCTAAAGGAGGTGATGGCTGTATCTTATCAGGGTGTCTAGCATATCTAAGCGAAAGTGTTTAACCTGGCCAGTGGCTACCAGAATGCCAACAGCTGCAGCCTGGTAGCATGTTAAAAAGGAAGGAGTGATTTCCCTCAAACCTGAAGAGATTCTCAGAAGGCATTTTTTAAAAAAGAAAGTTACAATTAATTAATTAATTAATTGCTACTTTTGTACAGTGCTATGCAGTTGAAGATCTGACCTATGCTGCAAGACGTGTTCTTCTGTAGATCTTTGTTTCACCCATCACTACAGCCACATAGCATGCAGAAGGCTTTGAGATAATCAAAAAAACATTTCATGTGCTAGGCACCACATAAAGCATAGAAGCTGCTGCCCTAAAGAAACCTACTGACTGAAATCCTTGTTGTGCAGACACTTGATCTCACATGTGTCATTTCATCGGACTAAATCCAATTAGACTACTCATGTGCACAAAGTTAAACAGATGCAAAACTGATTTCAGTATGTACATATGTTTCGGCTGGATGCCAAAATCATAAATTATGCACCAGGGCTGAGATTTCCTTCTGTGAAGGAAACAAACTCAGGCCAAAATGGCTTAAGTATGTCTCTCAAAAATGCAACAATCACGGTGTTTTTTGGTTCTGTTTTAGTTTGGGGTTTTTTTTGAAGAAAGCATTGCATAGAGAGCCTTGTCCAACATCTTCTCTAAAGTTTTTATTTAAACAATAACTTTAGCATCTTAAATTAACTTAAATGGAGAATAACAGTCTGAGAAAGTTGCATGGCACGAATCCATATTTATTTATTCACTGTGAATTTGAAAACTGTGTACAGTACCAGGAAAAAGAGGCGTTTTTCTCCTAGCTGTTTCATTAGCAAACTGAGGGAAAAAAAATCTCACTTTGAGTTTGCAAAATCTCAGTTAAGAACAAAATTTCTACCTTTCTGTATTGCTACACAAATGAATATTGATTCAGAGAAGGAAGTGACTGCGGAGTCACTTGTGTTGGCTCTGCCGTTGTGCAAAAGCCAATAAGGATTTCCTTTTGTTATTCTATTAAGCAGCTGCAATGCTAAACACAGAGTGAGAGAGCTGAGGACAACTCGTACTTCATACACAATACCTTATTTTAGGCCTTGCACTGCCTTTTCGAAAGGCTGCTCCCACCTTTGACAGACAAGAACTTGCTCATTCAGATTCCTGAACAGACCTTTACACCTACATTTTAGGGTCCTGCAGTAAACTAGACTGAAGAAATGAACCTGGTTAAAATGTTTTGGTTTTGCTTGTTTGTTTGTGGTTTTGGTTTTTTTCTAATATTTGCCAGTCTGCTTAAGACATGAATCAGTTCTTGGCTCCAGTTCAGCACCTGAAAGCAAAAACCTTGTGCTGACAGGAAAGTATGAGCATGGAGGGGACCATACATATCTCTCTTCATAGCAATGAAAGACAGAATCTTGGTGGAGTGGAAGGATTAGTAGATATAAGATGTTTCACAGGTGAATGTTTTGTGCTTAAAAACTCAGGGCTGGAGAAAAAAGGGACAGCAATGAGAAATTATTCAGTGAGAACAAAGGAGGCGAAGGCTAAGGACAAGATTATTTCCTTCCCCAAACATTCAGATGATTATTGAGCTGTCTTTAAAAAACAGAGATGCTGATATTTATATTCTGAACACTTTGTCCTTGCCCTTTCTTGAAGGTTCTCAGTTTATTATTTTAATCTCTTGCTTGCAATAATAAGTACTAGGCAGTACTGCTTTATCAAAATGAAAGTAAAGGTTCATGCCTGACAACCTGTTTTTAGGAGGTTGTGACATGAAATACCAATCTCTTTCTAAAACATTACGGGTCAGCAACATTCACCTGAAGTCAAATCATACAACAGAAGACCCGGGAGGACATAACAGTATCATCTACTTTATTTTGCTGCCCCAGAACCAGCTCAGATGGTCAATCCTGACCACTGTTTTCCTAGTTTTTATCTGAAGACTTCCAGTGACAGAGATGCCATGCATCCCACAGACAACCTGCATCAGTGTTTTACCATCTTCAGAACTATTAAAACATTTTTAAGACCAGTCTCTGACTTTCATAAATGTACTAAGCCTATTTCTTTTTCATGTATCTATCAAGGATTGCAATGGCGGAAAGGTGTGGTTTTGGGAGGAAAGAGCATTCTCTTTCCTCTTTATGAGACTCTTTCCAACAACTGAGGACTGTAATCATGTCCCCTCCTGATGCTGGCTGGGTCCAGGGGGTCAGTCAGACCTCCTGCTGCCACAGATGTTCCCGGATAGCGAAGGTCCTGGGAGGGAGTGCTTGTCCTGGAGATCTCCAGCAGGGTCCCAGCCACAGGCTATCTTCCTAGCAAGCTTGGCCTGAGTGAATCAGGCAGTTCAGCTCTTTTAGTGATTCTCAGTTCTCTTAGGATTTCAGCTCTTAGCCTGCTAGGAATTTGCCTTGGCTGACTCAGGGAAGAAAAGATGAGAAGCGCCGTGGGGGGTTCCACAGAATGATTTAATGCCGGTTCTGCGTAGGGGTGTCCAGTGACGGTGTCTTCCCCTGAACTGGGCAGGAGCAGGGGTTTTTATAGGGTTAGTGAGGATTGGGAATCTATCCAATGGTTTTAGGGTCGGGGTGAGATAACCTGTAGTCTTAGGATATCTGGAATGTAGCCAATAGTATTACAAAGAGATAAGAGAGGGTCTTGAGGCAGGAAGCAGAGCCCGGTGACCATGACTAGGCATTTCCTATCTCCAGGGAGGCCTAGCAGCGGGTTCTGCGACTGCAACACCCTCCCCTCAATCTTCTCTTCCCAATAAATTTGTTGATGCTGCAAAAGCCATGTTGTCCTGATTCCTAATCATTCTTACTGGTCTGCTCTGGATGTTTTCCATCTGATTTGAAACCTTCTCAAAGAGCAACTCCCAAAACTCAAAAATGTATTCCATTTGTGGCCTTTCTATGAAAAATATATTTCTTTATTGTTTGATCAATTTCTAGCATGCTTACATCAGCAAAATCTTATTCCTTTATTTGTAGAAGAATATCCCAAAGATGAAAAAGACAGAAGTGCAGAAACCGCCTAGCGGCCAACAGGAATCATGCTGTTATTTTACGAGGACTAAAGCAGAAGTAATCCATAACATTTAAAAATATTAAGTCCACCATAGTGCTTCATTGCCTGCTGAGGTCCAACACTGGTGTATGCCCATTGGACAGGGTTTGGTGGATGATGCCACATGAACTCAGGAAGCTTTTCCCAGCACAGACTCTTAGCTACCCCAGTGAGTGTACAAAGATGGCGCTTAATTACCCAAACAAAAGTTATCCAGTGATAGAGAGGGTGACAATTTGTACTGACCAAAAACTGGAAAAAACATGTCTTTGTGACTTTAAAAATGCCAACGTGGAACAAAAGACCCCATCTTTTCAGGGAAAGATGCCTCTGACGGAAGTGTGGCCATTCTTTTTTTTTAAGGAAGCTTGATTTTTCACACTTACATTACATTTTACAATTTCACTTAATTATAGAGCTTTACATCTATTTGGGTAGTGTATAATTCCTTCAGTTGTTACATTAGACACTCATAAACCACAGAACTGCTGTGAGCAAGAGAGACTTGCACGTTTGAAGAGCTGGCAAGACAGCAGCGCAGGTCTCCATGCTGCATGGAAAGGAAAGGGGTTAGGAGGCAGGTAGAGATGAAAACACTCTACTGGCTATACATGATTCTCTTCTAGAAATCCACATTTTAAAAGTTACTTAATCTTTTTAATGAATACATAAAAACATATTCTAAAGCTGACAGAATTCTGCTTGTCCCCAGTTGTACATCCAGCCCTTTCTTCTTTTTCCGACATTTCAGTATTTCCATCTCTGCCACTGAATACACAAAAGTCTACAATTTCAGCAATTATTCTTCCAAATTGTATGTGCTTTTCTGTATATTTTCCCATGTGCTATTGTATATACATATTTTTATAGCAACTGTTCCTGTGACACAGAAATGAATTAGAATATTCTGATGACAACTGGTTTGACTTGCTTTTTTCCAAAATTAACATTTAAATTAGAACTTTATTTTAATGTTTTTGTTTTGGTTTTTTTTCACATTTACATTTTTGAACTGATTCTACATATGACAAAGTTTTTGAAAAATGCATCAAAACTAGCTTTTGGGAAACTGGTATGAGTGAGAAGCATGCCTTTTATTTGACATATAAAAAAAAATTTAAAAGTTAAACCTGAAAGGTTAAGGGAAAATTCATTAACTATATTCTTCCCTTAAAAATATCTTTGAAATTGTCAGCGTTCCACTTCATTCCTGTGCAAACTGTGGGTTCTCCATGTAGCAGGGAACTTGCCTACAGGAGGCAGTTGTGTTTGGCTTTGGTTTTATTTTTTTTTTCATTAAACCTATAATAATATAAATAACACATTAGAAAACATAAAATACTTTTGGCATTTGCATGCCCTTTTATTATTTAAATACTTGAAACCATAAATAAAAACATTCCCAATTTTTTTCTCCTCTATTCAAATAGAAGGCAGGAGGCATAACTGAATACTCAGGTTCAGCTATTATCCTAAGGAATTCGCTATCAGATGTTATAGATAGAAGTCCAACTGTCTATTATTTTGCATTAATAAGCCATTGTCTTTCCACAACCTCTCTTAAATCCTGTCCTTTTCTGTCTTCCAGACTTTACTGTTCTTATCCTTTTTCATGGCCCCTTTAAACCTTCATATCGTCACATGTGTGGAACTTTTCTCTTCTTTTCTCATTACAGAGAAGACTGAACTCCCAAATGCAATTCCAGTATCTCACCACTTATTTCAAGATCCAATTAACCTCATTTTTATAAACTCCACACATATTTGCTCATCTTAACCATATCTTTGCATCTGACTATGACCAGTTTGCTCCCCTTGTTACACCATAATTGGCCTTTCCAGCTCCTTTATAAAATTTCACCGTTGATAATGGGAAGGCATAATTGTGTGCAATTCTGCTATTTGGAGCATGAGGAGAACAGCATTTTTATGGGAAGCATGGAGAGCTGAAAGCTAGAGTTTCATAGGTTTGATTCTAAAAAAGTGTTATGTAACATGTTAAGTGTTTAGTTGTTAAGGACTTTTTTACACAAAACTTGTATTATACTGAAATATTAAAAGATCTTTTTTTATTTTGTCTGTGTTAACAACGTGACTTCCAGAAACAAACTGTTCAGTTATTTACAACAGGAACTAAGAAATAAAAAGATTTTGCTCCCGAATTATCTTTGACATGGCCTTCTCTCCAGAGTTATTGTTTTTTCAGTAGTCCCTGAGAGAACACTGACAGTTTCTAAGACTGTCTGCTCATTCTTTCTCAGTAATTTCCAATCTGTGCCCTGTTATGTTTGCTTATAGTATTCCTTTCAGCAGAAGCACATTTATTAGCCATAAGGAAACTCTAAATTACCCAGACACTTTCATTCCAGTGGGTTCATCTGTATAAATAGAAATTTGGATAATTGAAAGATAAGAAATAATTGAAAGACCCCTTAAACACATATCTTCCTGTGCTATTTTCTCCTTTTAACTAAAATACAGTCTGTTCTAGGTCTAGCCCCACTGGTATGGACCAACATCAAAATACATCACTTTACCCTAATAGAAAAAACCTCAAAAATTTAGAGAGTAAAAACAGAGGCAACTGAGAATTCTCAGTCAAGAAGAAGCATAAACTATATTTATAAAGTTTAAAGAGCTTCCTTCTAATTTTTCCACAACCAACCTCTTATTACCTGATTGAGCATCTTCAGGAAAGCTCTTGCTCCTTCCCCAGTCATTCTAGAGGAAGAGAATTCTTGGGGGAATCAGATTAAGTATCTCCAAATCACCCTAGTACACCAGTATAGAGAGTACCAGAGCTGAGCTGATTCAACAGAGCAGGAAACTTGCCTACTTCTTAGCTACTAAATAGCTTTTTTTTTACAAAGTTGTTTTATTAATGAACTTCTAGCACTCCTGTCACTGATGTAGGAAGACAGATTTTTTCAACTAAATACTAAAAGAACTTAGTTATATAACCACCAATAACTAGTCATATTGCAAAATGTGGCTGCTGTGTCTTTGGAAAAAATACAATGTCCTTTGTGGGAATTGAAAAGTCAACCCAAAATGGTGACAGACTCAAATAAAAGATTAAATTATTTTTGACAACATACACTGCTATTTTGAAGCTCTAAAAGGATCTGACAGAGTTTCTGAGAATTTTAAAAACACAGGTTGTCACATAGGAGAACTCCATCACAAATTTCTGGATTTTTGCAAACTGTGTGCCAATAGAGTACTTAAACATTTTCTATAGTACACCCAAAATCAAACCAGAAGATCTGAATTAATTTATATATATCTTTTTAAGATCTTACATTGCAAAATAAGGAAAAAAAATACAACCTTACTTTATTATCAAAGTTGGGAACACTTCATCAGTGAGTTTCTAAGGACAATAATAGCATACTTTGCAGGTAGTATCATAGTTCAGCGAAGACAAGAGCCTGAGGGAGCCCCACAAAGTCCTTTCGCTTTTGGCAAAATCCATCAACCTAAAACTTCTATTGGAAAACTGTCATTTCCATTTTTTGGTGAAATTTTGATCTTTTGCCAGTTTCCATTCAGTTTCCACAGCTTTCCCTTTGTCAGGGTTTGGGTGTTTTTATTTTTCATTTAAAATAAAATAGTAGCCATTTATATGAGGATTAGTGAACATTTTTCTTATGGAATATATTTCATTGATTGTTAAGGTTCACACTACAGGCAGGTAATGAGCATTTTTGACCAGCAATTCTCAGGTTAATTGTTAGACAGGTGGCTGGTAAGAGCTACAAAATATTTTGCAAAAACACTGGACTATTATTTTCTTCTCATTCTACTTAAATTCAGAATGAAACCTCTAAAGCAGGCAACACATTCAGGAAGTAACTACAATGGAGAATATTTATAAGACCTGAATATCGCAATGACAATTACAGTGTAGGTCCAAGACTGTCACTCCCCTCTGCAGCCCGTCCTTATCTAACTGACAGAAGTTTAAGATATAAACATGCCAACAAGGATAAAACAGGCAAGCTCTAACCCCTCCAGCAAAGAAACAGCAGAATCCCTGACAAAACCCAGTCTACCCATTAAAGATCCCACTTACTGACCAACAGTGCTACTCCTACTGTTTGAAAACAGAAGTAGAATACTGCAATGGTTTCTGAAGTCTGACTTACATAAGAAGCCAATGTCAGCAAAAACCAGAATTAAGATAGAGGAGTGATATAATTTCTTGAGCAGTAGTTTAAATGTGCTAAGCTTACTGTTTTATTTCTATGATTTTAATTTCTTACTGGTATCTGTATGCAGGGAAATAATGTCATAAATACAGAAGAGCAGGGCTTCTTGCCAATGCAGCATCACTGGATGCTCTGTTTTAATCTTGAGCATATTGCTGCTGGAAAACCAAAGAAGAATCCCTTTCCTCACTTTAGCAGTGAGGAATAAAACCAGGCAATACAGAGCACATGCAATTCACTAGTTTAGTCATAGGCCACTTGTCAAACATCCATAATTAACTAGAAAACCACCATAATTTTTTTTCCTTCTGTGCTATTCCTTATGTTCCTGCCCTTTGGTTCAGTTTCAGCCATTTTTTCCATGCTGTTTTCTCCTAAATATTTTCATTCTTTATCTCTGAACTCATTATGCCTTTAGTTCTTTTTTGCTTCAATCTTCTCTTGATTTCTTCTGTCTCTGATACCATTTCCTTAATTTCTTTCTCCCTAAATTTCTCTCTGCTTCCTCTTGCCATAAATTTAAGCCGTGACATCAAAAGAGTTCAAAAACCTGTTTTCTTCTTCAGTCCCAAAAGGACATAGACCTGTTGGAGCGAGTTCAGAAGAGGGACACCAAGCTGATCACAGGGATAGAGCACCTCTCCTATGGGGAAACACTGAGAAAATTGGGTTTTTTCAGCCTGGAAAAGAGAAGGCAATGGGGAGACCCAATTGCAGCCTTCCAGCACCTGAAGGGAGCCTACAAGAAAGATTGAGAGAGAATATTTACAAGGGCACGTAGTGACAGACAAGGGGGAATGGCTTGAAAGTAGGTTTAGATTATTAAGGTATTAGGAAAAAATTCTGTGAGGGTGGTGAGGCACTGTAAAATGTTTCCCAGAGAACATGTGGATGTTCTATCCCTGGAAGTGTTCAAGGCCAGGAACGATGGAGTTCTGACTGGTCAAGTGAAAGGTGCTCACGTTCACACCAGGGAGGGTGGAAGTAGATGACCTTCAAGACTCCTTCCAGGCCAAATCATTCCATGATTCTACAAAACATAAGGCTATCTCCTCAAGTCCCAAAGCAAGAATCTACACTTGGAAACTATGTGTATATTTATAAACAATGCCCCTTGAATTTATGACTACAGGTGAAATCTTGCTAAGAGAACTATGACCACAGAGAATGTAGACTTTGTACCTGTCCCTTTAATTCACTGTCTTTTTCTTCCTCACACTCCTTACCATGGCAGTTTGCTACTCTTTTAAAGCAACAAAATGTTCCCAGAGAGCAAACACATTCACAAATGAAAGAGTTTGAGTTATATCAGGAATCCAGAAGAAAAGACTGATTTTTGGCTTTTGACACTCACCTTGTTTCCCTGTCCCCATTGACTCCTAGAAAATCTATAGATGGAAAATACACAAGAGGCCTCCAGGTTGTACAAAGTTTCAAAAGACACTTCCAGAGACCGACAGCAGAGGCAGATGCAGAAATAATAATGCAACATCACTGCAGTGTTTGTGTGCCGTAAGAACAGCAGACAAGAGGAGCACTTGTTTTCACTAGGTAAAGAAAAAGAAAGCAACGAAGACAAAGGGTGCCTATGTGCCAGCCTTGTCAAGACTTTGGCAAAAGAGTGCTATTTGATGTCCAGGAACTCAGCAACTCCCTTTAATGTCTGCCTAGGGCCACACAACAGCTGGACTTATTAAACAGATAGTATTATGTTGAGCTGTGCACCTGTATTTTCCAATACAGAAGAACATGCAGCATTTTGTATCCTAACTCTTATGAGAAGGAAGAACACAGTGCACACAACAAAAGTTGGAAATAACGAGGAGCTAGAAGTGATGATTGGGATGAGAGAGGAAAATGGTTTAACAATGGACCTTTCTTGGTGTGCTCTTTCTGAATTCATCATAAGTTCTTCCCCGTGCTGATTTCCTCTTCCTAGTTCGTTCCTACACAATGGCATTCCATAATTTCTCACACCTTTCTCCTTTCTCGTTTGAGCATGGCATAAGTGCAAATAATTGGGAGGGAGATTAAAATAAATTGATGGAAGCAGTGGAGGAGGGAACTCCAACTCATCTGTCTCCATAATTTAGAAGAATTTTAGGCCCTCCCTCCCACAGTTTGTGTTGCTCAGTCACGACAGTCCTATGCCAAAATAGGTGAGAGGAGACAGTCCTGTCACTCTTTCTCTTCTGACCAATCATTTACATCTTCAGAAGCACTGTTTAAAGGAAAAAAAAAAAACAAACAACAAAAACCAGTACATACTGAGAGACAGACTCAGGGAAAAATTGACTAATGATAGGAATGTAACCCAAAAGAATCTGCACAGTACTGAACAGCCATTTACAATTGATCACGGTAATACTATGATATATTGAAGATTGATTTTTCTAGCGGGAAGCTAGGAGCACAACAGGGCCACAACACAATTTTTTTGCATATGCGAGAGAGGAGCATATTGCCTCGTGAGAAATATAGGGTACAATTTGAGAATGCTTGTTCTTGCTTTTCCTTTTGGCCTTTTACCTCTATCTGCTTATGGCAGTGATCTTTAGCTAGCTTTAAAAAATCACTGGAGGTAAATCAGCTGGATTGTCCAAGTAAGTAGCTCTGAGAGACTGAGGTTAATAGCCCTAATTATTGCTTAAGGACCAGGTGGGAAGATTTAGACTTTGAGACCAATCAGGAAGGGACAGATAAAGACTGGGCTCCTGAACCAGGGAGCAGGCGTGCTCCTAGTCTGCAATAGTCTGAGTAAAAGAGGAGCAGCTGAGATGTCTGTAGCTGAAGCTGATGGAATAGATTACTGATTAGTTCCCTACTTATCTACCACAAATAAATCTTAAAGAAATGCATGTCGTAAATCAAGTAAATCTTGTAAGAAATGCATCTAATTTGACCCTCCCTATTTAGGGAATGATAAATAAAACATTTAACATAAGAGTAAGCCTAAGGCATTTCTTGAGGTTATCACAGGACAGCAATCCTGAGAATGTTGCAGGAGAATTCCTCATAAAGGCAATTTCTACCCATTAGTTCTCCAGGTCATTGTATCCTTAGGACTGATACAAAAAGACCGTGAAGGAACAGAAACAACAAAAGAATCTTTCCATTCTAAATCTATGCCGAGCGTGCTTCTGTTAAAGACATGGTCTGAAATTTTGGGGATAAGGGATGCAGGACAGTATTATGAAAAGCATTAAACATGACTCCCAGAAGAGAGGCTGCTCAATAATTGCTGCTCAAACTACTCAGGCAGCCAATTCTAGCAAACACAGCTGCATTGAAGAGCAAATGCTCTTCCCCAGAAGAGTCAGACAGGTCATGGTAGCCCCCTAAATCCCTATCAATATCATTAAATATCTCTGGTGAGTGGTAGCTTTCATGGCACCATCCTGAAAAAAACAGAAACTGTCCTTGTAAGCCATAATTTTACCTGCCCAAGATGGTACAGGATTTTCCAGCTTGTATAAACATTAGTATATATTTGGTACAAAAGAGAGCCGTTTTGGTTGGTCTAAATAATAAATGAGCCCTGAGATTTTATATGCTGCCTGTTAAACTCTCAGGCTTGTGAGAAGAGAATCAGCCAGTTTCCTCCAGGATGGCATGGCATACTGTAAGCTCCCAGAACAGCTGCTGTTTAGAAAGGAAATTGCACTTACGAACTTCATTCCACGCCCCAGTACTCTCTGTGATTTCTTGTAGTTGAACAAACTTTGTTTACTACAAAATGGTTTGGTCACTTGGTACTTGGACCTCAGTTAGAGGGAACAATACAGCCATCAAGCAGCACAAAATTTCCAAGATGATCTAGTGGATCTATGATGATCTATCAAAATTTCCAAGATGATCTAGTGGATCTAGATGATCTATCTTGGTCTGTAAAGGCTCAAACTCATTTACAATAAACAATATTTACCTTTTATTAGGAAAGATATTTTGAGTTGTGAATACTGGGACCACTTAGTTACATGCATTCACTTTAGCTAACTAAATCGCTGCCCTGCAATGGAGAATTCCCCTAGCAAAGTAAAAAGCTGAGTATAAAATCCTATTTGGCAAAACTCCACCTTTGCCAAAGACCATATTCAACCCACCTTCTGGTAGAGGAAGAATTCTGTGAGGAAAACTAGCTAGAATTATGGCCAAAAAATTGAATAAATCAGAGCATACAGTGCATTTCTCATATTGATATCATAGCTCAACTCAATACCTGACTATGGACAACTGAACAGCTATAAAAACTGCTTTGTATCATTCTCCAACCCAAATTATTTAATCTTCCACATCCTGCCACTAAATTCAGGGAAAAGGGATTTGATCTTATGATAAGTCAGCTTATCACATGAAGAGAACTAGCTGAAAACTTTAAATCCGAATCTGAGCTGGATTGAAGTTTTACAGGTTGTTGTCCCTTTCTATTTGTTTTCTTATTTTGTGTGACTAGTATTTTATCCTTAGCTTCCATAGATGAAATTTAAGGAACAAAGAGGAAACCAAATCAAAATACTTTTTTAAAAATTAAAGGAACTCATCTATATATCTATTTTTAGAAAGTGGCCCCCTTCTCATGGTGCAACTGCCTACCCTGTGTGCTCATGAGTCTCCTCTTTCACAGAACCCTGCCTGAGCTCAAGGCATACAGTGCTGTGATCTACAGGCTGAGATCCTTCTGAAGCACAAATATGGAATGTGACTCTCACCTGTTGAATTTTACTAAACTCGAATACAAGAGGAACAGACTCTGAGGGACAGAAGAGTTTTCTGTGAACATCCACCATCATTGCCTCTGGAACTGGCATTGGTTCTGCTCTGTTGTACGGCCAGATCACGGATCAGAAAAGCTGAGCAGGTTTTATTCATTCCTGAGCAGGAATTATTTTTAAAAACTGAAAGGCAAGGATAACTTTGGCAAAGTTCCCTTCCCTAGTGTGTACCTATAGTAGGCCTCTATTGGAACACAAGGATGTGTTCAGGTGTGGCATACGATGCTAATAGCTTTGTTTTCCATTATTAAAAAAGTGACACCACAGAAGCAGTGGAAGCATTTAGAAACTGGTTTTCTCTAGCAAACACAAGCTCTTTGGCTTTGTCAAGAAATTTTGCAACTCCTGTAGCAATGTTTTCAGATGAATGTGATGATAAAGGTTCAAGCTACTCAATCTTTCTATGTAGTATATACATTAAACCATAAGGAACAAACAAAATACAGAGACATGACGCATGCTGGCAGTCACAGCTTACCTCTAAAGATAAAGTTTAATATTTGCTCACTGATTCCTACACAGAGAGATATCCAGTATATTATATTTAAACCAGTTTATCTTCAAAAAATAGAACTGAATAAACCTGACATCCTAAAGATGTATGTCCTAGATCCCCAAGTCTCAGCAGCATGCATTCTCCATTTCAGCCCACATCTCTCTCACTTTTAAAGGGCAGGAGTTTGTGGCTTGTTGAGGGCTGGGAGATCCCGGGTTGCCTAAGCAGTATCCGCCTCTCAAAAGTCCAAGTCCCTCATGAAGGCAGTAACCTAAGTCTTTCTACTTGAGCCAAATGCAGATTTTCACAGCTCAGAGCAACTCGTCATTGTCAAGATTACTACCTTCTGAAATTACTTTCAAAGATTATTCAGGGACAGAAAAACTGACAGAGCATAAGACACCCCCTTTGGAAAAAAAATCAAGACAACAAATAGCATCAAACAACTTCTCACATTGATAGAATAAACTGCACCATATGGATAGCAAAACAGTACTTTTTTTGTATAAAACTTTTCTGGCAGCCAAGATTTTAAGAAACATTTTTTACCTGGGACATAAGTAAAACAGGAACAGTTTGGCATAAAATCTCTAAATAACACTTTGCATCTAAATGTATTTTTATGGAAAGCTATATTTTGAAAAGTTCTAACAAATATCTTGCAAATTATGGCTCTAGGTAGAATAAATTTCAAAGTCATGTGTGGGAGGTACAGAGAAGAATCCCATATTTATTAGCCACTTCCATAGCATTATGTGCTCTAACACACTATTAGTTTTCTGGATATGTGTACAAGTGGCATTATTATGAAGTTTAAAGTATTGAATAAGTATGGGAGATAATATTTTTTTATTTATTTAACCTAATTTAACCTCACAGCTTGACTGAAGGCAAAAAATATAAATTGATGATTATACAAAATCTGTTAAAAGCATGAATTCACTTTCACAAAAAACTTTTGAAAAGGCGATGTTCTTTAAAATATTCAACTTTTCAAGTAGCTGTTTCTATTAAATAAACCTATGAGACTAATAGGTTAACTAATACAAGACTAGAATGTCTGTGCACTGACATATTTCTTTTCATGCACTGCCTTCCAAGGCCCTGTGCTAAGACATGGGTGACAAATGGACCATCTAGTAGTTTTTAATTGCTAATAAATTCTGCATTACATGCTTAATCAAAGTTCCCCATGAGTTTTAGAACTATCCCAGCTGTTATTAAAACTCCAAACCCCAGGTTTATAAACTGAAATCAAAAACTTTTACTATTTATCATTCAGCCTTTCAAAAGTTGGAGGGAAAATACACAACCCATTGTAGGATTCAACTTTAGGCTTTTTGCCTTATGTTTTCCAGAGATTATGTTTCATAGGCTTTAAATAATTGGAGCTATGGAAGCACTACTTACACATTAACATTGCACACCAAAAATGATTGGTCCTTCACTTGATCTGATTGCTGAGAACTGCACTGCCCTCAATTAACTAATTCAAGGTAAGATGTTGTCTGATTTTTTTTCCTGGTAGGATGTAAGGCTTTAGAGTAGGATTAGTGAGGCACATTAATTTTTGAAATTAAATGCTGTCCTTTTCCTTGCCCCATCTGCCTTTCCACCAAAGTCAAAAGAAAACATCTCCACTTTGTAAGATAGCTAGCTGTGGCCTGAGCACAGCCCTTGCCGATGGAAATTTGCCCTTGCAGAGTAAATACAAGTTCTCCCATATGAGAGAGGAATGGGCTCTGAGGTTAACATTTCATTTTGTTCCAATGCCACTCAAAATGTTCTTACACTTTCTGTCATTAATCCATACCCTCATCAGGACATTGCACTATGGCACTTTAATTTTTCTGGCCGCTTCTCCTGGGACCTCCACCTCTGTGCCCCTTCCCAGGAGCCCCACTGAAGCTGAGCTGTACCATGAGCAAGTGGGGGCCAAGAATGTCCCAGGCTGCTCCTGGCTTGCTCACTGTCCTTCCTGCACTGAGCTGTGACCTGCACATCCCTTCCTACTGTTCTGCTGGTCACTGGGACCTGTTGCTGCCAGCAGCCCTGCCCTGCCATTTGCTACATCAGGTCTCCGTAACCTTATACTGGTTTTTAGCTCAGTTTCAGAATTTTTCCTCCCTTTGATAATTTATCAAAGGTAAAGCAGTGACCTGCAATGCATGCTCAAGATCAGATACTTTCTATTCTTGCCAATCTCACCACTTTTTCTAGTCAATAAATTGTCTTTCTGAGTGGTTTGGGGTTTTTTTTTCTGAAATGAAAAATTAAAAGAAAAGGTCACTGAACTAAAGTGGTGGTAACACAAAACTCAGACTATGAACTGAATTTTGAATGGGCAGCTGTTCTGACTCCTCTATTAGTTGTTGCCTTCATATATTGTAGCACAGGTAACAGGGTGAACTTCCACTCCTGGCAGAAGTGTAAGAAGAGGTATTGAAAGTCATGAGATGATCTGTTGGGATAATCCTGTAAAAAAAGAAGATCAGGATACAGAGTGGATCCACTTTTTGAGCTTAATTCTCTCAATAAGTAATTATGTAGCAAAGCACAGCACACTGGATTTGGATTAACTTGTAAGGGTGATTAAGCTGGAGTTCACAACACCACAGGAGACAGGGGTAATAATATAAGTCATTTGTGCCAATTAGGAGGAACAGGCAGATGAAGTGGAGGCCTAAAATGGCTGCATGGCAGTGAAAATGTCATGTCCTGGTGACAAAGCCCTTTCAAAGAAGAAGGAAGGAAGGAAGGAAGAAGGAGGCTCCTGCACACCCAGCCTCTGACCTGCAGCAGAAGGACTTGGCAGAGCACTACAAGAGTTGGAGCACTAGCAGCAATTTTGACTCTCACCTCTGTATATTCCTTGGTTTTTAAAGTAAAGAGGCTCTTAATTTTTAAATCTATGTTTTCTGTTACACGTTCTAGTTAACACTTGCCCAAAACACAGTGAATTAAACACTTGCACTGTGCCCAGCTACTGTAACACCAGCAATGGTGTGTGTATGTTACTGCAGGTTCTCTCAGTGTACACAGGGCTTTGATGGGTCAAGCATATGAGTTTTAGAAACTGGGCTGCTGGAAGAAGAGATTTGAATTTTCAGGTGTGTGTATAAAAGCACGCTATCAAAAGCACTTGCCAGAAACACATGAAAAGTACAAGGGCCTATTAAGCAGGACATAAATTTAGCAACCAGGAGAGCACTCAGTCAAGTAAGCTTTATGAAATAGAGCACTGTGAAATAAAGATTGTATGGTAAGATGCGACATGTAAGGAGGAAGTGAAACTATTTGCTTCATACAGGTACACAGATGCACAGACATACTCATATTTCATACAATAAATTGAAAACCCAGATTTGAAGTCCCATGCTTCTGTGATTTTGACCACTATTTTTATTTTGAATCTTTTTGTCATAATTAAAAAGAAAAAAAAAACCTGCTAAGTAGCTACAGACAATTAGAATATTCTAACACTTCTACAGCCTCATCCTCCTGCAGTTCTCTCACTTTGGGCTACATACTCAGTACTTAGTTCAATCAACAAATTAATGGCTATATCCATTTCAACTGTGCAAGGAGAGAATCATGTTCTGAGACATATTTAGAGAAGTTCAGAGGCTAAACGTTTGTCTTCTATCCTGAGGCATATAAAAGAATCTACAGCATTAATGCACGTGGAATTTACTGCAGTTTGTACCAAAGCACTCCAAACTTATTCAAGTGTCGAGAGAAGAGCCTACATGGATGGGCAAGCCTGCCTGAAATGGAACAAGAGGATGAGATGAAAGGAGCCTGAGCCCCATTGCCATCTTAGGATGCTCTAGGAGCACTGTACAGTACTGGCAAAGCTCACACAAGGCCAGTGTGAGAGACACATGCTTCCCGAGAGGTTATGCTGGGCACAGATTACCCTGGGGTCCCTACAAGGGTACCAAATGCCATCTCTGTGTAACTGAATCCCATTCTGCTACCTAAAGCCAGGATGAACTGCCACAGCTGCCAATTCTGTATTTTGTAAATGCACTATACAAGTAAGCTGTATGACTGAATCTAAGTAAAGCATTCAACTTTAGGTCAATTAAGGTTTAATCACACAAATACTAATAATGTAGTCCATAGGCTCTCTTGGGCATACATAAAAGTGTTTTTATGGGGAGGCCTGGAAAGATTTATCAAGACCATCAGTGAAAAAGTATTCCTCAAGGTTCCAGCAAAGCCCAAGTTAAAACAAACACTGGTTTAAAAACACTGGTTTGAATTTTAGCTATGCTAATAAAACCAGAAGAAACTTTCCAAAGGCTACTCGGTTGAAGTTGATTCTGCCTCTTTACCTTAACTGAATAGGAATGTCTGGAGATAAGGATTCATACTGTGATTAATGTTCAGCTATAACACACAAGAAACAAATGGCTTCTCACCTTTTCTGGAGAAATTGATTGATTTGCTTTGGGAAAGTCAAGGAATTATGCCATGCCTGTGTTTACTAATTGGTAGACATTGGTAGAATATGTTTCCCTCACAGGACCAATGTAATGTTAAGCTGATTTATTTTTATTGATGTTTTCAGAATCCCAAGCGTGCCACGTAAATCCAAAGAATTAAGATATAGGAACCTCTGGCAATTAAAATATTGATGAAGGTATAAACAACTTATTCATGTTGTATGAAGTTATTATGCAGAATTATCTTCTTAGAAACAGAATAACCTAAAACTTGTATTACCTACATGAATTATAGATGTTAAATGACAAACGTAAAAATTAACACAGCAGTAGTCTATACATTTCAAGGACAAAAATTTCAACTAGGGGAAACACAGGAAAAAGTAAAGCAAAAGTTTTGAAGATGCTGTCATGACTGACACTGCCTACATTACATGGAGGGAAAAGTTCTACTACCTCACAGTTAACAGTAGACTTACACAGTCTATTTTCTTTAATTTTCTATTGCACATAAATAGCCCTACATATAAGTTCTAGTTACTGTAAACATCATTATAAAGTAAGCATTAAATATGAAAAAATCTAGTAAAATCAAAATCTAAACATAGGAATGGAGAAACAGGCTAAAAGCAAAACAGCATACTCCCTGCCAATTTAATATTAAGAAAATGAAGATAAAGAATTATCTTAGATAATTCTTTAGAATTAAGAGCTTGGATATAAGTTTAAAAACTACTTACCTCTTATACTAAATAGAATGATCTTGATTTGGCATAGTGAGTGCAGTAAAAATAAATATTGTCCTGGAGTTTATATTTCAAACCAGATGTATGCAGGGCTAAGTACTTAAGACTATGAAATACAGATATTTAGTCCAGGTTTCTCAAAAGCTTAGGCCAGGCAACTGGCAGTCTGAGATGCTAAAAGCCTTTTTGGCTCTTTAAGCATTCAAGACGCTTCTACTGATTCACTGAACCATAGAACATGACCACTCAACTCTTGAACAGAAGGGAATAGTTGTCACCATTTTCCTAAATGACACGATCATGCCTCACATACTTTCAGATTCATTCGTATGTATATTTATAGACAGAACATCTACCATACATAGACATTTTTGTGTAATGATTTACTAGTTTTATGTGAATAGTTTGTTACAATCATTGTAAAAATGTTTTATCTCAATTCCAACCTAACCTATAAAGAGACGTTTCATCTGCTTAATCTTTTGATAAATTTACCTTCCAAAGAGACAACAATCTATTAATTGGCAATAACCACTGAGATCTATGTTGAAGTCATGGCTGCTTTATCTCTAACACAGTAATTCCATCTTTATGCAGCAAATTCTTCACCTCCTAAAAGTGTTTTGTTACTCTTTAGATTTGTTAGGAATCCCAGTATCTTTTTCCAGTATTACATAAACCTATATATTATGTGTTTCCTGAAGGCAGGGTGGACACTTAGTTGAATGCATAGACGTGGATTTTATAAAGCTTCTAAAGAGCCATAGAGAAGCATCAACCTTGTGAGACTGTTATCTTTAAGGTGCAACTGGCACAAGCAGCATATTCCAAAACATATTTGTATGTCATTCCTTCATGCCTCCATCTCCCAGCTGAGCCAAGAGGGTGTGAGATGACACTCGTGCCACAGACTCATCTGACTTCTTTTCCACTAAACACAGCAATTCTTGCTAAGCAACACACTGGGGGAAACAGGAATTTTCAAAACCTTTATTTTAGTAATTTAATACAGCTTTTGAAACAGGTCCAGTCCCACGGGGCTCCACCTGCAAAAGATTTTGTTAAGAGCATATGACTAACTGTACAAAGTGAGGCAAGGATAAATTCATTCAGAGGAGGTCCAAAAAACCATATATGACTGACACAGTAAAATGGCCCAAAGACTATCCATGTGTCCTTTTGAGAGCCAATACACAGCTCACACTAATGTTGTGGACTGAGGACAGGCCAAAATGGGATAATTCAGAGTAACCCCTGAGGAAAACAACTCACCTTTCCTTGTTTTTCATGCAGATTCTTTTATTAATCCTGAGAGAGTGCAGCCCAGGAGCTCAGTGGTAGAAGGTACAGGGAAGAAATTCTGAATAGTTCTGCAAGGGATCTTCCTTGGTGGAGTCAGACAATTCCCAAATTCCATGGGAAACACAAGAGCAGGAAACACATTAGTTCATGACCTCTACCAAAATATAAAATGGAGTCAGAAGCAAGAGACAAGATTTCACCCAATATTAATTAAAACACACATGAAGAACAATCACACTCTTGTCTGCTAGAGCACCAAAGGCTGTGTTTGGATTATTGCTGGTGGTTTAACAACATGAGCTCTTTGTATGCTCCTGGTTCATCTGTATGATTTCATACTTTGGTTCATGGCCACTGGATATGACTGTTCTCATCAGACAAAGGGGGAAAAAAATTTTATATATATATGTATGTATGTATATAGAAAATGTGTGTGTATGCATGTATATGAAGAGAACAGCATGTACCATTTCCCATCAGATCTGGGAGTAGTTCATGGCATATTCATAATGAGACGAGCTGGAGAACACAGACTGAATAGGTGTGAAGGGACACTGAGAATGACAGTCGGACCAAAGCAACTGATGAGAAGAAGCATCTATATGGGAAATACTCAGTTGTATCACACCAAGATCCAAGCAACAGCTGCAGTATTTCATAGAAACACTGTGAGCTCCAAGAAGCAGCAGCTTAGGGAAAACTCTAGAGATGCATATGGAATTCATCCAGTATTAAAATGTTTCATGGCATGCCACACTTACATGGGTGAAATGGAAACTCACATCAGTTACAGACTCCTACCTTTGGCTGTATATTTTTATACCCTTTCGTCAGTTCTCAGTGAAATGAAAATGTTGACTGTTTACACAGCTCTCAAATACCAGTTTTCATGATATTTTAGTGATGGTGCAAGAATACCATTCTGTAATATTTGTAACCGTCAGTGGCTTATTCCTTACCACGCATTTTGCAAAATTATTTGATCACTGTCTTTGACTGTGTTTAATAAACATAACAAACATTTCACAGCTTTCAATGCCTACCTACACCATTATTCCCTCCCTGCCTCAATAACTAATGTAGATGCTGTTTTTTTAATTGTTTCTTTGAAATATTCAAAATCAGTCGCTGTTAGAGATGAAATACAAAGCAGGATGTTTTGATGGAACATATGGCAGACAAAACCTCAAGCAGACTGATAGAGATTATTGGCAGTTGTTCTTTTTCACTCCTCATTCTGTGGGGAATAAGATACTGCTGGAGACCATCTGGGAAATCCATCTAGCAAATCCCTTGTTGTTGTAGGGATCTAGGACATCAACCATGATTCCAGTTCCTCACTGTTTTCCGTGGCATATTACAGCTGCACCACTGTTGTTTTCTACAAGGCTGAAAGTTATTAATCAGAACTCTGTGGACATTGTAAATTGAACTCTTGCATATCCTCTTGGAGTAAATGTCTATCATCTAGGTTCCTCTTTACAGAGGACTAGACTCAGTAATTAAAGTTAAGTCCTCACAGTCCTATTTTCTGGTAAGTAATACTTTTATCTATATCTATTACTTTGTTCCTAAAAAACAAAATTTAAGCTACCTCTTCCTATGAGCCTTTGGAAGCAGATGGAGGAGAAGAGAGGAGAATTACCAGAAAAAGCTGAAGGAGCAAAAGCAAGCGACAAAAGGAAATATGAAAGAGAACAAAATAGTTATATATTTTTAAAGTTGAATTCTACTTCTCTTTCCCCTAATAAAATCTGACCTATTCACTTCTCTCACATCACCCAGCAAATCCAACTGCATGAATAAGTAAATATCCAGAAAAAGCATTCAGGGTTCTAATTATTCCCAGCAATTGCTATGGAGAGCACAGAAAAGCACAGCTTGAATGTGTGTCAAGCATTCAGCAAGACATTTGACTACTGGCATTCATTCAACAAGAAAAGAAGTTTAGAAAATGAGATATCTGTAAGACAAGTAATAAAAATTATATTTATTTTAAAATCTCACAATATATTGTTATAAATGTCATTAAAGAAGAAAAACCTTTGACTTCTTTCCTCTCTTTCCTCAGGACTTGTCTTGGCATGTAGAACAGAATTCAATACCAGAAAGAAAAAATTAAGAATAACATTCATGATTATCAACTTCTTGAATAATACAGTTTTGAAGGAGTTGAATGCGTAGAAAGTAGCCAGACATGAAGCCATTCATCACAGATTAGTTTTGAGTATCAGCTCTTCAATCTCAGCATCTGAAAAATAAAAAAATGACAGTTCATTAAGTGTAAAAAATATTGACACTAAACACAATCACAGAAGGTAGCAATTATTGCTGCCCCATTATATCTTGCTCAATTTACCATCAAATAGTGTTTAATCTTCCAAGAGCAATATTTGCTCTCAGTCTTTTTCCAGGTGGCAGAGGAGCTGCATATGTGATAACAGAAGAAGAAAAAGGAGCAGCAAATCATTTAATGTAGTAGGACTTCAACACAAATTTGATTTCCTTCCTAATGTGGAAAAAAAAAACCACAAACCACAAAAAAACCAAAAAAACACCCCCAAAAAACTCACAAAAATAAGAGTTAGGGATTGTAACAAGGCCTAGCCTTGAAGGTATCTATCAGGAAGAAATCTAGGCTGAAGTGAATAAGAATTTGCCTGAAAGGTACATACATGTGCTCCCAGACTGATGAGTTATAAAACATTCTTGGCTGTAAACAGGGAGGGAAGCAGTAATTTCAGACCTTACCTCACTGATTGCAGGGGCACTTGACAGCTTTCTCTCTTGTCTGAACAGATGTCCAGCCACTAAAACCAAGTTGGAGAAAGTCTTGCATCTCCTTCACATACAAGTGATTCTTTTTCGATATGAGTGACCAAATACTCCAAAGGTAAAAGTAAATGAGGATAGACAGCTGGATCTGTGAGTAACACACATGCAATCTGGAATCAAGAGCACCACTTCCTGGTACTTGAACCATGTGCTCTTCCTCCTTTAAAAAAAAAACTTTTGAGAAAATTTATAAAAAGTCACATCAAAACTTATTCTCTTCCACACCAGTTTTACATTAGCTGGGATTTCATACACATTTGGAGGCAGATTGTGTTCTCCATTGCAGGTATGTAAATCTGCATAGCATCATCAACTTCCGTTTAATTGACCTAGAGTTACATTATTGTAATGAATGCCCTGCAGGAAATCAATTTCACTTTCAAAAGCTTTGACTGAACATGAAAACCGGCTACTAAATGTACTTCCAATGGGAAGAATTAGACACAGAACTGATGGTATCATAGGCAAAGGACTTTGATGAATGCTACAGAAAACACATACAGAATTAATATTTTTTGACAAACGCAACACTAATTTTTTTTCATGCAGTTGTAGTGGCATGAAAAATACGCTTTTCAAAACAATAATGTATTTAGCCATTTATTATGGGTAACCCCGAATATCAGAAGATTCAAGTCTGGAAAAAACAGGGTTCTATAAAACCATAGTTGTTACACTTGAACAGGGATTAAACAGTGCTTATTAAACCACTAAATTAACATCAATTTTTTTTGGTACCAAAGAGCTTCTCAGTGGCCTCTGACAATTTCCCTTCAAAAGAGCAGCAAAAAAAGAACATGTTTTTTTCTTCATAGAACAAACGTGCCTCATCCAAACAACAAATAAATTTACTTTTAGAGTCAGAAAATGGTGATTTTCTCAGTTTGCTTGTTTTCTAGAAGTAGAGAAGAGTAAAATCAAGGTGTTAGATAAAATGGTAAAGTAAAACATAAAGGACTCAGATTTATGAGAACAACTTTTAAAATCCCTATGCATGAAGCAGCAATTCCTTGGGTAAGAGAAAAAAATAGGCTAATTTATAGGTGAGCGGGCAGAAAAAAATTAGGAAGTCACAAAAGAACTTGCCTACACTTTTTGTTCTCCTTTTACTGAAGTTTATGCATAGGAGAACAGGCTTGTCTTCTGTTGTAGTGTATCTGTCTCCCAAGAAGAGAAAAGTACTGACATGCCAGTTATGTTTGCACAAACTTGAGCATAGCAGAGAAAGAAGATAAATAAATACTTCAACAGAGCACTTGAGCCTGCCTTCACACATCAAAGATGGGAGATGCAAGACTAAAGATGTAGCCTTGGGTCACCTACACGTGGTGGTGGCAGGGGTGGATTCTGCCTTCAGTTCACTTCTTTTATCATCTTTACTTTTAAATCTCAGCACAAACTATTTCCACGGATTTAGTGTAAAGCAGCAACGACGGAACCCATTGGGTAACAATTAAGGCAAAGCTGGAAGATGTCACCATCCCCAGTGCTATGATTGGAATGATGAAAGCAGACTGGACCCTAGTGGAGCTGCAGACTCGTTCTGTGCTGGTATCTCATTGCTCCAGACTGTTTATAACCCTGGCTTTCCCTTCTGCCCCACTCTTTTTGTTGTTTGCTCAAAATCTAGTATGCCACTACTTGTAGTAACATGTCCGCCTAAACCTTTCACCAGACTTTGCTTCAGTCTTCATAAGTTATTTATGACAGTAGCAAACAGTATTTCATGCTAAGTCTCTTTCTAGTCCTAACAGTTAAGTCATAAAATAAGGCTGTCAAACCCCTGGACTGCAGACTCTTAAGATACTTCCATAAACAAAACAGCAGTCAGTAAAATATGGCATTGCTTGAACACTTCCTATCTGACCATGGAAATGAAATAAAATACACCATTAGAATAAATAAACAAAACAAAAATGTCTGTTTTCTTCTTATGCTGTACATAGGTAGTGAGATCCAACTTCACGCAAGGGAGACAATTAAAAGTTCTGAGGAGAGATGAGCTGGAATCAAAAGATCCTTTCTGACAGGCTAATTATCTTAACTTGGGCATTTAGCAAAATAAACTAGATGGGCAAAAGACTATTTTCTTACTACTAAAAAAGCCAACATGCAGAGTTTAATGGTATCCTCAAAAGAGGAGGAGACACTTCTATCTTACCTTTTCCACCTTCCCTCCTGCTTAAAGCTGAGCTATCTCATAGAAGTACCACATAAGAATGCTCCCATTCAGCTGAAACCTGTCTATTCCACTTGAATATAAATAATCAGTGATGACTGAAGAAAAAAAAAATTGAATTATGAAGTAAAAAAACCAACCCAAAACAATATGTTCAACACTGTTCTTAATAACATGCAAATTCCCGAAGTCTTAATTTTAACTCCTGCTTCACACAGATGCACACCTCTTTCACATTTCATTAAAAATTTTTTAAAATAAATCACATCCTAAGTTTCTCAATAGGCCTCTATCAGTGTCTATAAAAGTGCACTGCAATTCCTAAGGATTCCACTTGCTGTAGAAAAAGCCATATACTCCCTTATTTTCTGACCATGGCCATTTCCCCAGGGAAACCTGCAGACAGAAACACAGGCAGAGGGGAACTAGGCAGGCAGCAACTCCACAGGCCTCAGAAACACAATGTCAGATGCGATGATGTTCACTGGATTTAAGGAAGATCCTTCCACCTTTTGCTAAGAAGCAATCACATATTTTAAAAGGAAAAGAAGTATATCAAGACTCTACCTTGTTCCTCATAGATGGTGTCTATCTGTGGCAAAATTCATGTGCCCTTTTAGAAACCAGATGGATTCACCAGCAGGTGACAACAGGCTTATCAGTATAACTGCATAGGCAGGTCAGGCTGCTTGGACAGTCGTGCCTGGTTTCCCTTGGTAATGATGAGCTCCAGCAAAACAGATGTTACAAGGTTCTACAATTGGACTAACCACTGAAGATTACTAAATTTTAACTAGAACTTCAGACTTCACCCAGGACCTCATATATGCTCTGGTTTTCAGATGCCATACAAGGTTATAGCCTTTAAATACCTTCTTGGAGCGAGGCCTGTGTTAAAAGCAGACAGCATGCCAGGCTAACCTGCCATAGTGTAGATACATCCACAACAACGCTGCTTGAAGGTGCAGTTGCTGGAAGCAAACAGCCCCTGGCAGTGGCCCATGACAAGAACATTGTTCTTTATATCAGGCTGTAGAAAAAAAGGCTGAGAAACACTTCAAAAGCTCAGCATTAAAGAAGAGACAGAAAGATTTTAGTTTTAGAGGCTACATGAAAGCTCTGCCTTGTGGTGAACAACTGTAACTATAATGACATGCACATTAGAATGCAGTATTATAATTAAAGGTCACAGTATGCAGCAATCAGTATTTACTGTTCTCTCCTTTAAAACTATGCTTTACTTTTCAGACTTAAAGGAAAAAATTCTTATCTTGTGCAGTTTTTCAAGAAGCCAATTAGACACTTCAGCTAAACAAAATGCATATTAACTTGGCCTACCATACCCAGAGGGACTCGAGGTGTCCAAATTTCTATCAGAAATTTTGTCTGGTAGAAGGAAAGAAAACCAGTGTTCGCAATTAATAGGTATCTGGACAAAATGGGCACATGTATTGTTCTTGCTACCTCACTTTAAAGCATCTCCTAGGCATTTATGATCAGTAGCATATACTTCTATCTGGGAAATTCCATAAAGAAGTGTTTGCATATTAGGAGTGACCCTTGCATTACAGACATAACAAACCATTTATTAATCCAGGTAAAATAATGGCACAATGTAAGTATGACTGGTGAGCTCAAATGCCTGTTTTCCCATCCTAAATCACAATAACCATGTTATCCAGATGCAGAAGAGACAAAATCATTTAAAAGGAGTAGGTTTGCTGTATTTAATGAAATAAATAATCAAGAAGAGATAAAGCTATGTAATAAGTTTTCGAAATAAAATACACGGTACAGGAAATAGCAACAACAAAAGAATCAGCAATAAAAAATCTCAGTGCTACAGAGACTTCACCATGGTCATACAAAAACCCCGCAGGCTCACACATAAGTAATGAAATAATTGATATGTGCACGTAACTATTTGATTTCATAGAACCACATTTGCAGAGCATTTGCTGATGAATACTTTGTAAGTGTTTTGCAGTACGAAGACCCAGCTCAGTTAAGTTAAACTTATATATATATTTTTGCAGCTATGCAAAATTTCACAAACTTCAGTTTAGCCCTGAATGGTTGCAGAAATTTCTGCTACTATGAACAACTAGGTCTTACTGGAGGATCTGTTCCCTAACACAGGCTTTAAAAAAATCATATATACAGTGTATATATGTGCACATATACATTCACTTGTACACATATGCACTTAACACTATAAAACCCCATTTTGTCCTTGCACAACAACAAATATTAAGTGAATAGTAAAACATTTTGGATCAGATTTTAAGATTGTTAAAATTTGGCAACTACCTCCACTGCACTCAGCTCATGATCTTTTTGTAACAAGAAGAGATTTCCTGACATACTCACTGCCTGAACTGAGCATTCAAAGCAACACTGTCCACTGAAATGTCATACTTGTTTAAAGAGTGCTACTAACACCAGTTTAAAAAGTCATATTCTGAAGTAAATGAATCGAGCATTCTTTAAATAATATACTGTAGTTGTTCACAGGGTTATCTAATCAGCAGTTATTTATCAGTCTTTTCAGGCAAGACAACCTGATTTATTATTAAAAATATTACATTTCTTACAAATCACTAATTACATCCTCTGTGTCCATAGGCTTGATTTCAGGAAAATGTTAAGTATCCTTGTTTTGACATGCAAGATTTTTTGCAAAATGATACGACTATTTTAGCAAACTTCCCCTATAGCATAAGCATATAATTGCTTCAAAAACGTACGGACAAGATGAATATTCTGAAAATGTAACTTCCACAAAGAAGTAACCATTTTCAAAAAAGATTTCCCTATTAGCTGTCACGTTTTCAAAGAAAATATGATGGAAAAACTGCCATTTTTATCTCAACAGGTTCTTCTGATCAAAATTCTGCAGCAGATACAAAATTATGAATCAGAACCTGTCAGCCAAGAGACCTTCTTAGCTCCATTCCTTTGCCTCTGAGTTTCACAGTCTTGACTATCCCAAGAGAATAATATCTTGTGCAAGTTAAATGGGACATTGTAGAAGTTGGAGGAAGCGTAATGTATTTCTTCCTCCAGTATTAGCCCAATAATTGAAATATATTTCCCCTCACTTAGAAACCAGATATTTTCTTCAGTAACTCATCTTACAAATCTCTAAAAAATTTTGTTTATCCCAGGATTGTGTTCTTCCTGAAGTCTTTGTTCTATATTTTATAATCTTTACTGCATATCTAATTAACCGTATACTTAAATGAACTCTAAACATCAACATGAGTTTCATTAGGACAAAAAGAGGAGATAAATCTGCATATTGTTGGCAATATAGAGTGGGCAGAATGACAGCAAGTGTGAAAGAATGTATTGATGTGGGGGATGATTCTGGCCTCTTAAAATTTCTAAAGAATGAGATGGCTTTGATTCTCATCTCAATTCCTTATAGATTTTTAATACTTTTTGATAAATTTTTCTTGCATCCGAGTTGGAACTGATTCAAATCGGAAAGTGAACATTAGGCTATGTTCTTGTCTTAGCTATAAATGAGTTTCACATTAAGACTCCTCCCCATCTTTGCCAAGCTTATTTGTGGATATGCAAGAGTGATCGCAAAAGCAACAACCTACCTCAGGCAAAAGAGCCTGTGTGTCTGTCAATATTTGGGTGATGGGCCTATAAAAGGTTCGTTAGAACAATCTGCCCTGAAGCAAAAGAAGAGATCCTTCATAGAAGCCAGTTTGGGACCCACTGAGCAACTCAAAGTACTGAGGAAATCCAGCACTGGGGTTCATACACAGGCTGAGACTACAGCTCGTCAGAATATTTTCCCTAAAATGCAAGCTTGTGAGAAAAAAAAGTATTCCCTACAGATAAACAATTTTCCATAAAGATTTCATGGAGAAGGTGTTGGGATACATGATTAGCTTAATGGTCATATGAAAGACTAACAATCTCCCATTTAGTCTCCCTTTGTTCTACCCAATAAAACTTAGACACTAAAGTTACAAAAATATTACAAGTTTTTATTTTTACTCCACAGGCAATGAAAATAGGAGATAAAACCTTAGCATGATTAAATGTTGTTCTCTAGATATCAGTCATGTATGTCTAAGTATGCCTAAGGATTTTAACACTCCTGTTTCAAAACCCTGTAAAAAATGTGCCCATTCAAAATATATCTATGTTGTCAGGCTAATGAAAGCTAGTGAATAGCATTAATAGTCTTTGGACCCAGGACTCACATCCTATTATTACTACTGTAAAAGTTGTAAGCCAATTGGTCATCAGATATAAAATTTAAAATATTAAATAATTTTTTTAAAAAATTAAAAAAAAAAAGAACCTGTGACCAGTAAGATCAGTGAGTAAATTCTATGACATATGCCATTTTTTCTCCCTCCCTACTGTAGGCCCTCATGAAAAACACCATCCTAGAAAGCTAGCTAACTTAATCTGTAAGATCTGTCTTTATCTACAAAATAACACCCCTGCTTCTCCTTACCCACATAATAGAAACTACAGCGAAAAGCCCTCAGGGGATTACAGCTTCTTAAAGCAAACTTGTCAGTTTCAATTCAGGTTAGGTGCCCACATAACACAATCATGAAGAAACCAAATCAGTTCCTTTCAGATGTTGATAATTCTCTGGTAGGAATTGTCTTGGCCATACCTATTTAGCATTCATACGGATTAATTCTCGTCCAGGTTTTGGTAAGAAAGAATTCATTTTCTTCCTAGTAGCTGGTATAGTGCTGTGTTTTGGATTAAGTATGAAAATAATATTGATATCATACTGATGTTTTACTTGACGCTAAGCAGTGCTTACCGCAAGTTAATGACTTTTCAATTTCCCAGGCTCTGCTGGCGAGGAGGTGCACAGATGGCTGGAAAGGAGCAAGCCCAGGACAGCTGACCCGAACTGGCCAAAGAGATACTCTGCACCACAGGGAATCTTGCCCAGTATATAAACTGGGAGAGTTGGCCAGAAGCTGTCAATCACTGCTCAGACACTGACCAGGCATTGATCAGTGGGTGGTAATGTGCATCACTTGTGTTCCTTGGATTTTATTCCTCTTTCACTTTTTGTTGTATTCTTTTTCATTACAATTATCAGTAATAGTAGTAGTAGTAGTAGTAGTAGTAGTAGTAGTAGTAGTAGTAGTAGTAGTAGTAGTAGTAGTAGTAGTAGTAGTAGTAGTAGTAGTAGTAGTAGTAGTGATATGCTTGACTTTATTTCAATTATTAACCTGTTCTTATCTCAACCCATAGGTTTTACCTTTCTTCCGTTCTCCTCTTGATTCCACGAAGGCAGAGAGGGGAGTGAGTGAGTGGCTGTGAGGTACTTAGCTGCCAGCTGGGTTTAAACCACAAAAATTCTACAGATACATAATAAATATGATGAGATGGCCATCTGTAAATATGTAAATATATATATATATACATGTCCATATATACATATATATGTATCACATTAAATACATACTTTAATGTGGTTTTTTCTCAAATTTATAATGTGGACAGTTCTCAATAAATGGATTGATAAAATTCATGGCTGATGGAGAACTACACCATTTTTGCCTGTGTGTCAGCACAATGTGTTTGTCTGTGCATATGTATTCACCCATTCATCCACATACACTTAATGTACGTATGCATCATATATGTGTAACAGAGCATACAAATCTATGTATGGCATTAAAGTAATGATACTTAGCACATTAGACACATCACATTAAGTGCTGAGCTGGGAATAACCTTTAGTTCGGCCTCACAAAGCTTTCTCTTTTCTGAACTACATGCTTCATATCTGGACCATGTGGAAGCATCTTACCTTGCTTCCATTTTCTCTTGCCTCCCGTTCCATCTTGAGATCAGAAATTAGGAGAGTCTTGTATTTGTTCTTTCCATTACTGCTGTGATCATCTAGTCTGTATTCTGAAGTCAGCTGAGCAGAGAGGGGACTGTCACTCAGGTTCAGAGGCTGCTCATCCTGCTCCAGATTTGTTTTGCCATTACTGTTGGTTTCTGCCATCTCCCTGCAGTGTGTTCCCCCTGAAGCATTGGAACTGTGTCCCACGGTCTCATTGCCATTAAAACTCTCTGCAGCTGAATCATCTATTAAAAAAGATATGTTTTTAGTCACATGCCACATAATCATCTCTGTCCAGTTTAAACATAATTTATATATTCAAAATGTTTTTTTTCAAAACAGAATGAAAACTATATTACTAGCACCAGTACATTTCTGCAAATAGCACACAAACACTCCTCCACATTTTCAAGTAAAAACTTTAAGTAAATCCATAAAATATTATTAAGTAAAGGCAAATTTTCTGGGCTGACACTTTAGTATCACTGTGTAGATAAAGGATAATCACAAAGGATTTTTAAGGACAGAGTGATAAAGTCTGCCTTGATCAGTCTGTCTGTCCATATGCCTATAGATCTATTTAGATTATTATACAACACTCATTAGTGCACTATTACAAATTTCTGAAATCAACAGAGGTGCACATGGTACTGAGAGAGAATCTGAATCTCAGGTTTTAAGTGCGCGGAACAGCACATGTCATATCCATAAATATCCTCTTGCAGAGATACAGTGTGAACACATCTGATGTGTTCACTGCTGGCAGCAGAGATTATACCAGAAAAGCTGATTCCAGAAACAAACATCCTGTCTTCATTTTGTTTAGGTGGCCATTCACTTCTTTCACTCATTGTGTGTCATAATATACTTAAAAATATTGTTAAATAGTGAACTAAATTATAAACCTGGAAGCTCCATCCAAAAACTCTGGATGTGTCATTGTTGCCCTTAAAATTTTACAGCTGGATTGTATGATTAATATGTGTCTTCACATATTTATGGATTTGTGTATCCTGTTCTTGTCAGTACCGGAATTTGCCACCTGTGCTACCACTCAGCCTTTCTTTACTTCTAAACAATCTTTTGGCCAATAGGCTATCTAGTAAAACATTTTATTTTTCAAAGGATTAAATGGCAGCAGAATTTGACACTCAATTTGCCCTCTTCTTATTCTCTAAAGCACCTCTTTTTTTGGCAATTTACACGGTTTTCCTAATGGTGCAAACACCTGCCCAGGGCTCTACAAGCATTCGTTCATTGCAGACTGTGAAGCTGGAAATAAAACTGGGAGTCAGTAGTCAGGAATGCATTCAGATTGAAACTGGAGAAACTGGACCTTAATATATTAGCACCTTATTATACCATCTTTTTGGGGCTCTTCTAAACAACTTCCATGGAAAAGAAGCAAACACATTTATATACACAAGGAATTAAAAAAAACCACATCAGGACACGTTCTTTAACAGGTGTGCTCAGAAATACTCATGCTTTAACTACATGATTAATCAAATTGTTGACTCACCATCATTATTACAGTAAAAAACAACTATTCACCACTCTCAGATGAGATTTTTAAAAGAGAAGAAAATACTGGATAAATGGGTAGTGATCTAATTCAATTAAATATTTAGAAAGCCAGAGAGAAGCTATCATACATCATTCTCTTACTTGCTCCACTAAAAAAAAAATTTATGCCATAAAAATATACAGGGCATGCAGTACGAACATATTTTTTAAAAATTGCTTCATTTTCTAAACCTGTAAAAAAATTTAATTTCATAACAATACAAATTAAGAGTCATAACTTAAATAATTTTACTTAAGGAACATTTTTTGTTGTTCTAAAACAGCTGTATAGCTACTGGCTAAAATAAAAAAACAACTATGCTTTGGTATGTATCACTTTTACATTACCTCTTGAGAATACCATTGTATATACATTGAAAGACAACAATCCTAGGATAAGACTTTTAAATGTGTATACCAAACAAACTTGTAACAGAGCAATGCTGCTTGAGGATTTCAGCTATATAAGTGAATAAAAAGAGCAGGACTTACCCTTAATAAACCTTTTATCATGCCCTGAGACTTACGTCTTCAAGGCCATAACACATAAAAAAGGCTAAAATTCTAGGCATACTTTCAGAAATAAATAAGCAGTTTTACTATTCTAAAATAGGAAATGGAATTCTAATATAGGACCTTTATTTTTTTTTAAGAAAATAGACATATTTTCAACTTATTTTAAAAGCTCTGCGATAACGGGAAGAAATCCAGATTTTTTTTTAACAGAGAAACACTTTGCTTACTGTGACTGTTAACAGATAATTGGCTTCTTGATTAACAGTTTAAAAAGTGACAGTTAGTTTCAAATTCATTAACTCAGTTACTGAATGGGTCACTGAGTGAGGGATGCTCTTCCCTTTGAAGGGCTCAGAAAATTCCCTGCTGTTGGCAGCAAAGACAGAAACAAGTGAATAACCAGAGGATATAAAGAACCGCCTAAAAGGTGGGGGCACTGCCTACCCAGCAGCACGAAAGTCTGATCCCTCAGGGACGTCTGTGTGCTGGCACTCAAGTGTCCCGGCTCAGGCAGTGCAGAGGAACCACCAGCAGGATGGGAATGATGAGAGCTGTGCGAAGAGCTAGATCCGGGAACAGCCAATTCTCAAACACAGCTGTTAGTTTTGCCTAACAATAATGCTTCCATTTATTTTTTTGTTGCCCTGTATGACATATGGTTGACAACTAAATCTTACAAATGTGTGAGAATGTTATGGTGCAGAAGAAAAAATAATTTTATGTTTGTTCTACAACATGACCACTCAAAAGAATTCCTATGTTGAGTAAATGTGATAAGCATTATAATACTCTGAAACAATTGAAAAGTTTTTATAAGATTTTTGCTTTTCTTAGCAAAAGCTTAGTTACTTAAAGGCAAATTTTGGTAAGTCAAATATCTGTTCCTGCAGTTACTTAACCTTGATTGTTAGAGATGGGAACTTCTTTGTCAAGTTAATGGTCAGGAGAATGGCTACAATGGGTATGGTATAAATCACACTTTAGTCAAGTAAACAGAAATATGTATTTCCGTAAAAGAGATGAAGAAAAAAAAAACCAGAAAGTGGTTTAGCAATAGTTTCTTACAGATGTTACCAAGGTAACCAGATTACAAGGTTTAGTACATTCCTCCTCCCTGGGCAGCTGTCTATTTTTGCTAAGAATAAGGCTACTTTATAGCAAGAATTTCTCAGAAGGTATCATAAACACAGAATACATCAGGAATGACTCGGTTTGGGGAAAAAGGCAAGAAGGTCTCACCCAGGAGAGAAAAGTGATGTTCATCCTTGGATACAGGCAACCACAGCCCAAAAACCTCCTGACCACTCCAGGGCCTGCCAGGGGTTGCAAGCACTCGGGGCCATCACATGGATGCCGAGGGGCAAGAACAGATCCATGGAGACCTGTCCCTCAAACCACATTCCCCAGTGGCAACTGCTTCTGCCAGGGGCAGGAGGAGCGACCTCATCTCCTCACTGCATCTGGTGCAGCTGCTGGGTGGGGCTGCACTTAAAGCACAGATGGCATCGGGACCAGCGGTTTGCTCGCGGTTTTCTCACCTTCATATATCACAACACCTCAGCAGCAACGAACTGCTAATGCCAAAAGCTTCTTCTCTTATCAAGTATTTTTTCCCCTCTCCATCCAGCAGAGACAGAGGCATGGCAGATTGGGGAGAGTTTGGGGAAGAAGGGGCTTTGTCCAGCTATGGCCACTGGCCCCTGCTCCTTGTCAGGAACTCTGTAGAGATGAGGTCCATCCCAGAGGCAAAGTCCACCCCAGCCCAGCACAGGTGGGGCAGCAGCCATGAACCCACTGCAGAGCTGCCCTCCCACAGGAGGCTCAGCAAACCACAGCATTCCTGCCTGGGCTCACTTCAGCCCCACTGCCAGTCAGAGGGCACTCCAGCCTCCCTTCCCACAGCTGGCTGATCAGTGCAGCATAAAACTCCACTGAGGCAAGGGCAGCACATTTTCAAATCCTGTCTCTTGTCTGAAACATCTCTGCAGGGCGAATTTCATGGAAAGGAGAAAAGGGGCCCCATGCTCTGTGTTGGGTATCGGAGCAGTCATGAAAGAGGCTGTGGGATGAGCTCACATCTTCATCACCAGCCAGGACTGCTTTTATCCACAAGTATCAGCAATGATAGAAAATCAACCATCAAATGCTGCTTGCTCAGGGCAGGACATGTCTTTAGGAACTGTGCAGCTGTCAAACCCTTATCCCAGAATGCTGTAAGACTAGAAATAAATCTACAACTAGTTTTGTTACTTAAGCCTGAAAAGGGAGAGTCTGTCTGCAAAATACTTCTAAAACTAGTGAACTGGGGCCTCCTTCACCTGTGCAGAGATCCTCTTCCAGGAATTAAAGAGCATCATCCCTCAGCAAAACACTCCAAGAGCAGAGGGAAGGTATCTTTGGATCAGGCAGCCGCCACCTTCTTGCTGAAGCATAGGGCACTCTCTAGGCTTAGGCACAGACTCACACATGGACCAATATTTCTTTAAACCTCTTGGTGCCAATACCTCCTTCTCCCACCTTGCAGACTGCTCCACACTGGTCCTTGCTCTGGTCTGAACAACACCCTTTGGACACCTTTAGTCCAAGTATTCTCCATGTCAGAGGTAATTGATAGAACAAGGGGTAATGGCTTTAAACTGAAGGAGAGTAGGTATTAGGAAGAAATGCTTTACTGAGGTACTGGAAAAAGTTGCCACAAGAAGTTGTAGAAGCCCCATCTCTGGGAGTGATTAAGGGCACACTGGATGGTGCCCTGGGCCACCTGGTATAGTGGAATCCTGTTCTACAGTTCTATGATTCTAATTCTCAAAACAAGATCTACAGTAATTTTTTGACTTCAAGTTAATGTCTTATCACATTGCGTTACAGCTTCCAGTTCCTCCTTCCAGATCCCACTGAGACCAGCAAGACACAAAGTGACACCAGCTTTATTTTTGAACACATGAGAACTCCAGATTCCGGCTGTGAACTTTCCAAGCTCATTGCAGTCATGACTGTGTCAGCTTTTCTCTCTGCTTTTGAAGTAAATTTGGAAACGGAGGAAGAAAAGAAAATCCAAAGAAAGCCCAAGCAAACAGATGCTCTAAGTATGAATTCTGATGCTTGTAACTATTGCATCCTTCACTTCAATTATCTGCCACAGACATTCACATTATCATGGCCTAAATCTCTGCCAAAATCCAGTTTCCCTATAAACCTTGTATTCTGCAAGGTGATATCAGTGGCAGCTGGTGTTTTAAGGGCACTCTCATTTAGAGCAGGAAACTAGGTCATAATTTATAGGAATGTTCTCCTACCAAGCAATGTCTAGATGTATGAATGGGCAAACAACATATACAGCAAGAATTAGAGATTCTTTTGTTACAAGTTAATATATAGTTTTTCTAGCTGGAAAGAGATGTCTTCAGACCAGATATGTCAAATACTCAACACTGTTCTAAATAAGAGTGCTTTCTTAAAGAAAGCAAGTTGAAGTATGCATCAAATCTTGCTGGAATAACAAGTTCATCAAACACTTGCTTTCTGAGAGCACAAATTTAAGATCTGAACTCTGATATAGGTGTCATTGAAGTACTGTGAATTGCTAACCAAGGTACAAATATATACTCTCACTTGTCTCCTTGAGAGAAAAACCTCCAGATGTTCTAAAGGATCCCTTAGCTATCAGTTTCATACTCTAAATCACCAGAATTTTCATATTCCTTGCAGGTTAAGTCAGGAATGAGGTAGCAAGTCATTCCACATAAAGACAAATCTCTGAATATTTCCTGACCCTCTCTCAAATTACCTCTCAGGTGACAATGTAATTAAGATTTAGAGCATAATTTAACAGATTATACAGCTGAGATTTGAGCTACCTGAAACAGATTTTACTAGTCAGTAATGCACAGCGTTGGGCTTCAGCTCTAACAGCAGCAGTGAGGCACAGTCCTGCAACCACACAGCCACATGGAATTTCAGTTCCCCTTAAAGGGCAGATATCCTACTTTGGAACCAGTCAAAAAGAAGGGAAAGGCAATTAACCTTACAACACCTTTGGCTATTTTGAGACAGTCTGACTGCATGAGGGGACCCTACAAACCAAAACCACTCCTAGTAACAATGAGTCAGATTAAGCACATCAAAAGAACAAGGCACTTGTTGGGGCCACTTTGTTCCTTCTGCTCTGAGAAACAGAGATGGGAGAGGGCTCACATGCAGACAGACACTGATGCCTGCAAGCTCCAAGGTAGCAGGCACTCAGGTTAAATGAACATTTTGAGTGGGCTGCCTGTCGACAGAGCATCTCTCAGAGCAGCAAGCTGGGTAACTGTTCCTTCTAAAACGAGGAGATTGGAAGTGAATGAGCTGAGTGGGATGAGTGAGACTGCAACTTCTTACTGTGCAAATGCAGGCTGTCATAACACCCACTCTTAAAGACTGTCTACCAAAATCCTGGATGATGAAGGTTGTTTTAATCTTATCGGGTTGGATACCATCAGTCCAGACCTTGAAAACACCAGCTTACAGTCTTAGTGATCCAATCCTTTTGAACATGGTCACTTGCAAGAAGCAGTACTGCAGTCCAGAGAGTGGCAGGTTCAAGGTCAATTTTGAGTTACTGTGCTGTTCTCCTTAACCTTTGGCTTCAATAGTGCATGTGCTTTGTTTTCCTATATCAAAATACAAATTTAATGAAAATAATATGCTGCATAAGCAAACATTATAAACTGAGTTAGCTACATTCCTTCCACAATTCCACAACACCAAGTCAACCTTCCTAATGGGGATTAACAAGAAAAACACTATATTTGTGACAACAGACAGCAGGCAGTTTTGGGAGAGGAACACCATGAATCAGACAAAAGGTGGTGTACAGTGCTGACTCACAGAAACTTCTGTAGTATAAAATATTATAGAGACTTTTCTAAATGAACTGATAAAAAGGCAAGGACACATTTCACTCCCACCACTTTTCACAAGGACTGTTTAATACTAATTTGTCACAGTTATGTATTTGGTTATGCTTCATTTACATCACAAGTCATGTTTGAAGCATCAGTTCAATATATAACTTAACAGCCAGTCCAAATCAACTCTATCTATTCATCATCTCCATTCCCTTTCTATATTGTTATATAGAACAGGGGTTGAATTAATGGAGGTACAAAGGTGATCTCAGACCTTCCCATTTCATAAAGCATAAGAATGGTCATAACTGGTCAGATAAAAAATCCATTTAGTCCAATATCCTATCTCATAATCAGTAGTTATTCAGAGATATTTAGAGAAGAGAATAAGGCAAGCATATATAATTCTTCCTCCAGTGGATTGCTGAGCCCTTAATAATTTCAAACACAATTTTCCTGAGCAGGATGTGGCGTCTAGTTACATGCTGATGCTCAACAGGTTTTTTCTTTCCAAGTATCCAGTCTTTCTCTGAACCCGTATAAATCTCAAGCATCCTTCTCTGCTCCTCAAAAAATTACTGCCACTATTTCTGTTTCCACTGTCCTGTATCAAGGAAAGAAAGAATAGGAATTAAGAGGTGGGCAAGAGCCTTTCTAGAGGACAGAGCTGGGTGGTGTGCACAGAGCTCAGTCCCTTTATTCCCAATGAGACTGCATTTGGTCCATTGCAAGAATATGTAGTTATTGTCCTCTTCAGTTAACCTCAATAAAAATATCAATTATTTTTCTTCTTTTGACATATATGCTTTCCCGATGGTGTTGCCTTCTGTGAATTCAGCTATGGAACTCACTGCATT
Organism: Phainopepla nitens; assembly: GCA_013400175.1. Taxonomy (NCBI): domain Eukaryota; kingdom Metazoa; phylum Chordata; class Aves; order Passeriformes; family Bombycillidae; genus Phainopepla; species Phainopepla nitens. The sequence continues at coordinate 26,418 of VXBQ01017677.1, read as the reverse complement.
GAATTTAAATCTAAAATGTCCATCAGTTTCAGTGATGCTTATCAACAAATTCCTTATTGCTATTTTCAGTGGTGGAGGAATAGGTCAGGAGATACTTCATATGATCACTCACTGCATGAGTTTATGAAAAGAAAAAGGAACAGAGCAAACTGATCCTTAGCCTTGTCAACAAGAGTACAGTAAATCTGATATACACATGCACATACACAGTGGAATCAGCATTAGCTAGGCTGCAAATCTTATTTCATTATTAAACAAACATTTGAGTAATTCACAATTTTCCATCGGTAAACATCTCTTCTTGTTGGAGGCACAAAACAGGAAGATATTTTATTCAATTACAATGTTAAATAACAGAGCAGTGAACAACTGCCACTCCATGACATCAACAACTACCAGAAAAATAATACTGCCCTGTCAGTCACAGCATTATAGAAGGGCTCATTTATAAGGCTTCATGAGTGACTTGCACGTTTATTTTTTTGCCTGCAGAGCTACTGTCCCTGCATATGCACAGCAAGGAGATGAAGGAGCGTATCTGTTAGGACGGTAGTGCACACATAAATAACCAATTTGAAAGCTCACTGGGTGCACAGCAGCTTTATTATCACTATGTTTTTAGTTCATCCTTGGTCTTTGGCATTTACACTTCAGAACACTGAGTCCTTACTGCCTCTGGGGAGAAAAATCCCCAGTTTTCCCTTTACTCTGGAGAAACCTCCAGGGCACTTTTTGTGGCAAAGACTCTATCAAGCAGTTCTCAATGCAGGAAACCTGCAATTCTTCTAAAAGTTTTTATGACTCATATAGGATCATATTTGATGGGCAAAATGTCATCTGGCACCAAGAACGTGGCTTAGAGCTCCATCTCTGGGCAAGCACTGCAGGAACAAGTTCTCAGCCCAACAGCACATGCATGGTGCCAGAGGAATTGTCTTATGCTCATCCCAAGGAGATTGCAGAGCAGTTTATTAATAAGAAGCTAGGAATTGAGGAAGATTGGGAGACAGGCAGGGAAATAGGGCTCAGGCAGACAAACAGGACTCATGTTTGAGAGTCACTAAAATTCCAACCCTGCACAGAACACATCAGCAACAAAGATGTTTGAGACTGTAACATTTTGTGAAAGAGAGAAATGTGAAGCCTTTTCTTTAAAAAAGAGGTAACCTAAGAGATCGTGCACTCTCCTCTTCCTTGTCCAGAAGGAAGAGGCTTATGCTTTAGCATAAGGAGCAGCTGCCACTGTTCCTGGCAGCATGAAGAATCTGGTGCTGTGCCAGTAGCAGACAAAGCGGAATATGTAGGTGCATGTTTGGTGCCAAAACTGCAACCAAAATGGGGCTGAAAGGAATTATGTTAAACTTATCTGCCATTTGGACCTAGTGTGTGTGTGTGTAGTGTTGAATTTTACTTCATCAGGATCTGCCAGAAGACAAAAGCAAAGAGGAGAGATTGAGTTGGAGACAGTAGAAGAAGTTCTGTGCAGACTGGATGCCCCCTAACCTGGAATTTTTAATAAAGCCCTTTAAAATATACCCCACCAGCTTTAGGGCATTGAGTGGGTTCAAACAGTGATGACAGTCTGTATTTCTTTCTGGAAGGGTGAAGCCCTGGAGTGCAAGCAAAGTAATTGCTTGACAGCTCTGCATCCCCTCAGCAAATTGCTGCCTACTCTTCCATAAGAGCTGAAGCTATGGAAAGGCTCATCATACCCCCTTCATCAGTAAAACTGGGAGAGAAAGCAGGGAGAAGCCATAAGAATAAACAGAAATAGCTGCTTTGAGCTTCACATGTCCTTAACAACATTTAACCCACGTTCTGACTTGGGCCCCCAAACTTTACAGTAAAAATTGCTGGACTTATCTGTTTGCTATATTCCAAACAGAGCTTAGTAGAAGTTTCCTCTTGAAATATGAAAAATCATATGTCTGTTAATATTATTCTTGTCACTAGATGACCACAACAGAGAAGAAATAACAAAAAACCTTACCTAGCCAAACAAACAAACCAAGAGAGAATTGGAAAAATATACCATTCCCAGATGTACAAAAAGCAAGATTTCTGCTGAAGTTCAACACATGCTATTATTGTATCTCAAATTTTATTATAGAACTGTTTTGAAGACTTACAAGCATTCTTTATTTTATATTTGTAACTTATACACATTGTCAGTAGTTGCCAGTTGCTATTTAGGGACATAAAACAAAGAGCAACAGAGATCAAAGTGCTCTGTCAGTCCAATATTTTGAATACCTCTATAATGATAAAAATAGTTCAACTGAGTTGACAGCACAACTCTCAGTAACAATATTTCTACAAATAGTTCAGGCTCATTAGACTCTTCATGACCATCTTTGTCACTCTATAGTTCAGGATTTCAAAATAAAAATCTAATTTTATTGTTTTGTTGGTTTTTTATGCAGAAAAGTATAGTCTAAAGACTTGTATTACTTAAATTAAAGCAATTTTATTGTTACTTACGACTGCGTACTAAAAGCTATGACATGAAAACTCCTCAAAACTAGAAGTGAAAACATTTCCTATGATTTTCTTCTTCTTTTTTTTTTTCCTAGTTTTCATTTTATAATGTTGGTAAAATGAAGCAGTTTTTTGCAAAATGTTTGTTTTTCACTCTAGAAAAATTCTGTCAGATCCTTTTGAATCAGTTGTCTCCACTCACATTAACAGAGAGGCTTTCAGGAAAATTTCCTGCCTCAGCAGAGAGTAAAACAAGTGCCTCTGATATTCCCATACAGAAATTCAGATTAAAAATAGGTAATAAACATACAATTGGGAAGAAGTAGAAGAAAAGTATGTGGAATAGGAAGTAGGAACTTACAGCCTTTGTTCTTCTATGCAGTTCTGGTGCTATCAACAGTGAATTAAAACTTCCTCAGTACATTAGGAAAGTGGATATTAGTGAATCTGAGAAGTCAGAACAGTAAATATGCAAGTAGGACTCCATAAGGGTTGCTCTTTGCTTATTTAGTGGCTGTGATGTAATTAATGCTTTTGCTGAGACAGAATCTCTGTGAGTCAAGTATACAACTCTATTACAGACAAACCATAAATTTACAAATCCAATGAATTCCAGAGCTTGGAAAGCTGCTATTACAAACTTCACCAAATAAGCATGTCTGAGGCATATAAATTACATGTCCCATTTCAATTCTGTTTGCTTTCCATTCTGCCACTTCAAAATGCTTATAAATGTCCATGGCAGCATGTACATTACTGTTTCCTGCTTTGAGTGTGCCATGGGTAACAACAGTAAGTTGCTTAATGAAAACACTGTTCTAGTCACACAGGACAGCACTTGATAACAAACTTGGCCTTTCTTCATCTGGCAAGCAATCATTTTTGGATGGTTACACCCATTACACCTTTCCTACTGTATTTTTTACTGCATCAAGTGTAAGTTAAGAAAAATTCAGCATTGGCAATGCTTAAGTGTCAGCCCAAACACCTCCAAAAGAATGCAAAAGATGGTGAGAGTCAGCAGTGCTAAAAAAGTCAGCAGTGCTACCTGAACACAAAAAGATTGTCGCTAAGGTAAAGACACAAACCTATTTGGAGCCTCTCTTGCACACTAACTATAATTATAAGGCAGAAAAATAAACAGTGCTGATGATTGACCTCCCTTTGATCTGAAAAATCTGTCTCAAGTAGTGAATGCCAAAACTGCCAAGTGAGATGTATAGGCATTATCATCCTCAAGATATTAGAATCTGCTTGGAAGTTTACAACAGTTAATGTTTCTCCCTACTAAAAAACTGTATGTCCCAAGCCAGAAGGATCCTGAAATATGTAATATAACATGAGCTGAAAAATGGCAGATTTGCAAACTCTATCCACAAATGTACACAATGTGAGGAATTTGACACCAATTGAGTAGTATTGCACAGAAGACAGCAGAGTTCTCATGAGGTATTAACACTACAGGAAGGTCTCTTCTGCCTTTGCTAAAGTCACCACTTTTAAATCCCAACTTGCCTCATAATCCTACAGATGCTGACTTCCAATCTGACTTACAAAATTAAAACATGCCTTTTTGTTTGCAGAAACTATTTTCAGGGAAAAATAAATAGAATCAACCATGTTTTTTTCATCAAAGTCAGTAATTTTTTTCACAATTCCCATAATACAGATGAGAATTTGGTTACACATTGGCTAATATGGGACTAGAATAAGAGGTATATGAACACAAAAAAAAAAAACAAAAAAAAAAAAGAAAGAAGATTTTGCTAGATGGTCAGCTGTCACAATATTCCTTGCAGGCCAAGTAACTGTGATTTGGAGCTCAGAAACTTCACAAAGCCCAAAGGATCTGACAGATAGTTCTGGCATGTCTACTGCTAGTCCTCATCAGAGCTGTGGACTTGAAATTTTCACTTCCAAGCCACGTGACTGAGCAATGCATCTCTTGTTTCCAACTTTCCCTCCCAGTGCTATGCAGTGGACTCTGCTTGGGTGGGGAATAGAACAAATATGAGCTCATACAATGACAAGATTGGAAATGACTCTTTAAAAATTGAAAACTACTTGCACTTGAAAACTTTTGCATTAAGACTATAATTTTATAGTTCCTTTCTGGGAAGGTAATGCCAACAGAAACACTACAGGTTCTTGAACTTAATACTATTTTGTAACTTGCAAAAAATTTTCTTCTCATTAAAGGCAGTCAGTTTGCCCTTGATGAAGCATCACTGAGAGCTAGACTCAAAACCAGATTATTCAAAAAGGCCAGAAAATAGGGCAAACAGAATACCTCCCTTTGGAGAGAAACCATGAGCTGGTTTGCTATTCTTTCCAGACTGGAGAGATTTCTCAGGAAAAAATAACTAAAATAACTAGTCCATGATACTAATTCAATTAAGGGCTTCTGCTAGCCCAGGAAAATTCAGCAACGGCACAGTCCACACACAGCATAATTGTTGCTTTTGCTTTTCCTGTGCTTTACATTACTGATAAAGCACCATTGGCAATGACATTTAAGAATGTTTTAATAACAGCAAATCAATTCTATTCTCACTAAAATTTCAGCAACTATTTATGTACAAATGTTTGTTAAATGTCAGAGCACTAAAAGGGGAAAGAATAAAATCTTACCAAAGAGTCCAGCTGTAATACCTACTTGGTCTCCTTATAATATGGGACTGACTGAGAATAAAGGGCAGCATGGAATTGTAAAAAAAAACCACTGAGCTGGTCTAGCAGACCTGTGTATGGAAACCAGCAGGCTACTCCTGGTAAACCAAGAATTCTGTCCACAAATAATTTTCTTTGTGGCAAAGTTAGCTTGGAGAGGAAGGGGAAGCCTAGAACAAGAGCTCTCACAGATATCTTTGGTGTTATTTTAAATAGAGAAGTAAAAATGAAGATATTTCAAAATCTGGTCTATCATTTGTTTTCCTTTTTACACTCTGTAAAGAAGATTATTTGATCCATGGCATGCTTTATATTTCGAACGGATCAGCATTGTACAGCTACTTTAATTTAATTGAAATGCACATTAGAAACAGAAACGGATGTATGACAAACAGCTGTAGGGCAGACCTGTTCCCAAGCTTGAAGAAAACTTAGAAAAGAAAGTGTTTCCAAATAAACTATGATGAGAATGAACAACATTTCTAATAATCTTTTTTCTGCTTAGCTAAACTGCAGATGTCCCTCAAAACAACAGAATCCTGACAAATTCTTTCAAATCCCAGATTATTACTTTGCAATTCCTAACATCTCCTTCATAAACTGATCGCCTTTTTTTCTCACTAATAATTACAAACTATTTCTGAGAGAACTGGGTTTTTCAAAAGCTAAGTTAAAAATTTATAGAAGCAGAACATGGATCTGAAGACGGGTATGAGAATAGATTAACCTTATTTCTTCTGGGTGGAAAGTTTTTACCACTGGATAGAGAGAAAAGTTACACATGCTGAAACACAATATTTCAACTCTGATCATGAATAGAATGTTATTTCTAATAACTGCTACGATCTTGGGGGGAGGTTTTATCTTTTATATCCAATGTAAGAGCAAACATTAGGACCCACACTCAACAGAGTGAAATGCCTAGTGTGTTCTCTTTCACAGAACACAAGTAGGTTTTTCCTTTTCTGCAACTGCCACCAGAAAAAATTATACAACCAATGCAACAACAAGAAAAAAACCGACAACTTAAGGAAGAGCTGTCAATGGTAAACACACTGCAATCAAATCTATTAATTGCACTTCAAACACAAATTTGATTGTGAAGGTTTGTTGCTGATGGCACCTGGTGATCCAGGTAGGGCAGCTTGCTGAGACTGTTCAATATTCCGCATGTAGGAATTGTCAGAAACTTCAGAGCTAGATATTTAATTGGTCCCCAAATTACAAAACAACCTGGGGAAAGCATGACTTTACAACCCCTGATTAAATTAGTGTGATGGGCTTCAGCATACAGACAATTATTGACACGGGTGGATTGCTCAAAATACATATGTCAGTTCAGGTACTTAAATTTAACCTGTCTAAGCAAAGAAACAGTTATCAACTTTGATTCTGCAAAATGGGAAGGACATTTGGAAGACTCAAAGCACAGTTTCTAAAAGAAAAACCCTTTCTTAATTACCCCATGTCAAATATAGTGGCTCCAGTACAGGAGCATCTAGAAGGTGGCCTAAGGCTATCATCTTCTTTAGAAAAGTCTGCAATACCTAAGAAATATTCTTGGCATTCCCCTTTATGCAAACAGATAAATACAGATTTTCTAGTTCCTGATCCTGTCACTCAATGTTACCCTAGGAAAAGTGCTCATGAAAACTTTTGAAATATTGGTAAAAAAACCTTTTAGGCTCACTCAAGAAGCCTTTGAAGATGAAAATTTTCTCAGAACTGCTTTAATTTCAACATTATCTTCTTTTGTTGAAGAACAACTGGGACAGCTCTAATTTTAAATATTTTCAAAAAAATGCCAAAACCAGTTTAATAGTGTGATGAAAACCACTGGAAATCACTGACACTAAGCCCTTTTAGATGTCATCAGCCAATTCTCAAGTGCCCTGTTTTCCCAATAAACATTTATTGTTAACTTCAGCACTGCAATCTGCAATTTCTGGAGATTCCTACACTAGAAGTCCTGCAAAACTCAACATCACAGCTGGTGACACAGGAATTTAAGAAAAAATACAGGGATTAGTGTCTGAGCTTTTGTGTCAGACATGAACGTGTGCTGACAGCACATTTGCAGACAGTAAAAAGGACTGATACTGTTAATGCATCAGGTGGTAAACACAACAGAAGCCGTTAAAAAAACAGGACTTTACTATTCAGTACTTTACATCGTAGTAAAGAGCAGAATTGAAGGACATTAGTGAATATCACAGCACTCTTGGTCTTGGACTTGAATATCCAAATTATAGTTTTGATCAGATCCCATTTAGTTTGCTGCTGACTGAAGGCATTCACAAATCACAGGTGCAATCTGTGGTTGCCACACATCCAGCACTTGTCTTCTCCCCAGCACGTTTGAGAAAACAATTTCAATCATAAGAACTAGAGAAATGACAAATTCAAAATTGCCGATTATTCACCTCCGGAGAGGACATTAAAGGGATCCAGACAATAATATCTTTTCAAGAATGATTTTGCAAAGATAAAAGAAAATACACTACCTGTGAAAAGATCAATCACTTGTATCCTGAGCTCATGTTCATCCTCCCATCCCCTCTAAAACTTCCAGTGGACTCTTCTGGCAACAGAACAACAGCAACACTGGATTCCTGCTGTATAACTTTCTACTGCAATTGAAATTTTGGTATTGATATCTTGATATTTGAAATCTAAAAAAAACCCAAAAAAGGTAGCATTGCCATTGAGGATGCATGTGTTTCTCTCATCTTCCTTATAGCCACCTGCTGTCATGACCTGATAAACAACCTCTGGAGAGGACAAAAATATTCATATTACTATGGATGACACCATAAAAAAACTAGAATAATGGAGCTGCAACAAAAACAATTGCACTCCTTCCAGTATTAGGGCTGCCAGATAGACTGTGTGCAGTATCTTAACTACTGTTGGTAAAGAGAACTTGCCCAGGAATTCTTGGTTTCCCTCCCTTTGTGTTTGACCCTGTCAAAAACTAGCATTGCTGTTTTGCTTAGCTCTTCAGCTAATATAAGCTATGCAGTAAGCCACAAAGCCAGCTGCACAGCACTGAGAAAGCACTTTTTAATTTATGGCTAGAAAGATGGCCAGAAGAACAACACACACTGGGCTAGGATCTACTTTTGGGTGCATATGATCTTAATCTCACTAGAATCAACAGGACCCAGCATGTGCAGCCTGAGAATAATTTAGTCCATTACATTCATGCAATTTACATACAATCAGTGGCTTTAGTGTTTTACTTTTGAGGGGACAAGACAAAGGAGGTTAAAAATAATCAAAATATTCCCATCTGGATGGCTATTACTGTTTCAAATTAGGACAAACTTTAAACTCAAAAGATATTTTAAAATATTTCAGATTAGTTTAAAATAAAAAATTGATCAAAATATTTGAGTTCTTGTTTAAAGACATTAAAAAAACCAATAGATTTAAACTCAATAAATTTAAAATTCCTGTTTCAAGTGAAGGTACACTTCTTTCATTGAGGTCCACTTCTGCTACCATCAAACTGACCATATATGATCAGTGTTACTGTTTTCTCATTAAAATGCGAAGGATAAATATCTGGTGTGGAGAGACACACACACATTGCATATGAAGTCTATATATAGTATAGAAGTGTGATTTTTGCTAATGATTTAATAAGAATATGAACTGCAGGATCCCTTCTGGGACAGAAAAAAGTTTGTAGCTTTATACTTGTGGAAGTTAAAAGACAGCCAGGTCCTTCAAGGTGCAGTGTACCACCCAGTAGGTGCTGCACATTTTGTCTATTTTTCCCTGAATGAGAATCTCAGTGAAAGAGAGACAAATTGTTAGTCATGAATTTCAAATGGAGGTTGTAGGCAGATGCTGCGCTGTACAAGTTTTGGGGGCTATTTTTGCAACAGTGAGAAATGTTTCAAGGAAATAGAGTGACACACTATTGATAATATTTTTCTGTTTGGTGCCATAACTCAAAACCTTGTTCTGATGAATCAGTATATACATTAAATTGTCCTACTTACTTTCATGCATGGAAAAGACACATCAGAAAGCATTATGGTAGCCAGTTCAGCATCTGGCCAGCAGACAACCTGAACACTGGGACACAGTGGAACAGGGAGAAGGCAGTTCAGGAAGAGTGTCATACCTGCTGGGAGTGGGAATGATGGGCAGGAAAGGAATGAAGAGGAAATCCTGGGCAGAGGACTCACTCACTGCTGCAGGGAAGCCAACAGCTCTCAGAACAAGAGAGTGCCAGAGAGAAGCCCTGGCAGAACACACAAGTTCTGGTCTTTTAAAAAGTTTAGAAACTCTGGCATTTTTGTATACAGCAAGTAGAGTCAACTTTGCTTTTTAGTTTCTGATAACTCAAGGAGTTTCAGTTTATTTAACTGATACAGATATTACACAGGAATTTCCTCAAGTTTGGTGGCCTGGACTCCTGAGTGTGAGCAGCCTCTACCAACTGTATCTGCCTGTGTGTAACACAATCCCACTGCTACAAGGAGCATTCACACCCTTTCCCTGGAAGAGAATGTGAACACTGGCTACAAGTTTGGATGCATGCTTTGAATCCCACTGCTCTTCCTCGCATGCAGGTAGTCCTGTTTACTCTTGTCTAGAAATGCAGATAAGAAATTCAAGTCTGTTTGTGAAAGCTCCTAATAAAACTTGGACTAGTTTCCTAAAATCACACACTTTGTAGAAAACAGAATAAGATAATGTTTTACCAGCCAACATTACTCTATTTAGCACAAATTAAATGTTGGAGAAAAATAAATGGAAACAAATCGTCTCATCACCTTGAGATTTAAAAAAAATATCCAGCTTTTCAGTTAACTAATTTAATAAAATGACACACAAGGTAAAAAAATCATTTAACAATCTCAGTTATTGTAAAGGCTATAAACAGCCAAAAACATATCCTCACAGGGGTGGCAAAAATATACAATGAAACCTCTGGCAAATCTTTCCCAGTGTGTTTTTTATCACAGAAGGGACTTTTTAATCACTGATTTAATTTGACATATATCAAGAAAAAATTTCATAGTGCTCTTTCTAATTAAAAGCATTTATTTGATGAATTTGCTCTTACCCTGATCCCCACTTTGCCTGGAATTTCTGTGGAATCCCTATCACCCATATGTCCACTACAGATTCAATGATGAATTTAAGCCTAAGTGATGACTGCTTAAAGCTTCTATATCCTTTGTGTTTATTTCTATAGTCCTCCATGATAGATGTACACCAGCAACTGAGTTTGGTAATTGCAAAGAAGGCACAGTTTCTTTGATTATCAGTGTTCTCACTATTTGGTAAAACAGACCAAATAAAGAAGTCTGAAGAGAAGACTGTTCTTATGCTAACCAATCTGAAGCTTATGTGTAACTCTTTCTGAGCTGTCCTGGAAAGGAGGAGAAAAAAACAAGCACTGTCCCTTGACTACCCATGCCATGGACCCAAAACTCTGGAAAGGTAAAACAGTGCTCTTTTATTATATCAGCAAGATGATTCTGCTTTTAGCTCTATAGACACAGAGAAATATGCTGTTTCTTTAAGCAGACTGAGTGTGAGTTTACTAGGATTTTTCAGCAATAAGCTTTTTAGATAGGAGGAAAATACCGTCCTGCAAGGTGCAAACAGGTCTTTAACTTCCTCAATGTTATATTATCATGAATTACTCATGGGCCTCATTACAACAAAGACCCCACTCGTGTGCATATGTATATGCTTGTATGTATTGCAAAAACACACAAGCATGCATACATTTCATGCATGTAAAACCCATATGCATAATAGATCTAAGTTAGAGGTATGGCTATATATAAAATAACCATTAAATAATTATAAAGGGCTTTTTTGACTAAAACCAGAAAAGGCATGCATACTAAAAATGCAAGAATACATAGGCTGAACATATAAACAGGTGGAAAAATTAGTTTAGGAAAAGCTGACAGTAACAAAAAGCAGACAGTTAAAATATTACTGCAAACAGTTTAGTTTAAAGCTAGGAATCTTGAGCATCAATTAAAGTGAAATGCAGGATCATATCAACGAAAGGCAGAACATTAAAATAACCAGAAGTGGAAAATCTAGAATATCCTCTGTTTAATTCTACCAGCAAGAAAATAAACACAAATTTTACATGCTGCATCACATCACACACCACCTTAATTCAGCTACATTAAAATGAGTTTTCCTCAAAGAAGAGCTCATATTATGACTATACCTTTAAAAAGCTCATGTTTTCATTGTTTGGGTTTTTATATGAAGAAAAAAAACAAGACTGCCTCAGGAGTTGTAAATTTTTATGCTTAATCTGATAGCTCAGCACTTTTTCAGTTGAGTTTGCAGCACACTCAGACCAGTTTCCTCATGCTTTCCTGCTTATTTTTCAGCACTCAGGAATTCTTAAGCACACTGCACGGTGCATACACAATTTGTAAGGCATGCTCATCATCACTTGTTCAGCTTTATGCTCCAAATGAGACACGCTCCAGGTTTCTATGTGCGCATCTCACAATGATGTTTTAAAATTTTATCACCTGGCTTGCAGGGAACTGAGGCTTTGAATCTATATTTGAAATACCACCTGAACGGGTGAAACATATTGGTATTCCACACACAGCCTCCTGCTGTCATTCCACTGCTGGCATGGGACAGTCTTCACCAAGACTTAGAAAACCTCATTCAATATTCCTCTCTGGAGGATCTGACACTTACTGTGAATTCTGCTCTTCAACTTAAATACCAGTGTCTGTGGCAGGCCAATTCTATCATTGCAGATACAGCATCCCTCAGGCAAGGTCCAACCTTTCTCTTGCAGTGCACCCAGGGATTAGCTTGACTTCCCCTAAATTCTCTCCAGTGCACAGTACAAGCTAATCTTTCCTGTAGGAAGCAGGAGATGGGGTTGCCATGACAACAGAGCACATTCTAGCAGTGGGACCACTGAGATGAGCTGAAAAGACGACAGTGAAACATGCACTCAGCCTTCCTCCTGGGCTACAGGCTTCTTCCTCCAGGATTTAATTCCCCTGCAAGTTTACTGACAGGCTAGGAGGTTGATTAGCTATGTATTTTGCTGTGGGGAGATTACTCATTAGGAATATGGTTGAGAGATCATAGCATTATTTAATGAAACTGCCATTCCTCCTTACATTAAATTGCTGATTTAAGCGTGGCTGCTTTTAAACCACTGCTCTTTCATACACATTAGTCCTGCACTTGGTCCACGCTAACATCTCACTGTAATACAATCACAAGCCAGGTCCTGTGCTTCAGCTTCAGTTTTCCAGCATATTAGGCACGTTTTTATGCTCATACACACACATGCTCATACACACACATGCACACAAAGAGCACAGTGTAACATCTGTGTTTGGAGCTCAAAGGGTTCTGCTTGTGGGGGAGGGGGCACTGAGAAAAGCAAGGCACAGCAGCCACGTGTCTTATACAAACGACACAACAGCCACAATAAGCTTTGGGAGCCCTGTTCATCAGGCAAAAGAAAATTGAGTAATCTATACTGTAAATATCAGCTATTTTCTGCCCTAGAATAATATCTGAATCCTACGCTTTAAAGACTTCTTTTTCTCAATGAGAATAATAGAAAGCTTTTTAAGCTCCTGCATTTCAATTATTTACACGTTTTTAATTGCTCCATCAAATTTTCATGCAGAGTGTTTTTCTTTGTGTTTTAATTTCTCTCGCAAAATCACACAACACGTTATTGTGGTAAATTCCTGGAGGCTGGACCATGACTGTGTCTTCTCCCGTTATTTCAGAAACAAGCATGTCTGAAGTGAGCTTACACCTTAAAGACACAGACACCGAGAATTTCCAGTTTCTAATCATGTTTGTAAGCCATTCATTTGCCCAGGATGGAATCCTGCCTCCTTTGTGCCTTCACTTTTGAACATGTAACATGTGGCCACACACTGAACACCCCATCATCAGGCCACACCAGTCCCCTCAGTACACGTGAAAGTTTAACCTATCCAAGTACAAAAAGAGGTATAGATGAGCCAAATCCACACCACCTAAATCCATTTCTCTCTCTGGAAATTTTAAAAGAAAAGAACCCCCATAAAGGTCTCTGACACAAGAAAGGGAAGGAGGCCAGGGGTTGCACTGAGTCAGAGCTCCTGTAGGCTGGGAAGGTGGGGGTGGATGAAACAGTGGGAAGATGTGCAACAGCTTTCCCTCTACAGCAAGTTCTACAGGACAGTTGGCAGGTTAGTCCCAACTAACTTCATCTTGGCAAACACCACATACAGCCAAGAATTTGGCTGGAGAGGGAAGGTAACAGGTTGGGGAGGCACCTTGATGACTGGAATGTGTAAGGAAATTTTTGGGAGGTCTGGGAGGATGGGGGCATGTGGAAGCCCCAGCCAGGATCTCTCAGTGATCATCAAATCCCTGGTTTTATCCTGGTACTACACTAACTGCATTTACGGTGAGAAGCCCTCTGACAAAACCCAACCAAAAAAACCCCTACAATTCCTTTTCCATGGCTATGCAATCTCGCACCTCCATAACCTTGGGAAGTATCTCAGTGTTACACAATCCTTTAAAGTTTAACCTTAATTTGGATTTTAGCATGTGTTGGGAATATATATATACACAAAACAGTATCCCTCAGAATCTGCTGGCTCTGACTCATCCCACAGCTTGCTATGAAGATGAATTACACCACACAGTATAGCACCTGTATTTATTATCATCTAATTAGTGTTAGGTTTTACTTTTTTTTCCACTTTTCCACTCAAGTTCTATCCAACTGGAGAAATGCCAAATCATGTAAGCGACATATGGTTTTGCTTTTGAAATTATCCAGCCAGAATTCCCAAATACTGAAAAATCTCTGCTTAAATAACTTTCAGCTTGAAAGACAATATTTTACACCTTCAATTCCAGTGGGAAACACTGATATTTGTAGGTATGCAAATTAGTTTTGAGGAAAAGGGGCACACAATCAGATGTTGAATGATGTTACAGATTTTTCCTGTCACATGCTGTCTCCTCACAATGTGAAAAGAACAGTTAACAGCAAGATTAATGCTGTGAAAATAGCTAAACTACTATTATAGTTAATGAAAGTAATGTTCTGTTTCTTTTTTGTTTCACAAGCTATGACTGTAGAAACCAGTAAATATTTCCCTTAGAATGCAAACACTCGTTTCTCAGCGCTCATGTGCAGATCTTCCATTTAACAATACTGCATCCTGTGTTCCAGGAAATTTAGTCTTTCAGCCAGGTACAAAAAGTAAGTGCTATGTTCATTTAGCTGTTGGATAGGGAGTGAATTCCCCTGCTGGCACCCTAAACAAGTAGCAACCAGTTACTAAACTGGGTCCAAACTATTCCTGACCACATTCTTTTCATTTCTAGCAAAAGCTTCTTGTGTTTTATTTCAGATGAATACCGAAATCCTTCTCTCAGCAGGAACACACCCTCTTACAGGGATGTGAAGTAAGAAAAGTAATTAAATGAGCTAAGTTTGGAGATCTCCTGGAACATCCAAGAGCTCACAGGTATTTTTATTGCATCCATATTTCCCTGGGTATATCTAGGAAAAGAGCAACTGTTTTAGTGAGCCCAGGAGGAATATGCCAGAACAGGGGATAAGATAAAATGAAAGCTGAGGACTTACATTTAAGTGGTCTTCTCTAACTAAGAAACAATACTTAAGGAGCAAAGCAGCACACTTCCAAGGCTTGAGTAGAATAAATAGCTCTAGGTCCTTAGCAGAAAATGCTCCCACCACTCTTTTAGGTCTCTCACAGCTTTTTCAAAGGTAGAATCTACCTTTATCAAGATTGGAGTCTGAATTTTGCTCTTTTTTTTCCTATCTTGCTTGGAAGAGGAATGGTGAATACACAACAACCCCTTTTCCTCTCAACAGGACACCCACAGCTTATAGGTAAGATGTGGAAGGTCAGAAGACACATTCTGTCCTATGTTTCTGCATGAGTTCATAGCTTTGGCCTCAAATGCAGAGTCTGAAGATTTCACATTGAAAATAAACAAGAAAAAAAGACAGGAAAATAAAACTATATACAGGTTCAACATGAAAGGTGGACATGAGAAAGTGAAAGTTTTTGTTTTGATTTCCTGTCTTTTTCTTTATTATGCTTAACTGTGAAATCATAATTGAATTTTCAATTTTATTATACAATTTTTATACATCGCTGCTCAGACAGTCCTTTGAAATCTGTGGATGAAAGAAAATATCACTCTTCTTTCTGGGAACTATTCATTTGAGATTAAACAGTGCTAAATGCTGAGCCCTGAACAAAAGGTTTAAGCACATTTGAGTCTTGCTGAAATAGAGCAACAGTGCCCAGTACTTTACAGGATCAAACCTGTGATTTGGGGTTTTAAATCCCCTAATTCCCCACCCTTTCCTTTCTCTTTATAAATATGTCTTGGAAACTGAGATCCTGCTTTTGTCAGATGACTTGGTTATACGGAACAGAGTGACCTTCAGTCCTTGTGCAGTGATACATCAAGCAGCAGCCTGGACCCAGTGCAAGCTGTACCACCACCTTCTGACAGCAAACACTCAGACTTCATATTCTAAGCACAGAACAAATGCACAGAGCTAATCACCTGCACACACCTAAATTGGTAAATGAAAAGACTGTTTTTCTTCTTTGCTTCAAGACTGTAACTAAATTGTTCTTAAACACAATCTGGTTTGTGGGGTTTTTTTAAATATGTCATACAATTAAGCATTTCCCACCTATAATTTTACCACTGGATCATTTAGGCATTCGGGACATATTTCCAGTACCTCTCACACTTTTTTCTCCTCCCTGTACTTCCTCTCAGTTCACCTTGACTTTACACTTGACTTTACAAATAGGAGTAGGTATCAGCAGAATCAGTGTTCATGAACTTTGAATCAAATTATTTTGTAAGTAATGACACTTTTCAGAAGATAGG
This sequence comes from Phainopepla nitens, assembly GCA_013400175.1. Taxonomy (NCBI): domain Eukaryota; kingdom Metazoa; phylum Chordata; class Aves; order Passeriformes; family Bombycillidae; genus Phainopepla; species Phainopepla nitens. The sequence continues at coordinate 10,332 of VXBQ01017677.1, read as the reverse complement.
ATTTTTTAATATGCAAAATGATAAAGAGTGCTGTGGTTTCATTCTAATAGCCAAAGGAACTTACACAGGAAAACTAAAACAGTCTACACTTGCAAAATTGTAATATTATTTTATCTTCTTAAGCAAATGCTTTGCATTTTATGACTGTAGTGCAAAAGTAGAAGTACTTGCTGAAGGGATAAAGCTACCCTATTCTGAGACATGGACAACACTGAACAACGTTAAATTATTTCTACACTGAAATCATAAATGCAAGATGAGGTCAGAGGTCTCAGTAGGATGTTCTTTTCTCTAGATCTTTAAGATTAGTTTATCAGATTGGGAGTGGTGGAGAGACCTAGAAAAGATAAAAGTGCTCTTTCAAATGTTTGTTGCTTATACAGATTCTAAAATCTGAATGTCATAACTTTTCTGAACAGGCAGCAGGATTGGACTGAGAATTCTCCAGAGATGCCTTCCAAATTCACCTATTCCCTGATTCTGTGAGTTACATGGACTACTTGGTAGCAGTACAGTCTCTAGTGAGTGAGAGCAACAATAAAAGATTATGCCATATTTCTGTCTGATGGACGTTCTTATTCAACAAGAGAATATATAGAAAATAACAATGACTTTGAAATATACAATATTTCCAGCAATAAGCCCTTAACACTCTCCTGCAAGGGGGAAAGAACAGATACAGTCTCCTAGCCCTGACACAAGCCAATAGCCACAGGCTTGATGGAGAAGAGAAGGAGCATGTTTCCCTGATTTACCCTCCTGCTATCCATCTCCACTGTCACAGAATCCTGGAATCACTTAGTTTGAAAAAGATCTCTAAATCATTGAGTCCAACCTCTGACCAACCAACACCTTGTCAAGTAGACCATGGCACCAAGCTTCACAATCTAGTCACTTCTTGAACACCTCCAGAGACAGTGACTCCACCACCTCTCTGGACAGACCATTCCAACATTTAAAAACCCTTTCCATGAAGAAATTTCTCCTTATGTCTGGGTGTTGCAGTGCTCAAGCTTGCATACCCTGACCCTTTACTGAACTGCACACAGAGGTACCCTACACCAGCCACAAGCTCAGTGAATCTTTCACACAGTAACACTTATGACTCCTAACAGGTTTGAGCTCCTGGCACTTCATCAGTCCACAGTACATTGTGTTACTCTGCTTCTGCAGAAAAGCCCTGTTCTTCAGGACAGTTTTGTACCAATGTGACCAGCAAATATCTCTTATTTTTTTCATCTGCAGTTCCCTGGATACCAGCTGCAGCATTGCAAGATTGACATCTGTTATCTTCCATTTCAATGCAAGATGCTTTGAAGGTCAGATCATTTTTTGTCTATCTAAAATGTAAGTGTGAGCATCAGACTCTACATTCCCAGTTAGGAAATTCAAGGTATGTGTACTTAAAATATTTAAATTAAATACAATCTGGGTACCATCACGAAAAGGTTGCATTTAGCACCATGTAAATTTGGACAAATGAAAATTTTCAACCTGTTCACACTCTGAGATAACAGAGCTCATTTACAAATGCATGGTTTGCAAGCTCAGTGTTCTTGCTGTTATACAGTGTTGAAGTATACTCTCTGAATTTGTAGCATGAAACATGCCAGAGTTCAAGGAGAGTCTGGATGACACTCTCAGGAACAGGATTTAGGCTTAGACAGTTCTGTGAGTTCTGACAGTTCAAAGAGTTGGACTTGATGATCCTTATGTGTCTCTTAAAACTTGAGATATTCTATTATTCTCTGATTCTTATATTTACATTTAACACTATTAAGGAAGATAATTGATTTCTGTTTATTATTACGAATTTTGCTCCACAGGGTCATGTCTTTGTGCATAAGCTATCCAAATGGGCAAAGTATCATGCAGTAGTTTTCAGATTAAAAAATACTTAAGATATCCAGAGTATTTATTGCTTTAATCTTTCAGTATTCATCACTTCAGTTGGAAAGTAGCATCTCTATGACACACTTTGCAGTCTGACTTTTTCAGATGATTTTAAAAGTCCAGGAAATCTAAGTTTTTATTATTTGAGCATTTAAGAAATTGAAATATTACCTTTAGTTAAGAAAGAAAAACTTAATCCAAATTAGCTTTATTGAAGCAACTTCTGCTTCATTGCTCATTTTAAGACATTATGGGAAATTAAGACTATGATAAATGCTTTTTGTGGTGCTTATGGTTTCAAATGAAATTAAGTTTAGAAGCTGCATCAAATTTCCTTCTTATTACTCCAAACCATGTCACTACGGTACTGTGGATGACCCCCTGTGCATTTCTGTGTTTGAATGTGTCTGGGTCTGTTTTCAATGTAACAGGAAGTCTGGTTTTCAGTTATTTAATACTTGTTCTCTTAGAAATGTACAGCTTCTTTTCCCCTATATATTAGTTTAGCTTACTGTTGAGGAGAAAGACACTGCCATTAAAGAAGCTGGAAATGGATGCAACAATACATAATGAGATGACTGAAGTTTCTGTAAACAAACAATTTGGAAAGACCAAAAATGTCCCAATCATGCCAGGCAGGAAGTTCTGTTGAAAGCTCCTTGAACAGCTTTCACAGAATCACAGAAGAGTCTGGCTTGGGAGGGACCTTAAAAATGCTCTAATTCTAACCCTTCTGCCATGGGCAGCGATGCCTTCCACTAAACCAGACAGCTGAAGTCAAAGTCACCTCCAGCCTGGCCTTGAACACATCCAGGGATGGGGCATCTGCAGCATCTCCGGGCAACCTGTTCCAATGCCTCGTCGCCACCCTGACAGGAAAGAATTTCTTCCTAATATCTAATCTAAATGTGCTCTTTTTCAATTGAAAGCCATTTCCCCTTGTTCCGTCACTACATTAATTATGAATTCAGAGCAGGAGAAAACATTTTAAGTAATTTCCGTCTTAAAGATCATGGTAAATAACAAAGTTTACATAAACCTTATTTGCTGATGATGTTTCTCATGGAGTTGCCATTTTGAAAGACACACAGACAAATCAAAATCAGGTAAAATGAAAAGTTAGTAGCCTAAAAAAGTGACAAAAAAAGCATCCCGGCTATTTATTTTTTAAAAATCTAAGGATAAATACTTGGTATAAGACCATGAAGATCAAGATCAAAAGGGAAGCAGCTTATGCTCTATTTCTTTGCATATCCATAAAGAGGAAAGAAGGATATGCTATCCAGCTCTGGCTTGACAAAGCATCATACTCAAGGAACACCCAATATGGGAAAAGAATTGAATATTCACATTTTCATTCTGATTCAGTAGACGTCAGTGTATTTGAAAGAAATTTACTCATGTTACCCCATGGCTGCTGAATGACAACCAAGGAAGAGAGTACGGTGAAGAAAAAGAAAGTGCAAGCTGTAAAACAGATAGCTCACAAACACCAGGTACAACCTTTTAAGCACAGCTGGTCTGTATCCAAATACCCATATTGGTTCTTTGCTTTGCTATGAGGTGCACCTCTAGAAGACTTGTATGATATGATGAAGCAACAGCACTTCAAAAGGACATGAGGAAGAGTGAGAAGAAAACTTTACTTCCCCTTGATTTCTCCACCTTGTTCCAAAGCTCTGTTATGCTTCACCAGCAGGTACAGAAAGAATAATTCTTTGGCCCTGGTAGGTGCAACAGCTAAACTAGTTTCTAGAGGGGAATGATGTAATTCTCATTTAAATTGTTATTTTACATCACCAGAAGAGAAGGTAGTTGACTGATTCAGTACAGCTGGCATTAGACTCAAAGAATGATATGAAGAAAATATTCCAGGGATATCTACCCTGAAGTGAACCACTTAGGCTCTGCAAATAAGAAAGCCAAATAAATGAAGTTGAGACATGAGAGCATTACCTGGGCCAAAACCTCATCTTACTCCATCTGCTAGCTAATGCTCACAGATAGATATCAATGTTAAGGAATATCTAATAGGGACAGAGTGGGGATAGTGCCATAAAACTGACCTAAGAGTATTCACCATGGAGGAGGAATGGGAGGGGGAAAGGGATATCACATCTGTAACGTGTCCTCTAAGACAGAAATGCCAGCAAGCCTGATGTCCCCTGTGCAAGACCAAATGGATGAGGGTGATATTGATGACTGTTGCCACCAGCCTAGTCTCATCCATGCAGTGCAGCAGTGACATGGGGGGGTTATTGTTAGTTCCCACCCACGTATCGGCTCTGAAACTCCCACTGGTAAACACGATTCAGGAAGACTGCTCTCCACCAACGTTAACATTACATAAAGGCTTTGATTACATCAAAATGAGAATGGCAACATTTTTGCCCTGCATCTCAGACTTACAGATTTTCACTGACAGAGTAAAGCTCCTTTGATTTTGTTTTTTTCAAATTTTTGTTCATGTTTCCTGCCACCAAATTGCTAAAAGGTCATGGATACACAGAGAATCACTTTCTAGAGCCAGTGCCCTGGGGTACTGGCTTCTCATGAGAAAGCTGGATGTGTGCTTCTGGTTTGCTTTTGCAGAGCTGGTACTGGTTTGACATTGCCAGTAGGCACATCTTGCAGGGCTGCCTGCAACACCTGCGTCTCCACTGAGCTCTGCCTCCAAGGCGTGTACGAGTGTGTCACTCTGCACAAAGAGGGAGATGAGGGTGGGCACAGGCAGCTCCAGCTGCAGCATGGAGCAATCCCTGAGGAGCACGCCTAAGAACTCGAGTGCCTGCTTGGAACTGGCAGGCACATCCAGTTTAGGCAGTGACTCCTCACAGTTTACTTTTTCTTTTAATGAGCGTCATTAAACAGACACAGGCTTTTGTTTTAGAGAGATTGCTCTTGCCATCTGAGAAAGGCTAAGGGAAAGAAAGTCAGCATGTCAGCGGTGCACAAGAGGGGAAATAAATACAGAAAGAAAGGGACAGAAGGGAAGAGCCTATTCTTTGTTCTCAAGTAGTTTTTCTTTGGTTGGTTAGTTTGGGTATTTTTTTAGAATTTCTGCTTAACATATATGTACATGTGCCTGCATTAGCACTTACACGCTCCCGCTTGTATAACATTATACCCATACATATCGGTACCCATAAAACACCTGGCCTAAAAGATTACTTCTGAATCAAGCAGGACAAGAGAAAAAATACATGGATTTAAAGCAGTATTATCCCTTCCATTCTCCAGACAAGAACCAAGACCAAAAAAATCAGGAGGCCTGACCAGGGCAAAAATTACTAGGAAAGAAATGCAAACCCTTTGAATCCCTGAATCTGCATCTCCCCTTCTCTTGATCAGAACAGAGATTGCATACTGGGCACTTCCATAATGCTATTTTTGCTGTTAAGCTATTTTTTTTCTACCACTCCAAAAGGAATAATTTTTTTCAGATATACATTTGTTTCTCTGTGTAACTAGTGGTGCATCTAACAACATAGTCTCTCATTAAAAAAAAAAAAAAAAAAAAGAGTTGCAAATTGTCAGCAGTACAGCAGTAACAGACTCTAAAAAGCCTCAGGATGGTTGAATTGAGCATGTTAGCACAAAATAATCAGATACTTTTCAGTAAAGGATTCCACTTCACTGATGGCAAATAGTGTATTGGGCAACAGGGAAGGGTAAAACAAATATTTAAGTTACGCTCAGTCCTTATGTTGGTTCACGAGGATAATTAGGACTATGCAGACCAAAAATCAAACAGTAGGCTCACAATGCAGCCTGCAACTGAACACTGCCTTTTCTTCCTGTTTTACTGTAGTCTCTCTGATGCTCTGCTAGGTGAAGAGAATCCCTTCGCTTACTTTATCTGCAGGACTTTGTTTCCTTGATACTATGCAGTGTATTCCATCAAGTATTTGACATCTAGATGTGATGTCTGGAAATCTAAAAACAAGCAGCAATAATCACAGTGGGTCAAGCAAAGATTCGTCTTGCTGAATATCCCAATTTTAAGCAGAGGTTGGGCAAAAGACCACAGGAATAGCAAAATACGATGATTTTTCTCTTACTAAATCCTTGCAGCTTTCACCAATCAGTGCTTTATCATCTTCTCTGAGGGAAATTTTTTTAAAATATATTGAAGAGCCATCAGTTGATCTATGCTTTAGGACTATGTTCACTTCAGGGTTTTTTTGCTTCTGCAACATTCTGTGACACTAATGCCTCAACTTTGTGATTGCCTGCGTGCAAAAATGTCTTTTGATTTTTATGATCTCACTGTCTGATCATTTTATTGTGACACAATTTTTACAGTATGAGAAACAGAATAGAATAATACCACGTTTACCACTACACACCTCTTACAACTGTACAAACCTCTGTCGTACCACTCCCTCAGGCATATTTTTCCCTAAAATGAAATGTCCAGGAGTTTATTTAATGTCTCCTTATTTCACAGCTCTTTCTATTATGCATCTTCTTCATAGTGTCTTCTTTAGGCCCAGAGCATTTTGTGATAGCATTTGTTTTATAACTTTAGTTATAAAAGGTGTGATAAGGCAATCAAGTTCAAGGAAGCACACAGAATGTAACATGATAATGAATTCATCTTCTGTATGCAAATTTTTTGCATTGTTTTAATAGAGTTTTAAGAAGCAGAAAAGATTTTTAGCTAACATTTCTCCCTAAGTGCACAAATATGAGAACAATTTATGTATAAAATATTTACAAGCCATAGATTGAAGAGTCCAAATCTGCTACTCTTCCATATAAAGCTATCAAACTCTTCTGCAAATCTGTTTTTAAAGCTCACATCAGTGGCTCTGATGAACTGGACTCACGTTACAGACTGTCCGGATACACAGATGTACATTTCCAGCTAAGAACTCCTACACAGCAAATTTAAATACAGCAAAATTTAAACTCTTTAAACTCTGTTTAACACATAACTCTAAGAAATATCAAAGAACACATCACAGATGACCTCAGCTTTTGTATGGTAAATAAGGATAACATAAGTCCTTAAGAAAGCTTATTCCCAAACAATGTGTGTACAAAACTGAAGTTACACATGAAAACAGGTAAGAAGCCAAAACTGTTCAATCAGTAAATGATAATATACTAAATGGAGGATGCATCCTAAGTGTGTCTTCATATTATAGATTCTACAGTTAAGGCTTTAAAATTTCACAATATTAAAAGATATTGGCAGTCATGCACTGGTTACTATTCTAGAAGATTCCCAGGAGATGGCATTTATTTAGGTAGAAAACTATTTCTGAGGATACCCTCCTGGGAGATTCAGTACATCTCTTCCTGAGGCTTCCCGAGGGGACAGCAGTCAGACAACCTCACTTCAGCATCCTGCAGTACAACACAAACAACATAATGCAGGACATTCATTCAGGACAAGCAGACAGCCACTGTCAGTGTCTCATTAGGCTGTCACAGCAAGTAAAGGCTTTCCACTGGGATATTAGTATTCCAGCCACTGGATCTATGGCATATAGAAAAGTCATCCTTTCTCTTCACATATTTATATGTATTTTACTCTATACCAGAGGGAAACCCTTCCCAAAGCTTTCTTTCACCCAGCTTGCAGCACACAAACCCAGATCCTGTCTCTAAGCCACAGGCCTGAGGCTATTTAATTTATAGATACTCTAGCCTTAAGTGAAATACACAGAACATCGATTCAATCAATAAAACCAGCACCAATTATGGCTTTTTCCAGCAGAGTATCCATATCCTGTTCACTGTATCTCTGGTATTTAATAAATGCATTCAGTATGAACACAGCATCTAATTTCAGTTTCCAAAGCTTCTTATTTCAAAGTTTCTAATTAAGTGGAAAGAACTTCAGAAATCTGAATTGCTTGTCCATAAGTTTCACTTTCATGATATCAAGTGCACTAAATTAGAAGCCCCAGATTCTCAAAATTACTAGAGAAATCATTTATGGATAGGTATAAATAAATCCCCAGTTCTGCATTGTTTAGCAAAATGGATTTTTGCAATTTTTTTAAGTGTTTCATTGGGCCTTGCTTGAATAAGCATTTCTGCTTATGGCTCTCCTAAAAATTAACCACATTTTCAGCAGAACTGAAATTAAAAATTACAAAAAGAAAAAAAAACTAAGAACAAATCAACAAAACAAGTTTAAAAAAAATCTTCTTGTTAATTTAGTCAAACTTGTTGGCAACAAACAACAAGAGGAGCTGGAAGCCCTTGTGCAGCCGGGTCAACTGGATCTTGATGATGGTGATGATACAGCAGAGTGGTTTTGGGTAAGAACGAGGGGGAAGGCCAGCAAGGCAGGTGTGATGGTGGAAGTCTGTTATAGACCACCCAAACAGGATGAAGGGGCAGATGAAATATTCTGAGGGTTTATGGGAAAAGTCTCACTATCACTATGTGTTGTTCTCCTGGGGGCCTTCAAAGTACCAGATGTCTGATGGAAATACAACACAGCAGGGAGGAGACAGTCTAGGATGTTCCCAGAAAATGTAGAAGAAAACTCCCCGACAAAGCTGGTGATCGAGCCAGCTGGGGAAAATGGCCAGCTGGACCTGTTGTTTGTGAATAGAGAAGGGCTGGTGGGTACTGTGATGGCTGGAGGCTGTCTTGGGTATAACAATCAGGAAATTATGGTTTTAGTTCTCAGAGAAGTAAGGAGAGGTGCTAGCAGGACTAACACCTTGAATTCCAGAGGGCAGACTTTGGTCTGTTCAGAAGACTAGTTGACAGCATCCCTTGGGAGGCAGTTCTGAAGGGTAAATGAGTTCAGGAAGGCTGGACAATCTTCAGGAGGGAAATCTTAAAGACACAGGAGCAGGCCATCTTCATGTGCCAAAAAATGAGCTCATGGGGAAGAAGACCTTCCTGACTGTACAGAGCTATTTAGCTGGAACTCAGGGAAAAAAGGAGAGTTTATGACCTTTGGAAGAAGGAGCAGACAACTCAGGAGGGTTACAAGAGTGTCATGAGGCAACAGAAAGAGAAAATTAGAAGGGCCAAAGCCAAACCACTTAGACGCATACATGGAGAAAGATAAAACCCACCCAGAGGTACTGAGGGAGCCAGCAGAAGTCCTAAGCAATCTCCTTCCCATTATTTACCAGCAGTCTTTGCTAATCATGGAGGTTCCAGGTGACTGGAGGTGGGCCAGTGTGGCACCCATCTACGAGAAGGGCCAGAAAGAGGATCTGGGGAACTAGCCTGACCTCAGAGACAGGAGGTCATGGAGCAGATAATGACACAGAACATACAGAACAACCAAGGGATCAGGCCCAGTCAGCATGAATTAAGGAAAGTTAATCTGTTTGACTGACAAAATATCTTTCTATGATAATGTAGACGTGCTTACTGGATGAGGAAAAGGCTGTGAATACTGTTTACCTGGACTTGAGTAAACCTTTCAATACTGGCTCCCACAGCATTCTTGCAGAAAATCTATCTGCATGTGGCTTGGACGGGTACACAGCTCGCAGTGTAAAAAACTGGCTTCATGGCCAGAGAGCCTAGGGAGTGGTGGTATGGGAGATACATCCATGGGGCACCCGGTCACCAGTGATGTTCCCAAGGGCTCCGTACCGGGGCCAGTTCTGTTTAATATCTTTATCGATGATTTGGACAGGGGATCAAGTTTCCTGTCAGTATGTTCACAGATGACACCAAGATGGGTGGGAGTGTTGATCTGCTGGAGGACAGGGAGGCTCTGCAGGGGGATCTGGACAGGCTGGATCAATGGGCTGAGGCCAACGGTGTGAGGTGCAACAAGGCCAAGTGCCAGGTCCTGCACTTGGGTCACAACAACCCCAGGCAGTGCCACAGGCTGGGGAAGAGAGGCTGGAAAGTGCCTCAGAGGAAAAGGACCTGGAGGTGTTGGTCAACAGCCAACTGGACAAGAGCCAGCAGCGCCCAGGTGGCCGAGAAGGCCAGTGGCACCCTGGCCTGTATCAGCAATAGTGTTGTCCAGGAGGACCAGGAGAGTGATCGTGCCTCTGTTCTTGGCACTGGAGGGGCCACACCTCGAGTGCAAAGTTCTGTTTTGGTCATCTCACTCCCATAAAGACATTGAGGTGCTGGAGTGAGTCCAGAGAAGGGCAACTGAACTGATCTGGATCACAAATCCTGTGAGGAGTGGCTGAGGGAGCTGATGTGGTTTAGCCTGAAGAAAAGGAGGCTTATCACTCTCTACAAGTACATAGAAGGAGGTTGTAGCCACGTGGGGGTCAGTCTTTTCTTCCAGGCAAGAAATGACAGGACAAGAGGAAATGGCCTCAGGTTGTGCAAGGGGAGTTACAGAGGAACAATTTCATCACAGAAAGGGTTTTCAAGCGTTGGAACAGGCTGCCCAGGGAAATGGTTGAGTCACCAGCCATGGAGGTATTTGAAAGAAATATAGATGGGGTACTTAGGGACGTGATTTAGTGGGGGACTTGGCAG
>VXBQ01017674.1:14884-27223 GCA_013400175.1 Phainopepla nitens | reverse complement strand
ATTCCCTGATCCCTGCTCACATTCCCTGCTCACATTCCCTGCTCATATTCCTGATCCCTGCTCGAATTCCCTGATTCCTGCTCACATTCCCTGATCCCTGCTCGAATTCCCTGATCCCTGCTCACATTCCCTGATCCCTGCTCAGATTCCCTGCCCACGTGGGACTCCTCACAGACGAGTGGATTTAGCTCAGTGTTTGCCTGGGAATGCACTGAGGTTATTTTCGCTGATGCCGTGCTCCTGAGGCCGGGCAGCGCTGCGGGAAGCACAGCAGGGAGAGGGGAGCGGGAGGAAGGGATTGAGGAAGAGGAGGAAGGGGATGAGGAAGGCGATGAAGAGGATGAAGGGGAGGAAGGGGATGAAGGGGATGCAGCGGCTGCTCCATCACCTCCCACAGCTCCATCCCAAAGCCTCCCCAGGCTGCCGATAATTGCGGGGGTGATTACGGCCCTGCAATCACCGGGGTGGGGCTTTCCCAGGTCATTCCTCCATTCGACTCCTAAAAAGCTTCTGGCCTGTTCCTCAATTATTCAGGATACAGGGTTCTTCCATCACGAACACCTCAGTGACTCTGGGAAGGGAGAGGCATCCCAGGGAACTGCTCCTGGATGATGGGAAAAGAGCAAAGTTCTGGTTTATTCTTTATCCCAACTCTCCTGATAAGGAGAAGGGGACTGGAAGTTTTGGGTCTCACCCCATGGGAGGAGGGGCAGCCAGAGAAGGATCTTCCCCAGCAGTGCCACGTGGATCTGACTGGCCACGGAAAGCCAGGACTGTGGGAAATGTTCCGAAGGGCTCTGACAAACTGGCTGAGAGGGAGACAAGGACTGGGGAGAATGTGGGAACTGAGGGGATTTTATACCACGGGAGATTTGGAAATGATCATAAATCTGCAGGATCACCATCCAGGCAGGGGCATGGAGGGATGAGAAATGTTTTAGGAAAAGCAGTTCCCTGGTGTGTGACTGTGGGTACAGGATGCAAAAAGCAGGATAGGAAAGAAGGGAAAAAACAGGGATACAACAAAATACAGGAAATTGTATTGCAGATAAAAATCACAGAGATACAGAATGGTTTGGGCAGGAAGGACCTTAAAGCTCATCCCATCCCACCCCTGCCATGGGCAGGAACACCTCCCCCTGTCCCAGGGACACCTCCCCCTGTCCCAGCTGCTCCCAGCCCCAGTGTCCAGCCTGGCCTTGGGCACTGCCAGGGATCCAGGGACAGCCACAGCTGCTCTGGGAATTGCAGCCCAGCCCCTCCCCACCCTCACAGCCAGGAATTGCTTCCCAATACCCCACCCAAATCTCCCCTTTCCCAGTGAGAAGCCATTCCCTGGGTCCTGTCCTTGCATCCCTTGTCCCCAGTCCCTCTGCAGCTCTCCTTGAGCCCCTTTCAGGCCCCGGGAATGAGGAGAAGGAATGGCATCACAGTGTGGGATGATGGAGCTTGGCACAGCTGGGGGAGCACTGGGAGAAAGTGCCTTTGGGATGAGGATCTGGAATCACAGGGATTGTCCAATCTTTGTCCCCAGCAGGGTCCTGGGGGAGCCAGGACGGGCAGGGGGGCCCAGGGAGGGACTCTCCCTGTGGGATGTACAGGAATTCCATTGCTGATTCCAGCACAGCCGGCCCAGGGACACAAGCTCGGGGTCATTCCCCACATCAGGGAGATTCCCTGTGCCTCCAGCCCCTGGGAATGTGCAGGGATTACCACAGGAATCATGGAAAGGGACCTTGAATTTCACCTCATTCCAATACCCAGGTGTCTCCAAGTCACCAGGACACGTAAAAACTACAAATGAATCCAACTCAGCACCTCCAGCCAAGGGATTTGGGATGCCAGGAAAAGAAGAGAATGCTCCTCCACTGCAGGGAAATGCTGGAGTTCCAACACGCCGACATTTGGGGAAGAAAAAATATTTTATCATAGGAGTTAGAAAATGCAAATAAGTGTCTGGAGGGTGCTTTTGAAAAGCATTGAAGCAGGTTGAGGGCTCGCTTCTCTATTTTAAATCTCCTCTGCTTCCAAGCTCCATCTTTCACTGCCTTTCAAAACTGGGTCTTTTATTAACGAGAGTTAAATTACATAACACTGAAAAAAGAATTTAAAATAATTACTTCCTAACCCCGTTTGCAAAGCCCTGAAGCATGAGGCTTTATTACCCTTATCTTAACTTTCTTAACTACTAATGTTTGAGCAGTTAGGAAATTATCCTTTCCCGTCAGAAATTCCAGCTGCAGTTATTTTTGCCACACTTTTATTAGCCCGCCGTACATTGATAATAATCGCAGCATATTGAGGTGTTTCAGCAGGAGACATTAAGGCCAATCAAGTGAATAATTCAACATTTTCAGAATTGTCTGAACACAAATTTACACAATAGCTTGTGACAAAGGAATCTTCGGGGGACGATCAAATAAATAACAGTCATTTTTCAAGAAGGCTGCAACACTTTCAAAAGAATAATCCCAGCCTCTTTCTGAATGCCATGCCGTTATTGTTCATGGATGGTGGCATTGGAGAGCTCTGGAGCTGAGCTCTGCAAAGTTCTCTGTGCTGCTTTGGGGAGAGGCAGCTCCTGCCAGCACGGATCCCAGATTCCTTCAGCCCTGCACCTGGATTTTCCCATTTATTGGGCAAACAAATATAGAATTATGGAGTGGTTTGGGTTTTAAGGACCTTAAAAATGATCCAGTGCCATGGTAGGGACATCTCCCACTGTCCCAGGCTGCTCCAGCCTGGCCTTGGGCACTGCCAGGGATCCAGGGGCAGCCACAGCTGCTCTGGGAATTCCATCCCAGGCCCTCCCCAGCCTCACAGGGAGGAATTCCTTCCACGTCTCACCCTGAATTCCCCTCTTTCCATTTGGACCTATTACTCCTTGTTCCATCCCCACAGCTCCTGATGAACATTATAGATATGTTTTATATAACACCATATATTGGTGGTTTCTTATGGTCTGACTACAAAACTCATGTAAGAACAATATGTTCCTATGTACATCCCACATTTTGTCACCCTGGGATTTTACACATTCCCTGGAAAGCGTTTCCATCTTGTCCATTTTTCCTACAGTATTTTTTCAGTGTAAAAGATGAGAAGCGCCCACAAAGCTCCAGCTTAGCTGGGACCGTGATTTCCAAGAAGATTTTGTCTCAGTTTAAGCCTGGATTTTCCAGATGGTGCTTTTGGAGTAGCCTGGATTTGGGGGCTTTCAGCTGCATCTCAGCAGCTCTTCCTGAGGAGGCCGGGAGCTGAATTATCTCCGTGCAACAGCAAAAACTGCTCAAGGATAAAAAACAATTTCTGAGCTCTTATCAAAGGAAGCCTCGGCACTGAAACCTCTCCTTTACCTGTTCAGGACTCATCTGCCCAGCCCACTGTGCTCTCTGGTAAGGCAGAGCCTCCTCAGAGCACCAGGATGGGCCTTTCCCATCGGGATCTGGAGCATCCCCAGCCCAGACCTTCAGCTGCTGGGGCTGGGGTGGGCTCAGTGTTCCTTTGGCTGCTTTTCCTTAAACTTTTTTGGGGGCAATTGGTAATCCAAGTGGCTGAAGCACTGATTTCTCCATACCTCCTCTTGTTGCAAATAAAAGCACTCTCCCCGCCCCCCCTTTCTGATAAATAATGCTTTTAAAATCTGCTGGGAAACACCCTGGGATACAGGTGGGATATCTGAGTGGGACCAGAGGCACAGGCAGGGGAAAGGAAGCGCCAGAAATGAGGGACAGGAAAGTCTGGGGCTGCAGAGCCTCGTGTGCTGCCCATCAGAACTGGGAGTTACAGCCCTGCCCCTCCCCGGTGCTCCCACCACAAATCCAGGGCTGAGGGTGGCAAGGACCTGAGCCATGGCTCCTCTCCCACTGCCCACAGTTCTCCACACTGTTGATTTATTTCTTCAAAACTGAGCTCCCATTTGCTGGGATTATTTTTCATCGTCCCCCTCCCAGAGCTAGGGCAGTAAAGCAGCACCTGCACCATCCATCTCTCCCAGGACTGTCCCTGCTCCTCCCCTGCCTCATTTTTCAGCAGACACTGGATGTCACCAGACTTTGGGTTTGGGAGCTGTTCCCTGGCTCTCTGTGCCCCTGTTCCTTCAGCTGCTCTCTCCGTGGTGATAAAAACCCATTTCCCTGCATGAGAAATGTTTTGGTTATTTACTGCTCTCTCCTAAAGGATGTTCTGGGACCTGGCTGTCCTTCATCCCTCACTCTGAGCTCTGGGATGGGCCTTTCTGCCTCTTGTCCCCCGAGCTAGACTCCAGGGCTGTGAAAGGATGGCGAGAATACAGGGGACAGGAACTGGGGTGCCTGAGAAGGGGGAGGGGGGGCAGCCAGAGCTGAGAGAGGCAGATTGTTAATTGTTAATTTTAGAGAGGCAGATTGTTAATTTTATCAAATAATGAGAGTGAGGGGAAGCACGTTGGGGAGCTGTGCTGGGCATGGTGGGAACTGGAGGCACAAATGCCCCCTTTTCTGGACATCTGGCCTTGGAATGAGATGGGAAATAAAGGAGTTAATTTGCATTTAAAGCCAGCAAAATTCCACAGCTTCTGAGCCACGGGGGCACTAAAAACCCAAAACTTCCCCTGGATAAATCCCAGGGCTTCTCATTGCCCCACAAGGCATCAGAAACAGGGGGTTATTCCAGCAGCTCAATCTGCTGGTGGCTCCAGGTCAGCCTTTGGGATTGTGGATCCCCTTGGCTTCATGGAGCTGCACGAGGGAATACCTTGGATTTAACAAAAAACTCATCTTGTGTTGGGGAAATCCTTGAGTCAGCACAGGCTGGAGAGGTGGAGGCAGTCACGGAATCCTGGAATGGTTTGGGATGGAAGGGACATTAAAGCTCATCCAGTTCCACCCCTGGGACACCTCCCACTGTCCCAGCCCCAGTGTCCAGCCTGGCCTTGGGCACTGCCAGGGATCCAGGGGCAGCCACAGCTGCTCTGGGAATTGCAGCCCTCCCAAAATCCCTTCCAATTCCAACAATTCCTTCCCAAAATCTCATCTGTCCCTGCCCTCCTTGTTTTGGGGTCTTTTCCTGAACGGTTTGGAGATGGTGAGCCCTGCTCCTCTGGAGCGCCTGGGAATCCTCCTGGATCCGTGAGCCCAGACAAGGGAAGATCCCAGCAGATGGAGGAGGGATGCTGTACACCAGAAGGGCAAGAAAAGCAGAGCAGGATGATTTTCTGGAGACACTGAATTAATCAAATCAATAGTTTGAAGCACTTAATACCTAAAGTGGTTGTAGTGTTGATTATAAAAGGCTGTGTAAACATAATGTAGAAATACCCAGTAATTGGCAGCTCGTTGGGGGAAAATGGATCTGCTGTCTGTGGATAGAGTGCCTATGTGTGCATAATGATAATTTATCTCTTTACAGAGTGCTCAGGTATTAATCAACTCTAACAATAATGCTCTGACAGTGCTGAGTGCAGCTCCAAGCCCCACCTGCCTGATGGAGGCAAGTCTGCCTCGGGAGCTGGCAGAGGGCTGGTCTGGCACTGAGCATGAGCTGGGCTTTGTAAGGCTCAGAATTAGCCACAAGCTGTGTCAAAGCTTCTCACCAGGCCCTGGTGGCATCAGGGTGCCTGTGAGCTGCTGGGACCGGCTCTGGAGGAGGCTGGAGCTGATGAGGCTGGGAAAGGCAGCACAGGGAAATCCTACATGCCTGAGGGCTGGCAGAGCTGGGCTTTGGGATTTGAGCCTGTGTGATGCCAAGCCCTGCTGCTGCCTGCTTCCAGCCCCATGCTGCTGTATTCCATGCTGCAGGACATGAGTATTACAGAGGATGTCCAGCAGCGCACGGCCAGGGTGAATTAGAGCCATCAATTCTTTATTTGTGCTTGGCTTAAACCAAGTGGTGCCAACAGCAGCAGCACATCCTGTTGAGGGGAGCTGGATCCTGCTGGGGACAGGGCAAACTTGAAGCTTCCTCCCCTCTTTCTCCTGCTCTCAGCCCCTCTCAGCTCACCAGAAGAGTGTTTAAGCCAAGGCTTTAAGTTTAGCCATTAATTTCAAGAGGTGTTTTTAAAGCTATGAGTGGAAGCTAAACAGCCCTTTATTCCCATGGCTTTGAGAGAGCTTGCAAGTCTCCTTGATCCCTGGGATTTAACCAAGTGCTGGAAGTTTAAACTCACACCAGGACTCTGCTGCCATTTAGCTCCTTATCCTGGCAGAACTAGTTTTTAACATCATTTCACCGGCTGTGGTTTCCATTTAGCTCCTAATTCCAACAAAACTGGTTTTTAACATCATCTCACCAGCTGAGGTTTCCAGATACTCCTGCATCCCTGAGGGATCCCCGTGCTCTGAACCTGGACTCTCGACCAGGCCAGTGCCGCTCCAGCCTTTTGTATTCCCCTCCTTTGGCTGTCTGAAAGGTGTTTGGGTGTTTAAAATGTTTATTAGGAGAGTGCTAAAGCCGGAAGATGGAATGTTTTAGCAGCAGGCTCGGTGTTCTGCCTGCTGGCTGATAAATCAGTGCCCTTATCCACCCCCCCTACAGCACAGCGGGCTTGGCAGGGATCAGCAGGAGATGAGAGCCCTTTATTGCCCTCATCCCCAGCCTCCTGCACACTCACACTCAAGGACAATTCCCCACACTTTATCGGGATGGAGACAGCATTGATTTGGCTTACATTAACCTTTCAGGACCTATCAGATTACGGTGGATACATTTCACTTGATAAGAATTGAGCAGGAGTTCGGTCCCGCCACTCCCCCAAGCCCTGCAGTGTGAATTAATCACCATCAGGGAGCTGCTTCTCAGTTTTGGGTGCCAAAATGCTTTTAATCACAATTTTAGTTCTAAAATTACTGACCCATATTCCCAGCCACCTCACTCATTCTAAATCAGTTGTTCCCAGGGACACTGAACTTTCCAACCAAAAGTCTGTGCTCTGCTGTTTCAGGGCTGGCTCCTGAGGACATCACTCCCAGCCCATCCTGCTCCTAATGCCCTTCACCATCTCAGGCTATTTTGTGCCTCACCTGGCTGTCATTTTAGCCAGATGAATGTTTGGCATTGTTTGGAGCATGGGAAGAACTTACTGAGGTGAAGTTTCATAGCTGATTTCTTCACATAAAACCCACTCTGGGTGTGATAGGCAAGGAGAGCCTGCAGGACTTTAAACCCTTTGGTCTTGTGTAGGATCAAGGACCTCAAACAGGAGCTCTGCACCTTTCCTGCACTGCTGAGATCACCCCAAGCTCGCTGTGTGGCAGTGACAGGGAGCACAAATGCCTGTGACACACAGGGAGCACAAATAAACAACAAATGGCCCCAGAGGTGCAGCAAAATCCTGAATCCTCCAGGCAGGAGGGTGCTGCCCTGGCCTGGGCAGGAGAATGGTTCAGTTTAGCCCCAGATCAGGCTCCTGCACAGCCTGAGATCGCCCTGAACCCTGCCTGTGACCCCAGCCAGACCTGCTGCCCCAGTCTCATCAGGTAAGGGTGATATGAGATAAGGGATCATTATCCTGATGGGGTGACAGAGCCTTGGCACTGAGCTGCCCTTTAGGCCCGGTACCTGCTAAAACAAGTCTTTAAGGCAGGCTTTGGTCCCCTCCTTGACTTAATCAGCGCTGTCAGGAGAGATCTGGACACAGATCAAACCCCGGGAGGTGACCCCGTGTGCCACCAAGTGCCACCAAGTGCCAGGGGCAGGACATGGTTTCTGGGGGTAGCTGCTGTCCCCTGGCAGTGCCAGCCTGTCCCTGCCCATGGCCTGGGAGCTGATCCCTCCTGCCAGGCCAGCACTGCAGCACCCTGCCCTTGGCAGCCCTTGGCAGTGATCGATGCCTCTCAGCTCCTTCCCCGCGTTAGCGAGGCCGTAAATTGAGAGAAAACAGAGGAGGCAGCCCATAAAAACACCCAGACCCCAGCAGATCAGGGGACAGAGCCATCCGTCACCGGCTGCAGGTGGCATTAAAGCCCAGCAGGGTTTGTTCTCCTGGAGATGGGAATGGCAGCAGTAAATGGCACTGAACTAATCTGGGCTCCAGATAAAATTTACAGTGACGGTAGAAAATAAAAAAAATGGGGGTGGGCAGGGAGGGCAAAAGGACACCAACGTGCCCGGAAAACGGGATAAAGGATTTATTTTCTCAAATAATCTGCATAACTTTTGATAGGCATTTCCTTTGAGTGTGAATCTGCTGCAGTTCCAAAAGGTCCTGGGGCAAGAGGGGAGCCCCTCACGGTGGATAACTCCTGGGACACCTGGGATGGTGGAGTGACACAGCTGTCACCTCCCCAGGGATCAGGAAGCTTTTCTTCCTCAGCTTTGGGTGCCTTGTTCATGATGAGCACCAGGAACGGACCTGGATGTGGAGCTGGGACCTGGAGGATGGAAAGTGTCTCCATTTAGGGACGTTCTGCAATCCCACTGTTATGGGATCACTCAAGTGTTCTGCTCTGGCATCTGAGGCTGGTGGAGACAACTGCAGAAAATAACTCATAAAATAGCTAATAACTAATTAAAATTAACTAATTATTAATAAAAATAAAATAGCTAAAAACTAAAAAATAAACTAATAACTAAAAACTAATAACTAATAAAAATAAAACAGCTGATAACTGCAAAAATACCTGCAGGAAATCACTTATCAAACAGGTGGAACTGATTCAGAGGGGCCATTTCAGGCTGCTGGGAACAGACTCTGCTGTGTGATACAGAAATTAGGAATTATTCTAAAGCCCCTGCCAGCCCAGCCTGTCCCAGAGCTTTTTACAGTCACCCTGATTGCTGAGACTCAACAATTCCCCTCCCCAGCCTGGCCCTCCCCCCCCAGAGACTCTGTGCAAGGGCAAACCGAAACCTTTGGATCTAAAATTTAAATAAAGGGGAGACGAACAAGAACGTTCTAATCCTTGACTGCTGGATTTATGGACTTGGCCGTGTTAACCTTTTGTTTTATTGCCTTTATGGCTGTCCTATAAAGCACAGCCAGAGTCAAACACCTGAGCCGTGCTGCCTGGGAGGGGTGGGCTCCTGAGGACGGGACCTTTATCCCTCTGGGATGCATCCCAAGGGACATGGGGTGAGGACAGAGGTGTCTTCTGTGCTCAGCCATGCCCAGAGCCAATATCCATAGTGACAAAGTGATGGGACTCACACTTGCTGCTCCTCGTGGCCCCTGAGGGCTCTGCAGGTTTGGGTTTGTGCTCTGTGGCACCCACACACAGTCTAATGTGATTTTAGTGTCTATAATGTGATGTAAGGGTCTAGAGGCTGTGAAGGGCAACTCATGGGGGAAAGGAGGGGAGAGGATTTATAAATCCAGCACTTCAGCCAGACCTGGGGGCGTTTCTGTCCTCACAAGTCTGAAGCTGAAGAGAAGCAGACAAAGAAATGAATCTATTTGTGTGATGTGTGGGTGGGGTTTGAGCTGAGGGTTCTCTGAGAGAGCTCGGGGGGTCTGTGGGGCTCCTGTGAGCTGCAGGAAAGGTAAATGCAGGTTCTGGCGCTCCTCACCCTGCCCGAGCTGAGCTCTGGGTCCAGGTCTGTGCCCCATTCACAGCCAGCCCCGGGACAGGGCTGAGGCCCCGGCACAGCCAGGGCTGGTCCTGCCCTGGAGCTGCTCCTCTTCCTCTGCAAAGCTCTCCTGGAGCTCCTGACCCCAAACTGGCAAAGCCTCAGCCAGAATAAACCAAATTCCACTGCTCCCTGCCCCGGCCAGCTCAGCTGCATCCTCCCACCTCCCGATCCCAACAAGGGTCACAGGGGCTGTGAGGAGCCTGGAGGGGCCACAGGTTTGTCCCCATTCTCACAGGCAGCCAGGAATTGCCAGGGGACACCTGAATTCAATCAATTCAATCCCCACTGAGGGAAAAAGTGTGGGTTTGTCTGAGCTAAAAGAGAATTCCACTCCCACTGAGGGGAAAAGTGTGGGTTTGTCTGAGCTAAAGGGCCAAGAGGGCTCTTTAATGGAGCCTTTTATTCACACACAGCCAGAGTGTTTGGGTTTGTCCCAAAGAGAGCTCTGGGTTTGTCCCCTGGTTTCCAGGAGCTGCAGGCACCCTTCCAATCCCAGCACCTGAGCAATCCCAGCAGAGTGAAGGGGCCAGGGCCGGTTCCACCCCTGGCAGTGCTGAACCTGCACAAAGGAGCCCATCAGAGCCTCTCCTGTGCCACTGCCAGGCCTTTCCTGAGCAGGATGAGCTCTGAGTACAGCCTCCTGTGTCTGGCACCATCCACCAGCAGCTCCAGCCTGGAGAGGTAGAAGCAAAAAAAAAAAAAATCCTGGCAGATGAGCTCAATTTTTGAGTGCTTTGCCATCTCCCTGCTGCTGCTTTACACTGATGAGCTCGTTATGGAAAATGAGCTGTTGCTTCCCCGTCATCCCAGCGATGGGAAGCGCCACACGGCCTGGGTTTATTTCTCCTGACAGCTTTGGGACACAGAGGGGAACTCCCTGGTTTTATTTCTCCTGACAGCTTTGGGACATGGAGGGGAACTCGGGGGGGATGAATTTGCATGGAAATGAAGAGGAATGGGGAGTGGGTTATCTCTCAGTTTGGGAGTGCATCCCACAGGATTCAGTGGCAGAGAAAATCCACGGCCTCAGCAGAGCTCCTGGAATCCTCCTGGAGTGTTTATCCCCAGCTGGAACAGCTGCCAGAGCATCTCCTGCACAAGCACCTGGCTGCTGGGAGGAAACAGAGCAGCACCAAGTGCTGGGGAATCCTATTGGGACCCCTAAAACCTGGGGCTGAGCCCCTTGGGGACAATGTCCCCTTAGCCAGGGCCACTGCTGGCAAAGGGAAAAAAAAAACATTCAATGGATATTAATGGATTGTTTAGCTCTGGTTTCTGTGGAGAGAGCTGGGTGATGGATGGACAGGCTGGAGACATCATTGTTTGGCTTTTAGCTGCCACAGAGAGCTGATAATGCACAGGGTTATCTTTCAGGGCAGAAACACTCACAGAGAGGAGCTCTGGATGAGCTTCCATCCAGAGAGAGGAGTGCTGCTCTCAGGGGTTGGAGATGGACTGGTTTACTCCATGCTCTACTGCTGGAATTGCAGGAAAAGGTGCTGAAAGGTAAAATGAGTTCCTGCAGTGGCACATGGTGTGGTGCCACCCAGTCCTCTGGTTTTAAACAGGTGGAAAGAGGAAAATTCAGTTTCATGACCTGCTGAAAGCCGGGGGGCTTTGGAATAAGGCAGAAAGAGGGTTTATTCCAACAACAAAATTGCAGTTCCCTCAAGCTTTCATGGGAATTTCAGTGCACGAGGTCCTTCCCTCAGGGACAGGGCACAGGGGGTGGAACTGGGGGTGATTTGGTGTTCTTGGGACCAAAACGTTTCTGAAGGAAAGGATTTGCTGGATCTTGCCAGGTCAACAGGGACTTGCTGGGCCTTGTGCTGCTCCCTCCCATTGCCATGGGCACCTCGGGAGCTGTGCACATCCCAGGGAGCTGTGCACGTCCCAGGGAGCTGTGCACGTCCCAGGGAGCTGTGCACGTCCCAGGGAGCTCTGCACGACCCAGGGAGCTCTGCACGTCCCAGGGAGCTCTGCACGACCCAGGGAGCTCTGCACGTCCCAGGGAACTGTGCACATCCCAGGGAATTCTGCACATCCCAGGGAATTCCGCATGACCCAACCCCTCTGAGGGGTGTCTGCAAGCCTGAGTTTGGGTGTGTGTTAAGTTCTTCTCCTCCCTCCTCCTCCATCAGGAACTGCCTCACTTTCCCAAGGGAATTGACTTTCCCCCAGTCTTTGAGGGAAGTTTTTGATTTCTCTGCTAGGACCCTCCACACCCTGAGTCGTTTCTGCTCACCAGGGCTCCCCAGCTCGAGGCACTGCTCCCTTTATCTCCTCTCTGGAGGCTCCAGCAGCTCCCAAGCCAGGCCTGGAGCTGCCTGAGTTCTCATCCCAGCAGTGCTGGAGTCAGCAGTGGCGCTCTGGACTTGGAGTCCGTTCATCCCCTGCCCTCCCTCCTTCCTGGCCATCAATATGTGTCCGTGGATGAGCAGAGCTCAGCCTTGGCTGCTGGCTGGGGACCCCAGTGTTATGAGTAAGTTTCTGAGTTGTTCCAGTTAACTGTAAAATTGCCTTGTTATGCATGTCAATTGTTGATGTAAAATCCTCTCACTGTTCCAGTTCGGGTGGTGCCTCCGCTGCCCCCTGGGATAGTGCCGGGTGTGGGGGGCGGCGGCGACATCGGCGCATGCCCCTCGCCCTCACGGCGCTGCCCGGCACGCGGGGCGCCATGGACGGCGCCGCCACGGGACAGAAAGGACGCGGCGGCGGTGACAGACGGCCGGGCCAGGGAGCCGCGGTGCCAACGCCGCTGCCGGGTGGCGTCGGCGTCAGCGTGGCGAGGCT
>VXBQ01017668.1:1118425-1128897 GCA_013400175.1 Phainopepla nitens | reverse complement strand
AGTACGGAGCGGGCGGTGCGGGGCCCGGCCGGGCCCGGGCTGAGCGCGCCCTGCCTGTGCCGCAGGCAGCGGGTGCGTGCCATGTTCTACCACGCCTACGAGCACTACCTGGAGAGCGCCTACCCGTACGACGAGCTGCGGCCGCTGACGTGCGACGGGCAGGACACCTGGGGCAGGTAAAGGCGGGCCCCGGGCCGGGGATGGGGATGGGCCGCCCCCCTCGGCCGGTCTCACCCCTCGCTCCTCTCCTCCGCAGCTTCTCCCTGACGCTGATCGACGCCCTGGACACCCTGCTGGTGGGTAGGAGCCAGCCCTGAGGGCCCGCAGCCTGCTCGAGCCTCCTGTGTGCCAGCTGGATTTTATGTGGTGGTGCCAAAAGTCAGTTATTCATTGACCCGAGAGCTTTCGTTTCCTTTTGCATCACCCCTGGGAGGGGTGGCAGAGCGCCCCTTCCCTGGCACCCTCTGGAGTAAAGACGTAAAGTGTGTGAGAAAAGCGTTTTGAAACAAAGTGAAACTGCCACTCAGCTTTTTAGTAATATCTGTAGCTAATGATTTCCCAAAATAGTAAAACCGAACTAAAATCAGCCCCAAATTTTGAAGTGCTCTTTGTTTTTCCACGAACTCTAAGCCTGAGTCTGTGTTTCCCTGCAGATCTTGGGAAATGTTTCTGAGTTCCAGCGAGTTGTCAACGTGCTGCAGGAGGGGGTGGACTTTGATATTGATGTCAACGCATCTGTCTTTGAAACAAACATTCGAGGTGAGGTGGGGTTTTCTGTGGGAGCTGTGTCGGGTTTCTTTCCTGTACGAGTCTCAGAGGTGGGGGTGAGGAGGTGCTCAGAGGGAATTTGGGATGCAGAGTAAGAGGACCTGTAAACAGAGAGAAAAACCCCAAACAAACGTCACTTCCTCTCAGTCTTTGCACATCCCTTTTTGCTTCCTGTCCCAACACAAGCAGAAGTAGATGTGGCACTTCCAGCATTCTGATGTGAGGTTTTCAGCTTTGGAATAAATATATTTTTCACTGAGAGCATACACACTTTATCCTGTCGTCTTTTGCATGCTGTTTTGGAGTAGAGATTATCAATTTCTGAGATTATTTTTTTTTTCTTCAAAATCACAAAGGCCTTTGGAGTCTTGCATCTTGAATGCCTGGCTGCTGCAGTGCCATCAGGCTAAAAGACACTGTCAAGGCACAAAACTGTTAGCTATGCTTTTGTTGTTTGTCCTGCCAAATATTGCTGTCCCAATTTTTGCAGCAGTTTAATTTCTCTGTGGTTTTTATGTGACCATAGACAAGACTAGGGAAATAACTAATATTAGGTATTATAGCTGTATCAGCTACATAAGTAATAGCTAAATATAGTTAGTAACTCACAGCTGCTGCCACACAGAAATTCTTGACTCTTCCTAGAAAAAATAAATATATCATAGAATCTGAGAGTGGTTTGGGTGGGAAAGGACCTTAAAGAACATCCATTTCACCCTCTGCCATGGACAGGGACACCTCCCACTGTCCCAGGGTGCTCCAGCCTGGCCTTGGGCACTGCCAGGGATCCAGGGGCAGCCACAGCTGCTCTGGGCACTGTGCCAGGGCCTCCCCACCCTCACTGGGGAGAATTTCTACCCAATATCCCATCCAACCCTGCCCTCTGCCAATGTGAAGCCATCACCCCTTGTCCTGTCACTCCACACGTTTCTGCTGCCCTGCAAACAAGCAGCAAGAAACAAATCCCTCTTGTTTTGTGGGTTTGAATTAGACTCATTCCTCCCCAGTGATATAATGGATTCTGTGTGTCCTTGCAGTGGTGGGAGGGCTCCTCTCTGCTCACCTGCTCTCCAGGAAGGCTGGCGTTGAAGTGGAAGCAGGCTGGCCGTGCTCAGGACCTCTCCTGAGGATGGCTGAGGAAGCAGCTCGCAAACTGCTGCCAGGTGAGCCCTGTCTGCTGTGTGTCACTGTGCTGGGGGCCATGAGCTGGCTGCTGCCCGTGGTGGAAGGTGCACTGCTGGATGAGCCAGCTCAAAAACCCGTCCTGTGCTCCCTGAGCTCCAAGCTCAGTGCTCCAAGTTCAGTTTGTAGGGAAGATGTTGTTGTATGTGTGCATGCCAAGTGCTGTGTGTGCTTAACACATGGCTGTGCTTGTTGCTTGTTGAGGGGAAATATATTTAATATAAATAATAAGTAAAGGCTGTGAGACAGCAGCTTGTAAAGACAAGAAGATGCTGCCTCATGTGCTCTTTGTGGGCTGCAGCTGGGCTGTGTGTCCTTGTGGCATGGCACTGCTCCCTTGTGTGCACCCATGGCAGCCTCACTGTTTGCACTCTGCTGGCCAGTGGGTTTAGTGAGCACCTTGCTTGTGCTGTAAAAGATGTGGGGGTGCAGTCTGCTGCTCTGGCAAGGTGGAGGAGATCCCCAGGACTGTGTGTAACCTTGGGACACCCTCTCTGACCCTCCCAGGAGCACACTCCACTTCTCATTTTGTCCTCTGCAGTTACTCCAGACCCACTTCCAGCCTGTGTGCAGGGGGATGTGAGGCCCGTGTTTGCTTGAGAGTCTGTTGAACACAACACTGAGCACTCCTGTGGCCCCAAAATTCTGTGTTTCAGCTTTCCAGACCCCAACTGGGATGCCCTATGGCACAGTGAACCTGCTGCATGGAGTAAACCCTGGGGAGACCCCAGTCACCTGTACTGCTGGAATTGGCACCTTTATAGTGGAGTTTGCCACCCTGAGCCACCTCACTGGTGACCCAGTGTTTGAGGACGTTGCCAGGAAGGCTTTGAAGGCCCTGTGGAAAAATCGCTCGGATATTGGGCTGGTGAGTGAGGAAAGGACTTGGAATGTGCTGGGCTGCTAGCTGTGTAGCTTTGTGGATGCAATTCTAGGCATGAAAAACATCAGCAGAGAGGAGGCAGAGCTGGATAAATAAGCACAGTGCTCCTAAGTGGGCTGAGGGCTCGTGTTTGACATTGTTCCTGAACACCTGCAGCGTCCCCATCCCACTTCACTGCAGCAGCCCAACATTATCCCATTGTTCTGGCCCACACCAGATGTGCCTGGGAGACAAATGTCTCCTGCTGGTGCTGCAGCTCTGGGGACAGCAGCTGTGGCAGATTAAATGAAAGGTCTGTCTGATGCCTGGTGGGACAAAGGCCTAGGGAAGAGAACAAGAGCATGGCAAGTGCCCTGAGAGATTACCAGCCTGTACTGCTCTGGGGTTCAGGAACACCCAGAGCTGGCAGTATTATCTCTCTATTCACTGTCTCCTGCTCTTTTCTATTGCTGCTTTTTCAACCTCTGTGAAATGTTAGTGTTGCATATGTGAAGGGAAACATTTATTTATACACTGTGTTTATTGCCACAAATTATCCAAAGCCTGTGTGAAGAAATGTTTCCCTTTGTTTCCTTTGGGATTTGTTTATTTTTGATTTATACCTCAAATCCTCCATCATGGCTGGCTTTTTTTCATGTTTGCTAAGAAAGACATGATTGTGTATTTAATTCTCCATCAGCTGGGTTTGTTCACAGGCTGAAGAGTGCCAGCATCTATTTAAATATTAACATGGCAGCTCTTGTGCCTTTGACATTCTTGGCCTCTGTATCTGCACCTCTCCATCCTTCTGTACTCTTTTGTAAGATCAGAATTAGGACCAGACATTTCATGCTGAAATTGTGCATTTTTACAGTAGCATTATAATGTGTGGTTTTGGCCAGTGAAGCGTTGATATTGGAAGCATAAAATGTTTATTGGATATGTAAAATACATTACCAGCATGAAAATTGTATTTTCTGTAGTTTGTATGTAAGCATAAGAGTTGTGTTTTTTACAGTTTGTGTTTCTCTGATGCTGATAAATGTGTCCTGATAAATGTTTTTCTCTAATGGAGAAAATGCTGGTTGGAGTGGACACTGTGAAACTGATGGTCTGAGAAGAGGACCAGGATTTCTTGTGTCACTTTAAATCCCTGTCTCCTCGTCCTTGCCCCCTTGCAGGTGGGGAACCACATTGATGTGATCACTGCCAAGTGGGTGGCCCAGGATGCTGGCATTGGGGCAGGGGTGGACTCCTACTTTGAGTACCTGGTTAAAGGAGCCATCCTCCTGCAGGACAAGGAGCTGATGTCCATGTTTTTAGGTGAGTGTTTGCTGTGAGAAGGGGCCCAGCACCTGGGGCAGGAGATGAAGGATCTAATGCACATTCAAGGCTGCTCTGAAGGCTTTGCTGTGATACTTTTGAGCAGTCTGTGATAACAGAGTTACCAAAGCGAGCACCCTGAGAAGTCCCTGAACATGGCTCAAGTGAAAAGGGGGCTTCTCTCATTCTTAAACATAAGCTTTTTTTTTCCTTTTATTTTTTCTTTTTTTTTTGTTACAGATGGCTTACCTACCTATCTGTTTCTTTACAGAATATAACAAAGCTATCAAAAATTACACCAAGTTTGATGACTGGTATCTGTGGGTTCAGATGTACAAAGGAACAGTGTCCATGCCTGTGTTCCAGTCCCTGGAGGCCTACTGGCCAGGCCTGCAGGTAAGAGCTGTCATAGCAGCATCTGGTGGTTCTGTTCATCTGTCAGGGGCTCATCTTCGAGAAAAAAATTACAAATACAACCCTCATCTGTGCAGGTTCAAAAGTTTGGTTTGATTCCTGGTGAAATCTGCAGTAGCCTGAGCCTATAGAAGATGATGTTGAATAAAAGTTGATTTTATCTACAGTCTCCCATTCGGCATGATGGGAGGGCACTTTTGTTGTAGCAAACTCCACTGACAGTGGTCCCATAATCCAAGTGGGAATGCGAGGAAAAAGAATTTCTATCAAATAGAAATACCTCACAAATACTTTATTTATGTGAATTTTTTCCCATCAAGAGTTTTGCTTTCTTATCAGTCTTCATGTTTGGACTGAGACTTTGGTTTTCCTAACTAAGAGATTGGATGGTGTGATTGCCTAAACTTTTGACTGAAGAAACACAGCCTTCTTTTAAAAAAATCAGAGTCTTCATATTATTTAAGGTGTGAGAATGTGATCCATGAGAAAAGCAGCATTTTCAGCCTTACCTGTTGTTAGGGCATCGTGCCCCAGTGTCAGTGACACCACTCAGACCTGCTGAAATGCCCATTTCTGTCACTGGGTATTTCTCAGCCTGCAGCAGTGTTATTGCATCAGTTCCTGTGCTGGTTTGTCTTCAGTGCCCTGTTTCTTTGCTGTTTCCTGTCTCTCAGAGCCTCATTGGGGATGTGGATAATGCCATGCGCACCTTCCTCAACTATTACACGGTCTGGAAGCAGTTTGGGGGCCTGCCTGAGTTCTACAACATCCCCCAGGGATACACAGTGGACAAGAGGGAAGGATATCCACTCAGGCCTGGTAAACAGAGCTGAAATTAAAAGGGACATGAGCTCCTGCTTTAGTGCTGGTTGGGAGATCAAATGTTAGTAACACAATTTCCACACCAGTTTTGCTCTGACTCAGTTCCTGCGTGGATTTGAGCAGGGATTTCCAGAGTTAAAGCTGCATGTTTTGTTTTCCCCCACTCACAAAGACAGGAAGGAAGCAGGAAGCAAGCCATAGTGTTGCTGTAGAAAGGCAGCCTGGTAATGAATTTTGTTCACAGTGTGGGATTTGACATGTTGAAGTGTTAGATTGTCTGGCATGGGGTGCTTCAGTCACGTGGAATGTTAAAGGGACTGCCTGTGTCCTTTAAATTTAGGAAGTGAAAGTGAGTATGAATAGACTGTTCCAGTTCTGCATCTAGGAGGGATTCTGTGTTGTCTGTGATACTGTAGAGGAAATTATCTCTCTTTTTTTCTCATTTTATACAACTCTGACAAAAAAAAAAGAAATTTAACTTATTAGTAGGTCCATAAATGTAAATGAGAATAATTAACTTCCTTTTGGTCTGAGTGTTCAGGTGACATTCACACTGGACAAAACTACCAAAAATACTCATCAGCCTGAACTATCAAAGGTGTTAAAATATAAAGACCTATTTCTTTAGTAAGTAAACACAGCATGGTGCTTATGTTGTCTGTATAGAGTATTTCCACTGTATTGTTTAAAAACTCTATTTTGAGGATTGAATTTCTTGTTTGTAATCCTTTCCAGAAGCATTTTTTTAAACTTTGACAACTGAGTATTACTCCTTTTGTCTCTTGCTTCTCTCCCACTGGCTGTATGTGGGAGGGGGCATTAGTCACTCTTACCTGAGCTGCTGCAGGCTGGTTAGAGGGAATTTCTTTGTAGCACATCCTTAGGAAAAGGAAAATCTGTGCAAGCCAGGCTGTTCACCTGGTTATGCTGAAGCATTTTAAATTAGTTCAAGGGATGGCTCACTTTTGCTATGTGTATGGTTGGATAATCTTTGTGCTGGCAAACGTTTGGGTGTTTTGCAGAGCTGATTGAGAGTGCCATGTATCTGTACCGTGCCACCAGAGACCCCACACTGCTGGAGCTGGGGAGAGATGCTGTGGAGTCCATAGAGAAAATCAGCAAGGTGGACTGTGGCTTTGCAACTGTGAGTGCTAAATCATCTGCCATGGCAGCTGAAGGGCTGCTAAAAATCAGCTTTCAGAAGGTGTTCCCATGAGTGGTTTTGTCGTTGACTCAAGCAATTATTTTGAGTGAAACATGACTTCTTTCCAACAAGCCCCTTGTATTTCTCTGTGAAGCTGCTCTGGTAATTGCTGGTCATTTTTCTGGTTGTAACTTCCTCACAGTGGGTCAAATTCTATCCTGGGCTGTTGCTCCAGAACCCAAAGCATGGGAAAGCACCAGAAGCTTCTCCTGCATTTCTAGTAGATGTTGCAGCTGAGCAGGAAGGCTCTTGTGCAGGCTCCTCCTGCCAGGTGTGTGATTCTGCTTTCTCACTGTGCCTTGAAAATCTGGTCAAACACACCAGAAGTGCAGTGAGTGATTTTTATAAAGTTATTTAATAAAGGATTTCAAAGATGCTATTAAGCTCCATTTTAGAAAAAACTCTTAAAAAAAATTGGGAGTAAGTAGGTAAAAGCCTTACGATTTTTTTTCTTTAGTTGGGAAATGATGGGAAGCTCTTCTCCTTGCCCAGACTGAACTGAGGGTGAGTTTAAATGTTAGGAAGAAATTCTTACCTGTGAGGGTGCTGAGGCCCTGGCACAGGTGCCCAGAGCAGCTGTGGCTGCCCCTGGATCCCTGGCAGTGCCCAAGGCCAGGTTGGACAGGGCTGGGAGCAGCCTGGGACAGTGGGAGGTGTCCCTGCCATGGCAGGGAGTGGAATGAGAGGGGCTTTAAGGTCTCTTCCAACCCAAACCATTTTATGATAAGACACAGGGTGAGTTGGTGTCATACTGTGCTGGTTAACTGAAATGAATTCCAAGTTGGTTTTATTTTTCTCCCTAAATTCCTAACTTACTGAATTCGATTTAACTGTAACCCCCTCTGTTTCTTCTCTCGCAGATCAAAGACCTGAGGGACCACAGGCTGGATAATCGCATGGAATCCTTCTTCTTGGCTGAAACAATCAAATACTTGTACCTGCTGTTTGACCCAGACAACTTCATCCACAACGACGGCTCTGACTTCGAGGTGGTGGTCACACCCTACGGGGAGTGTGTCCTGACTGCTGGGGGCTATGTCTTCAACACCGAGGCTCATCCCATCGACCCTGCTGCCCTGCACTGCTGCAGGAAGCGCAGAGAAGAGCAGTGGGAGGTGGAAGACTTGATGAGGGAATTCTACTCACGCAAGAAAACCAAGAAGTTCACTTTAAAAAGAGCTCCTGACCATGGTGAAGGGGAAAATGCAAAAGAGCCCGAAGATGCCTCTTCAGAGAAAGCTGGAGAGAAGAGAAACTCTAAGAAAAGCTCACACTCCCTCCTGAGCTGCCCCAGTCAATCTTTTAACTCCAAGCTTGCAGTGCTGGGACAGGTCTTCCTAGATAACACCTGATCCTCTTTGCATCATCAGTTTAAATTATTGAACTCATTTCAGATTCAGGGAATATATTTTTATAGTTTCATAATGGAAAGTGTGGTACCTCACAATGTGAATTCTATTATGAAGTGAAACAACTTCCCATTAAATTCTGCTACTGCTCCTTTCTAAGCCATTTCAGATGCCAGCTGTTAATGCTGTCGAGCTGCTGATCTCAAAGCAGTTGGTTGCCTGAATATCAAACAGGTGTCCAGAAAAAGGAAGGTCTGCATGTTAAATGTACCTTTTTTATTGTATTTTGTGGGTTTTACTGGCTTACAGAAAGACCCCAGCTTACTTTGTTCTATAAAAATGAGCCTGAGTTTGTCATCATAAGGGGAAAATCAGGAATTACTGTAGCTTCACTACAGCTCTCTGTGTGCTCCATCTTTTATCTCTGGCCACTTTATAAACATGTAGTTCATGTTGAAAAATTGCTGCCCAGTGGAGGAAACCTATTTATTTTGAGGTGAAAGCTCAGATTTGTAGCTCTGGCAGTTCTGTTGGGCATGAAGGATGGTGTTGGGGGGAGAGGAGCACTTGGAACATGGGAAAATGCTCAGTCCCCCTGTTTCAGATCAGTGTGGGTCAGCACTTCCTGCCTGAAAACCACTTTAGGAAATGTCCAGGCAACGTCTGGACAAAAAACTGAGCTGGAGGGTGGACTAGGAAATATTTGATTGATCCCACAGTGTAGCTCGCTTTCTTTTTAAAGAATTTAGCAGGCTTATCTTTTATTTCCCCATTTCCTTCCTCTTTCTAACTTCCCTGTGGGCCCCATGTATTTCACTGTACCTCAGTGAGTGCAGCACCCCCGGGTGCCCCAGCTGAGCTGAACACGAGCCCTGCACCAGGCTTGGGTGGAAGGGGACTCAGCCCCAGGCTGGAATTTGCAGCCCTTGGTGCAGCAGGCAGCTGAACAGATGTTCAGGAACCTCCCGGTGTTCAGCTGACTGGGCACATCCAAACCTTTAAATACATTGTCAGTGTCTTTGCAACAGCTGTGGGCCCTGACCAGAAAAGGAGGAGTCAGTGTGACCAAGAGGTTTTCTTTCTGAAGGAAAACAACAGGGGGGGGCAGAAAAAGTGATGGAATTTCTTCAAACCTGCTGGAAAGTGAGGAGTCTGGAGCAAGCTACACACAAGCTACAGTTATTTGAGTGGGCTAGAGGTACAGGATAAATAAATCCCTGTGAACAGGGAAAATATTTAAATACAACTGGACCAGTGCCCACTCTGTGCTGCTGTGTGGTTGCCTTGAGAAAGTAATTATTTCTGTTGTTTTGACCTCTCCTAGTGATATAAAGTTAAATAAAACTTGGATTTTATCCTTTGGGGCAGAAATCCTGTTGCAGTTGTGAATGAGCTATGGTAAGAGACGCTGGCAGTGTTGTGCAGGCATATTGAAAGGACTGGTAAGCTACAGAGCTTCTAGTTGTGTCCTTCTTTCCCGTGGCAGCTGTGCCAGTGCAGGAATTCTGCATTGACACAGCCCTTCTGAGAGAGGAGCACCCAAAACTAGGCATTGTTGGACAACGATGAAGCTCTTGTTAGTGGCTCCTTGTTGTCACCATAGGTTATCTTTTTATTTTCCAGCTGTTCACATCTCACAGGCTCTTCATTGTTTAATCTGCAGAAAACAAACCTCAGGCTTTCTCCAACAGCTTTTCACAGGGCTAGGTCTGGTCCTGAAATGCAGCATTGTCCCAGCTGTGAGGTAGAGGAAAATAACAGGACAGGAGGCAGATCTCCTACGCATTAGATCCCTCCTGAGCAGGGCATTTTGGTACCCTCACCCAGGAACTTCCAGCAGCACAACCAGGGGCCTGTAGGCTTGGGAGATGAGTTCCTCAGTCTGGTTGGAGCTGAGAGAACTCCTCTGTCCATGGCTACTGTGAGTAATGAGAGGGATCTTGATTAGATTCCCAGATTCGTCTGAGTTGGAAAGCACCCACACGGATGATGGAGTCCAGCTCCAAGTCGGTGGCCCAGACAGGAACTGAAACTTCGGTATTATGACCAACTGAGCTAATCTCAGATTAGTGCTGTGGGCTGGGTGACTCAGAACAACACAGAGCAGCCTCAACTGCTCCTTGTTCCGGTGTTGTTCCATCTCACAAAGCCTTTCTTTTAACAAAAACGGACTGCGATCGGAGTTCTGCGTGAGCTTTTCCTTAAACGGAAACAGCGTGGCTGGGCCTTGCTGAGGGAAATAAAGGTATCCGAGCGGCCATAAAGGCATGCCGGTGGAAATAAAGGCATCTCGAGGGCCATCCAGGCATTCCTGGCCTGGTTCCCGGCGGGCAGAGCCGCGGCCCCTGGGCGCAGCGCTCCTCGGCCCGTCCCTCCCTCACGGCGGGCGCCTTCCGGCCGCCATGTTGGCGGCCCGCGGCTGCGCACGGGGCGGAGCGGCCGAGGGGAGGGCTCGCTGTTTGTGTCCCCAGCGCGGAGGCCATGGCGGCCGTGGCGGGGGGCGGCACGGCGCCCGGCACCGCCACCGCCACCGGCGGGGCCCGCGCCG
>VXBQ01017668.1:1079225-1118345 GCA_013400175.1 Phainopepla nitens | reverse complement strand
CAGCCGGGCTCCGGAGCACCGAGGAGCAGCACGGGTCTTTGCCCAGCCGTTCTCCGCCTCTTCGGTCGGTGTGGCCTTCCCTGCAAAGAAAGGAAGCTCTGCCTGGGACTGTAACAATGCAGCATCGAAATTTAAACGTATTTCCTGCGCAAAGGCAGCCTCGTGGTTAGGGCTTAGGAGACATTTTAGCTCTGTAACGCAGGTGGTTTTATGAGAAACTGCTCCAGGTCTGTTTCTTATTTGTCGTCTTTCCCAGTTGATGATGCTGGGAAATGCCGAGGAATGAAATCAGCTCCTTACCCCGGGCCTGTGCCTGTCGTGTGCTGATGTTGGCTTTTTTTGAGAAGCTGCTCAAGGATAATGGACTACTAGTTTCTTTTTATGGAGAATAATTGGCATTTTTCTTGCAGATTAAATGCAAAATGGTGCAAAGACTTGGAAAATGAAGCATGAGATAAAGAACTTGCATTCAGGTGCTGATTTATTAAGCCAAAGTATTTTAAGAGAGGTCAGATGGGATAAAAAATGGCATTTCTCTAAATTGCTGGTGCAGACAACAGCATTTTCCTTGCTAAACAAGTATGCTGAGCAATTATTAAGAGAAGATTTGTTTGATACTTTTTTGGGACTACCTAAAATCAAAGGCCAGACAAAGTTCAGGGAATAAAAAGCAGATATATTTATTGAAGAGCCTTCAGGTACATTTTGGGCAGAGGAAGCCCCCCAGGGGCTGCACCTAAAAAATGCAGCACGGGTCCCAGGCTTTCACACTTTTTTAAGTTTGGTCCATTTGCATATTGGGGGTAAATCTCCCAATTACAGCTTCAGTTAATGAAGTCCTTTACCCCAGGTTTGCTCCCCCCAACTCACTTTTGTTTCCCTCTCTCGGGGCTGAGGCAGTGAGGTGTCCTTGATTGCCAGGCCTGGAGAGGAATTGTTGTGTCTGACCAAAATGGGGAAGCAGCAGCTCACACTGTGCATGGAGTTTAGAGTTACACACTAAAGAACTGCAGGGTTACAAATGTATGGAAAACAGAAAAGCTAAAATCCTTAGGCATCATGTTCATCATGGATGCCTCGTCCTGTAGCAGAGAGGTAAAAGAGCAGACATTTTTTTACAGCTCTTTTGTCCTTATTTTGCTGCTTCCTCAGCTGCTTGTTTGGTTAATCCTTAAGAACAGCCAGTAATTTGCATGAATATAAACCAGTATTGACTCTTTCAAAGGAAGTAATTTCCTTGGGATTGTTTTTGGAGTGGATTTCCTACTCCATGTGGACAAACTCTGTCTCACTGCCTTACCTGTCCACCTCTGCACTCTTTCTTTCTCCCCCTCAGCCACTGCAATTTCAGTCAGGTAAACCTGTATCAACCTCTGTTGTCTGTAGGATGGTGCTCCCACCTCTGGGCTTTGGTTTGCTTGAAAAATTCAGTGCTACTGTTTGCAATTTGGGCTTTTAAGCTTTTATAGCAATCAAGGAAACCTCTGCTGGTTGCATACTCCTTATAATGCCCAAGATGGAGGTGAGGTTTTTGTTGCTGGGGTTTTGTTTTGTTTTTACTTGAAAAATTTTGGGATCCTTGTGCTGCCCTAAGAGTTAAAGCTTGGACACAAGCTCCCAGCACTTCATAAGTGCTGTAGGAGGGTATTTCAAATCACTTTGTATAAGAGCATGGAGGGACAGGACAAGGCAAAGTGGCTCCCACTGCCAGAGGGCAGGGGTGGATGGGATATTGGGAAGGAATTCTCCCCTGTGAGGGTGGGCAGGCCCTGGCACAGGGTGCCCAGAGCAGCTGTGGCTGCCCCTGGATCCCTGGCAGTGCCCAAGGCCAGGCTGGACAGGGCTGGGAGCAGCCTGGGACAGTGGGAGGTGTCCCTGCCATGGATGGGGGTGGGGCTGGATGAGCTTTAAGATCCCTCCCAATCCAAACCATTCAGTGATTCACTTAAGCTAAGCCCAGGGGAATAACAACTCCCTGAATGATTTTGAACTTTATCAATTCCACGTCTCTGTACTTTTACCTTGAATCAGTTTTTTCTTTGTAGACAATCTAAATATAAAACACTTTGATGTAGCTTTTAGAGAAGCACAAGGCAATTTTGGCTGCTTTTTTTTTTTCAAGTTCTATTTTTTATTGAAACATTCCCAATTTTCCTGCAGTTGACTCCTCAATGGCAGCATGGGAGCCCTTGCTTGCATTTCTCAACTGATTTGCTCCTGCAGAGCCTGAGAGCGGGTCAGGTTGCTGTGCTGGGGTGTAGAGCAAGTCATGAGAGTGTCCTTGAAGCTCTTTCTAGCTGTGTTTTGGAAGGAAGTTTTGGATCATGTGCTGCCTGGACTGCACTGCTGGTGTCCTGTGAGGAGGAAAAACCCTTCTCAAGATGTTAATTGAGGGAGATTGGGGAACACAGTTCCGTGCTAGGATGCCTGCCATGGGCAGCAGTGGCAGTCAGCCTTGAACAAAGCTTTGTGTACTATTCTTAGGTGATCTCAAGATCTGTTTTTGTATGAGGAAAGCAGGGGCTTAGCTGTGAGCTGGGAAGGATCACTTTTGACAGGCCTGCATCTAAAAGTTCATCACTCTGATCTTACAGGGACATAAAAGTATTTTTGACAGCAACAGCCCCCGAATATCTGGCAGTTTTGAGGTCAGCTGGGGCTCTGAGATCTGGATTGCTGCGT
This sequence comes from Phainopepla nitens, assembly GCA_013400175.1. Lineage (NCBI taxonomy): Eukaryota > Metazoa > Chordata > Aves > Passeriformes > Bombycillidae > Phainopepla > Phainopepla nitens. The sequence continues at coordinate 1,115,663 of VXBQ01017668.1, read as the reverse complement.
GTTCCTGCTGTGCTCACCTACCCAGAGCCTTTGGCTTCCTTGCCAGTTGGTGTCTTGCTTTATTATTAATAATAAATTATTCAGGGAAGGGTAACAGAGCTGGAGGGTCACTCCTGTGAGGAGGGGCTGAGGGAGCTGGGAAGGCTCAGCCTGGAGAGGAGGAGGCTCAGGGGGGCCCTTGTGGCTCTGCACAGCTCCCTGCCAGGAGGGGACAGCCGGGGGGGTCGGGCTGTGCTCCAGGGAACAGGGACAGGAGGAGAGGGAACGGCCTCAGGCTGGGCCAGGGCAGGCTCAGGGTGGGCACCAGCAGGAATTTCCTCATGGAAAGGATGGTTCAGCCTTGGCATGGGCTGCCCAGGGAGGTGGTGGTGGAGTCCCCGTCCCTGGAGATGTCCGGGAAGCAGCTGGGCGTGGCACTCAGCTCTGGGCTGGGTGATAAGTGGGGGTCACTCACGGGTTGGACTCTGCGGTCCTGGAGGTCTGTTCCAGTCTGAATGATTGTGTGATAAGAAGTTGATTAGCTAAAGCAGATTTCAGTAGATACTGCCATTATTTGTTCCTGTATCCATTTTATCCACATTGCTGGCATCAGCTGCTGCCCTGCACGCAAGCCTCAGTGTTGATATCAGATTGCATAACCTTGGATCAGGATTTGCCCTGAGCACAGAGCCAGTGCAAGGGGCTCTGCAGGTGCTGGTGAGCCAGCAGCAGAACAGCTTTCCAGAAGTGACACATTTCTAATAAGGAAGAATATTGGTTGTGCAGGGCCTGGTGTGTTGTCCTTGGGGCACAGCTGTGCCATGGATCACAGACTCCAGGACAAGTTTTGTGCTGCTGTTCCTTGAAAGCCAAGAACACTCCGGCTCAGCTGATCCAGCTGAAATCCACTTAGCAAGAAGATACACACTTCATCTGCTGCAAGCCAGCTGTGAACAACATGGATATGGCATGAAAGCAGCAGATATTTAGGTGCAGCTCTGGGAGCCCCTGTAGACTGAGCAGTGTAATAATGGACTAACCAAGGATTTGTTGGCAAACTGAGGTGCTCCTGGTGCAGTCCCAGGAGCTGAGCGTCAGCACTGCTCTCACCCTCATAGGATTGCCAAGGCTTAGCTGAAACAATCAGAATGGAAAAAAAGGAGTCAATTTTTCCGGCTGTATTTCATGCTTTGCTCTCCCTAGGAGCAGACACTTCCCGTAGCAGGATAGTCCCTATCCACTCTAATAAAAGCTATGTGGAGGGAAAACATTATCTTCTTTAGGCATCCAGATTTCCACCTCCTGCCATTGCAGGTTATCAGCAGGAGTGGCTTCCTAAACCTGAGAAAAGAGTCTTTTTTTTTTTTTTTGTTTCCTCCTTACAAGAGCACCAACAAAACGTGAATATAATCCACTTGAGTAGCTCTAATTGTGTGGGTGTTAGCAGGCTTAGGCCTCTTCAGGGGAGGACTGTGAGGGAGTGTTGGAAAGCCTGGACATGCTTTTGTTATGTAACAGGACCAGAGCTCTGTTGTGCACTTAGAAATGCTCAAAAAGTGGCTGTGTTGGACCTAAGCTGTCTGATTTTTTTTTTGTTTGACTGAAGATGAGTGGGAAGAAAAAGGTAGATGTGATACTCCTTATCCCTCTGCTTTTTCTTAGATAGCCCTACAGATTTTGTTTTCTTTCAAAATGAATTAAAGAAGAAACTAAGGAAGTTTCAAGGAAAAGTACTAACTGAGAAGTTAATACAATTTAAATATAATTATACAGATTAGTTGATTTATTTTTCTCTGAGAGTAAGGTCAGCAAAGCAAACATGAGTAGTTCTGTTCTGTCTGGTAGATCCTGTAGTGGGTTTGGAGAGCTGCTGGTGTCAAAGGTCTCTGTTGGAATTCCCTGCTCTGGGAACTGCTGTGGGCATTGGAGATTCAGGAGACCTGGTCCTTGTCTTGGTAGAGCAGCTTTCCTTCCAGTTCTGGTAGCCTGGGAATTGTGGGGATGGTTAGGCCTGGCTGGATGCTCTGGCATGTTTTATCCTAGGACAGAGTGTCCCTGGGTTCATGCCTGGCTCTTGGGTTGGCAGGAGAAGGGGTGGGGGGCCCATGCAGGCTGGGGAGGATGGACAGACAGGGAGTCTAGCTAAGGCCATCTCAATCTGCACTTAAAGAATCAAGGAGCTGGAAAGAGGCTGGACATGAGTGCTCTTACACAGACTTCTCCAAGCAGAGTTTCCTTTTTGGATTAATATTTGTGGGGCTCTGCCCTGTTTCTGCTCAGAGCTCAGCTGGTGGCTGACCACAGTGTGTTCTGCCCCGGAGCTGCAGGGCTGCAGTTCTCAGCTTCTCCCTTGGAATGCTTTCCAGAATGGCTCCATGGGCCAGCAGCTGTGCTCCTGCAGAAGCTGTTGTGTTAGGACCAAAACTTGCAGGGTCATTTGCCTTGGTTACAGGCTTCTGTGGGAGAAGTTGTGTGAGGAAGGAGACAGCTTAGCCAGGCTGATGGATGGTTGTTAGCAACTGGAAAGGAAAATGCAATACAGAGCTGGGCTGGTGGGGCACTCCCCAAAATCCTGAATAACCATTTCCCTGGCAGTCTGTCAGAGATGACTTCTAAGTTGTTGCTGCTCAGAGGAAAATTAAACATTTAACTGCACAATTACTAGTTTCCTGGGTTTTTTAAAAGATACAGCTTACAAGGCTTGAAGGAAAGGACACGGAAAGGCTTCAATTTTATTAAAAATACGTGGAGACCATGTGCTTGCATCTCTTTGTCAAGATCCATTGTCTTGTTTCCTTTTAAACTTTCAGGACATTTGAATATATACTTCGGAAGTGGTCATGGAAAATGCCAAGAATGGAAATTCTGCTTTTTTAAAAACATTTTCAGTCCTAATATATGGTTGCAATGAGAAAAACCTTGTGAGCGATGTGTCATAGCTGTGAAGTCTGTCACAGCAGGAACCCTCCAGTGCTGTGAAGGATGCCTGGACACCTGAGTCACTGGTTTTGCTTTCTGAAAGATGACAGCAAACTCCCTCCTGTAGCGAGCATTCAGCAAGACAGTGAAATGTTTGAAGGGTAAAATGTGAAACAAAGACACAGTTTTTTCAGGAAACTGTTTGCCCTGCCCTGGAGAGCAGAGGGAGGATTAGCTCCTGGTATTTCTGCTGCTGTCACCACTGCTGGGCCTTCGGTTCGTCAGCAGTTTTGGGAAGACACGGGGAGGTGTCACTGACCACAGCTCAGCACAGGGTGGAGGAAAGCTTAGGAAAATTAGAGGCTTGCTTTGTAGGACAAGGAATATGGTCACAGTGCCAGAACAGAGTGGGAAGGAAAATCTTCTCTGGAAGGGGAAGGGATTTGGGAGCAACTTCAGCTCCAAGAGATCTCAGGGCAGTTAGAAATGTTTTGGCAATGCTGGTAGCAATGTTGAGCACTTGCCAGGGCATGGGCACAGAGCAGGGGGGGAGAGCTGCTCCTGTGCTGCTGGAGCAGCTGTGCCTGGAGGGTGAGCAAAGTGGAGGGGCACAAGTGAAAGGGAGACTGGACTGATCAAGAGATGGATTTAAGCAAATATTGATGTATAACTTCATGAAGATGCAGGTATTATTCATAATTATTTATTGACCATCATGCAAATCAATGCTGTCTAGGCTGGAGCTCAGGAAAGGTTCTCCCCAGAGGTGCTGGCACTGCCCAGGCTCCCCAGGGAATGGGCACGGCGCCGAGGCTGCCAGAGCTGCCAGGGGTGCCCAGGGTGGGGGTGTTGGGGTCTGGGCAGGGCTGGGGCTGGGCTTGACAGTCCTTGTGTGTCCCTTCCAAGTCAGGACATTCTGTACTTCTCATTCTATCATTTTTGAAAGGATTTAAAAGACAGTAGGATTAGAAAGAAATGTAAAATAAAAACTTAGAATTGTATGCAGTATTTTTTCAGCCCTTTGTATACTGTCAGGGAGAATATGCACAAAAGTTATTTAAACTGTGTAGTCAGAAAGTGTTCCTGTGGTAGCTATCAGTCTTTGGAGTAATCTCTAGGGAAATCCTGAGCTCCAGTTCCTTGGGAATCTTTAAAGAGGAAACCACTCAGTCTGTTCTGCCTTGCAGTCGTGGGTGGGCTGGTGACACATTTTTAATCTCTGAATTCCAGATCTCTCCAAGGTCTCTGACTGCCCTTCCAGCAAATCCGTGCTGCCCCAGCTCCATGGCAGGGCTGGAGCAGGAGGATGTGGATGGTCCTGGTGAGGTGGTGATCACCTGCCTGGGGAGCAGCCTTCAGGAAACCACGGCTGTCAGACCAGGATTGTACACACAGCTTTGGGCTGGGCCATAGCTTGGGAGCTGGGATGAGCTGCTGTGGGCCACTGTGCTTCTGGGGATGTGCCTGGAACAGAACCCCTCTGGCGAGCCCCAGTGTGCTGTCCTGGGGTTCCTCTGTCTGTGAGCCACCCCTGGCAAGTGTTGCAGCAGTCTGGGGAGTGGCTCTGTGGGGTCCTGGTGTTGGTACCAGCTTGGTTTGCTGTACCTGGCTCTTTGAGAGGTTTATCCACTGCTGCTCTTGTTTTCCCAGGAAAAATCCTAGGAAGTGGTGCTTATTCTCTTGTGTCCTAACACCAGTAAGGTGTGACAATCCCAAACCCAGCTGTCTGCACCTGGGGAGGTTCTGGCTTTTAATGGGTTTCTCTTCCAGCTGGGCTGCTGCAGCCTCTACTTCTTGCTAGATTATACCTAACTTCTCAAGTTTTGTTGCAAGATTTCAGGTATTTTATACAGAGCTTTTCACTGAATGAGGAAAATCAGTCTTGGATTGCACTTTTCGTGCTTGAATGAGACCAAAAGATTCCACAGAGGAAAGGAGCCCCAAAAGACCCGGTCTGATTTTGATGACTATTCAGTATAATTTCCCTAAAAAGAAAACCATTTTTGCTTATAAATGAAAAGCATTGACTAGCTGCTGTTATGGAAAACAGGAGATGCAGTTTTAAACCAAAATGGCTGTGAAGAAAGACAGCTCCACAAAGTCTGATTGAATTTTAATCCCTTCCCAGAATCCAAAATCTTTGCATTGGCAAATACCACCCGGCCACAATGGAAATATCCAGAGCCAGGGTAGCCTCAAATACAGAGCAGGGACCACAAGCCACAGTTTGCAGTGAAACCAAAGATGTGTTAAATCAAGAGAAAAAAAACATTTTTTTAATTATTGTTTTTTTTTTTTTCTTTTGAAAGCAGTTACGTGATAATGAGAGCAAGGAAACATTTCCTTCACTCTTTCAGAATTCCAGTTTGAAAGTTTCCTGTGGCTGCCTAGGGCTGGGAGAGGAAGCCCTGCTAGTGCAGAAATGGGAGTGGAGATGGCTCAGATGGATCCTGCCCCAAACCAAGAACATACGTGTGATTAACAACGTGGTGTTAAACCCAGCACAAGGTTTTAATGTTAATTAAAGGCTTTTGGCCTTTCCTGAGAGCATTTAAGTGCTGGGTTCTGCTCTGTGCTACTGGAACCTGAGATTGCAGCCTGTGCACATCATCCCTGCCTGTGGTATCTTCCACATCAGCTGGAGCTGGAGACTTGGACTCTTTCCCTGGCATTTTGCTGGGTGCTCTTTGCACTTTGCCCAGCAATTAATCCTGTTCCTCCCACTGCCTGTGGGTTTGTCCTCCTCCCACACCCGGGATGGGGCAGAGCTCCTTTGGCTCTCTCTGTGCTCAGTTTCTCAAGGGGAAATGGAATCTGTGACTTCCAAGGAGCTGAACCAGAGCCCAAATGATGAGAAGTCATTTTGGCTTTCTGGTTTGTTCCTCTCCTCTTTCTCCTGCTCGGAAGGAAATTCTCACTCTCCAGCTGTGCTGGTTGATTCCTCTGATTCAGAAATCAGAAAGCAGGGAGAAGTTAAAAACTGGAGAGAATTTTACGTCACGGGTGTGCTTATGCTGCTTCAATCACTGCTTTTAGCAAGAAAACCTCATACTTCAAGACCCTTGAAGTTCTCTTATTTACCTAAAAATTGAGGTATTTCATCAGGAAAAGAATCCTGAGTTCTTGGGAATCTTACAAATAGGGCGAGGACCCACATAAGCTACATTGCCAGGCTGAGTTCTCAGCTTGGATCAGTTTTCTGTGGTCTTCTGCGTAAGAAGCAGAGAAAAGGGTTAAATTCTCAGTCAGAAGTTGGAGTATATTTACATATAATTGTCTAATCAGGAACTGAATGGCCCTTTGGAATTGTGCACTGAGCTGTGTCTGAGAACTGATGTCTTGGCATAAAGAGCAAGAAGTGAGATTTGAGCAGGTGGGAGGGAAGTGTCACTTGGGCACAGAAAGGTGCAGAATGAGAGCAGCTTAGGGCTTTAGGCCTGGGAGTAAGAGCAGATCCCAAATGTGCCAGGCAGGCTCAGGCTGGAGCTCAGGAAAGGTTCTTCCCCAGAGGTGCTGGCACTGCCCAGGCTCCCCAGGGAATGGGCACGGCCCCGAGGCTGCCAGAGCTGCCAGGGGTGCCCAGGGTGGGGTTGTTGGGGTCTGGGCAGGGCTGGGGCTGGGCTGGGGGATCCTGTGGGTCCCTGCCAGCTCAGCACATTCTGATTTGTAAGATTTGCTTTGAGGTGCTGACCAGAGGGTTGGGATATTTTTTTGTTGTTGTTGTTGTTGTTTTTATTTGGGGGGTACATAAAACATTTGTAAACCCAGCCAAAACTCCTCCTGGAATTGTTGTCTGCTTTCCCTGTGTAGAGGGATAAGTCCCTGTGTTGGGGTTGCTGTAGGTACCTCTGAAGTATCAGAGAAGAAAGGAGTTGAACTTTGGTCAGCCTTGACTGGATTTTAACTGAATGTCCTTAGCTCCTCCTTGACAGATCTCCTAGTGTTAACCTGGAAGTATTCAGGCTTCAAAACATCTTTTGTGGATTTTAAGCAGAATACTTTAGTCTTGTGCTGCTACTTTTTTTTAGGTGTTAAACACAGTAATGAATACTGAGAATTTTTTTTTTCTTTAGCGAAAAAGGAGGAAAATTGAAGAAAGTTTGGACATATATAGTAGCAAATGCCAAGTGTTTTTTTGTGGTTGCATCCTGTTTCTCAGGATAATGCCAGTATTGTTGTTCTACTGATTTCATTGGTGGTTTCCATTTACAACCAGCTCAAGACTATAGAGGGAATTTTAATTTTCTCTCTGTCTTTGATATGTTCCAGCTTGTAAATCTTCATGGTTTGGGTCATTTCTGTGACTAATAATAACTCCAGGGACTTGGCTGAGGAAATACTCCTCTCTAGCTGAATGCATCAAGTAATGAAGCCTTTCCATCCTCAGCATTCTGCACCTTAGACCAGTGTAATTTGAGACAGTGGCAGGACACCCATTTCCTCCTTCACTGACCTGTCAATTGGAGTTCTGCTAATGGAGTTGTTTAGAGACTAATGTGTTCCCATTTAAAAATACACAATCAATATAAAAATACAGAATGAGATTATGTATTCTAAATGACATCTGCTTTAAACCCTGACATGCTTGAGATGTTTTGCATCTGTAAAATTCTGCAGCTACCTGTCCTGGATAAATTGCATGGAAAGAAGTCCTGGATTTTGTGAGCTCTTTTTCCAGGAAGGTGGTGAGGTTATTTTCCTGGTTTTGAAGCACTGCCCACATGAGAATTACGTTCTTCCTTCGTTGCAGATCACAGAGGCACTGTTGAAGGAAAGAGACAAACAAGCAAAATGGAATGGGATCCCCTTGCTGCTGCAGAAGCTGTACGAGCACAGCCACCCGAACAGCGACTTCTCCCAGTGCCAAAGCATCCTAAAGGTACTGCCTGCCCCCTTCCTCCTAAAGCCTGAGAGCATTTTGTTGTGGCTTTCTTTAAAGTCTACTGTGATCATACTCTAGGAATTTTTTAAGCTGTCTGCATGATGGTATCTGTCCAAAATTGGCTGGCAAGTAAGAGCTGGGGATGCAGGCAGTGATCAGTCCACAGATAGTGGAATATAATTGTGTTTATACTGATGAACAGTTTTCTTTTTGAACCATCTCTTTTTTTTTTTTCCCCTACACACAGGAAATTTCTCCACTCCTCTCGATGGAAGCCATGGTTTATGTCACAGAAGACAGGAAAGCTGCTCAAGAGTCCAGTTTCCCAAACACATACACATTTGACTTGTTTGGAGGAGTCGATGTAAGTGTGTTTTTTCAGTATCAAAAGATCTGCATGATAATCATCCCACTGAAAAACCTCTCCAGTGAGGTCTTTGAAGCTTCTAAATGCAAGCTACAGAATTTCTTCACCAATTTGATGTTAAGCATTAGAATTGTGCCACTTTCTCTTAATTAAAATAGGAGAAGGGTGTCTTTTTCAAGGTATTACATCCAAAGGGAGGTGTTTTGTTCTTATATGATATAGAACACCTGGCTATTTCTTTAGTCAGTCTGTTGTTGCCTTAAAAAATATTAGACCTTTAGTTCTGAATGAAAACAGTTTCAAATGATTCCTGGTTGTGAGATAAAATAACACAACTGGCGTTGGAGCAGTGAGAATTTCACTTAACACTGGGGGATCTGTGGCAGTTTAAGCACTCCAGGGCTCTGTATTAACCAGATTGTCTGTGTTTATTGCTTCATCTGTGGCAAAGTTTTTAAGCAGAACTGGAAGGTTTCTGTGGACATTCTGGTAATTTATCATTTTGTTTATTTGCTTTAATTCGAAATTGCACAAATACCCATTTGCTTAGTTTTATGATGCCTGACTCTGGCTTGGCTTTCATTAGAAATGTATGATTTGTACTTTCCAGTGAATTAATTGACACTCATTTAATTTAACTAAACAGATTTTGTTAATTATTTCTTGTCACACTTAGCTTGCTTTTACTTAAAGCTGCTGTTTAAGTTGTTTTGAAAGGAGCACTGGTTTAGTTGCTGCTGTCAGTTGAGGGCAAAAGCCTTCAGCTACCCAAGCAAATGAGAACACTATGAAAATGTTTTAAATTTCCCTTGGTTTTAAAGGGAAATAGTGGTACTTCTGTAGAAATGATTTTAACATAGTGCACAGAATCTGTGTGTGTTGGGTACAAGTTTTTGGTTTAATTTGGTTGGTTGGGACTTGGTTGTTTTTTTCCCCTTGGGCTGGAGATGGTGAATATCAGATCCAGTGTAATTACCTGGTGCTATGGTCTGAGATTTGGCTGAGAGAGGTGGGTTTGATGTGATTAAAGGCAGTGCTAGAAGCCAGTAATGTGTGTTTTCAAAAATCCTGCTCTAGCATTTGGAAGGGAAGAAGTTTGATCTGCTGGGGCTGTGTGTGCCATGTGCTGATTTTATGTTGCAATATTTTGAGCTGTGGAACATGAGTAACTTTGAAGGACACTCAGTTTGTAGTGTACTCTCTAGGCTACAGTGTGTGAGAGTTAAAGTATTTTTGGATTCTGACAGCCTTTACATCAAGGGAAAACAAAACCAGCTCGGTGGCTCCTCCCTTTATGTGAATCCATGTAAAATAAGACCTGAGAGTGCAAACACACAAACCTCATGGATTTTATACCTGAATGTAACCCCATCCCAAGAACCATGATCTCATCATTCCCTTTCAGCTCCTTCTGCCTCTGGTGAGAGGCAGCAAACCCAGGAATTAAAGCCCAGGAAAATCCCATAGGAATTAAAACCCAGGAAAATCCCATAGGAATTAAAACCCAGGAAGTAAACCCCAAACTTTGAGGTGGGCATTCTCCTCCTAAAACACAAGCCATTAGTATGAGATCTGTATTACTGCAATCATTTTTCTCTACCCTATTAATGCTACAGCTAAGACTACAGATATTGCTAGAAAATGTATATTCCTCTTAAAAGTTGCCTGTTTATTTATTTTTTTTGTCAGTGCTTTTTATGTAGCCTCCAGTATGTCAGGGGTTTCCTCTGTGTCAGGATCAGTAGTTCAGTAAAAGAAGGGTAAAGTTAAGATGGGACAAATAGATCAAGTTGTAAACTCTTACAGTTTATCTTGTGAGTTGGCATTGACTGGGTGATGCCTGAAATGTTCTTAACAATTTTAAACTGAATTTTAAAACCAGCAGTATTTGTAATGGTTCTTGCAGAAGTCATCAGTTCCTTCTGTTTGCCAGCTTTCATTTTTAAATACAGTGCTTTTTTTTCGAATGTTTTAAGCTAAACCAGTGGTACAGACTAGAGCAACTAAAGATGAGTTCTACCTCAGACAGAACCACAGTCCTGGTCTTGGAGAGCTGATTGTTACATTCCTTAAACAGAAATATAAATGTAAATATACATACAGGGTCCTGTACACGAGCAGTGGCTTTTTGGAGATAAAATCTGGAGCTCCTAAATTCTTCTGGACCCAAAATGTTTTTGAAGCCCAGCAAGATTTAGGGAAAGCCTTTGCAAAATTTGTATCTCTTTGCAGATTATTGTTAAAGATTCCTTATTTTAAGAGATGTGTGATCACCATCCTTGATGTTATCTGGAGGCACGTGAAATTACGTTCCTTGCAAGCTCAAATTCTTTAAAACTTGCCAGTGGGAGGTTATTTTGTACAGCTCTTACTGTTTCTTCAGGATAAATGCCACTACTTGTCAATGTGATCTTGACACCAGTGGGAGTTTGATTGCAGAGCCTTCATTATTCACCTCTGACTTCATCAGAGACAGGTTTGGGTTTGTCACTGACAAATTATTTGGTTATTTGTATCTCAGTGATCACTATTAATTCTTTGTCTTATTTTTACAGCTTTTAGTAGAAATTCTCATGAGACCAACCCTTATTACACAGAAAAAGAAGCAGAAAAGTAAGTAAATAGGTGGTTTATCTCTTTTTCTTTTTCCCAGTTTTGCCTGGTGTTTCTGTTTCAGACAGAAATTGTTCTATTTTTCTGTTATTCTCTTTCCATCCCAGCAATTTCCTGTTGATTCATTTAGGAGTGAATCATTGGTTTCTTTGTTCTTTCTTTGTTCGTGGTACTGATTTGTGCTGGGATTTGGGAGGGTCACCTGTTTCTGGCACAGTTCCGGAGATTCACGCACTCAGCACAGCACACTTGACTCAAAGCACTAAATCTGCAATCACTGGAAACTCTTGTTCCTGTGGCTGCAGCTACAGTGAAAAATTATTAATAATAACTCACAAAACATGGTTTATGTAATGGGAGCTACAGAGATTGTGAGATGAGTAGCTCAGGAAAACAGCACACTTTTTGTTATGTGACTGCTCATTTCCACATTGCTGTAAGGAGAGGGGGTGCAGTGGCTTCAGCTCAACTTTCCTGCTGGAGCAGCTTGGCTGCAGTGTTTTCATTTCCCCTGTTTGGGATTCTGCTGCTTCCCTGAGCCCTGCTGAGGGAAGGGAATGCCAGGGTGCACCCTGTGCCTGCCAGCCAGAGAGCTTCAAAGGTGAAGTGATTTGAACTGGAGCTTTAGGCAATTGAAGGTCTGTACTGAAAATATATTTCAAAATTATTTACTAAAATGCTTCAGTAAAGCAGATTGAAAGTTTTTTCCATGAAGTCCAGGTGCTAGGAAAACAAGCCTGAGTTTCCAGTGGAGAAAACTGGATGAACTGTTGTTTTTTTTCCTCCATACAAAAATAATTTAGCATGTGAACAGGTGGGGTGTAGAGTGTTTCTCATGGCTTCTGTCCCATAAGGCATTTGCATGTATGCTCTGAGGTGGCAGCCTGAAATTGTCACCCATCCCAGGGCTCTCCATGTCCCTCCCACGGCCACTGGTGTTCCTTGGCAGGGAATGGCTGCTGACTGTCTGCTCTCTCCTTTGCAGTAAGTGATGACCTCATCAAGGACTGTTTAAGCATACTGTACAACACCTGTATATGTGTAAGTACAGCTCTTCTGGTCACTTCTGACATGTGCTGCTTGATAAGACAACAAACACTCTTTTAAGTGTATTTTCAACTTACTCTGAAGTTTATATTACAATTCCTTCAGTTAAGTACAGGATCACTCTGTGTTTTGATTTAGCTCAAATAATTTGTTTTCTGAGCTGCATTGTCAAGCTTAAGTTCCCTTGTTTGGATCTTTCTGTCTGTGTTTCCATAGGAAGGCTATGCCAGCCTTTGTTATGTTCCAGCTTAAAATCTGAAGCTGGGAATGGATGTCTGTTAAGCCCAGCCCAGCTACAGCTGGTCTTGTTCAGAACTGGGGCTGGCAGAAGGTTCTAAATTTGATCCTGCAACTCCATGTGCTGGATTTTAGTTCAGTTCAGTCGTGGCAGATCAGTGCAAAGGAAGGTGCTGGGTTAAAGGCCTCTGGAAATGCCTCGTCATTAAAATCCTGAAGCTAAAAGCAAAGGCCTCAGATTATGCATACAGGGAGCATCCTCAGGATTGTTTACTTCATCACACACCTCATTATGCCATAACCTAGGGAACATTGTTTAACAAAAATTTTAAAAAGAGCCAGTTAGTGGCTTGAAGCTCTTCCAAAAACATCAGTCTAATCTCCAGAGTTTGAGTCTTACTAGATCATGTCTCACTGATAAAGATCTGTGTACACATGGGAGGGGGAAGAGAGGGAACACTTTTTTCCTTAGCTTGGATGATTTATTTTTTAAACTGCAGGTAATACAGTTACCTGCAGTAACTCAGTTTTGCAAACTGAGAATAGTGTGATATGCTAAAAACGAGTTTGCAGTTTCTAGACTAGCTGCTCTGTTTTAATTCACTTTGGTATTACTGCTGGCATTGGATGAGAAGTGTCCAGGATCACAGAAATGGTCTGTGGGCAGTATTAGCTGTTCTTATGCTTATCTGTAAATATTGGGGAATTATCTTTGCTAATCTGGTTCCGTGAGCGCTGGGAATGTGTCAGTCATGGATAAGACAGTTTTGCAAGCAGTGAGGATGTAGTTGTGAGTTCCAGGAAAGCCTGACTGTGCTCTCAGCAGGGCTCAGAGCATGAAAGGCAACCTTAATTTGGCTTTTCATGCCTCAGCCTGACTTTAGGGTTCATCACCTCCTTCTTTTAGGCCAGTGCTTGATCCGGGTTGCTCAGACAGAACAGTGCTGCGGGTTTAGGAGCTGCTGTGTGTGCAGAGCATGGCATGGAGCTGGTTTGGAGCCAGTTTGTGTGCAGAGCAGAGGCAGGCCCCCGTGCTGTGTGCCCAGGCAGGCAGGGAGGGTTGGCTGTGGAGTCAGACAAGGAAGCAGCTGCCGTGGGGTGAAGCCGCTCATCCCGGCGGCGTTGCGGCGCCACGTTGACTTCAAACAAGGACTGGAGTTGGTTTTGGTTGCCACAAACACAGGGTTCCCTGGTTCCAGGAGCAGCTGGCTCAGCAGCACATCATCTGTAGGGCTGTCCTGCACGTGTGGCTGCTCGGGTGGGCTCTCACGGGCTCTGTGTGTGCTCATTTCCAGACGGAAGGAGTCACGAGGCGGCTGGCAGAGAGAAACGACTTCGTCTTGTTCCTGTTTACACTGATGACAAACAAAAAGACATTCCTACAAACTGCAACGCTGATTGAAGATATCCTGGGAGTTAAAAAGGTTACTTACTGCTTTCTTTATGTCATTTATATGGCTTTTCAGCCCAGTAGAGGAAGGAGAGCTGTTTCTTTGAAGAGTTGCTGAGGATAGTCCTCTAAGATGCCATTCTCACTTCCTGTAGCTTATTTGAAACCTGCCTGTTCTCAGTGGTAATTAACTTCAATCACTGCTCATAAAGTAGCCAAACTATTTGTGTGGTGTCATACTTGTAGTGCTTTTACCCAGTTCAGAGAATGATGAGAGCTGTGTCCCCATATCTGAGTACCTCACTGTCGTTAAAGGGCAGCCAATATTAAAAATAAAGAAGATGAACCTCATAAAAATTGAGTTTTTATCCTTGCCTGCTGATTATATTTCACATACTTTAGTTGTCTTCCTCACATCTGGGTGGTTTCCTGTATTCCTGGGCATTTGTCACCTCTCTGAGAAGTTGTAGGCTGGGGACACAGGGCATTTAAATCTTCTGCACAAACCTGGTTATTGAACTTACTTTTCAGGATCATTGCAGCTCAGTGCCCTGATGTGATGCAAGTAAAATACTCGAGGTGTAACCTTGGGAAAACCTTGATAGGAAAACCTTGATTTTGTACAGAAGGCCAGGAGTCTGTAACCTGATACTTTATTATTTAGAATAAGATGGAGGTTGATGTACTTCCTGAAATAGGAAACAAGCTTAGTTTATCTGCACAAAAATATTTTTTATTCTGAAAGCTTTTTTCAACATCTTTTTAATAAAAAGAACTTCTGAAAAGACTGAGAAATAATTTAGAAGTTCTTACCTGTGAGTTTCAAAGAAAAGACAGGATTGGAAAACAAAATTGAAACTTCTAATACCTAAACATGATTTATGTATTAAATTAGGTTGTGGTTTTGTGGTTTTTTGAGTTAAAAAAATGCCTCAAACTTTTTGTAAATACAAAAAATAGTATTCAAAATACGGATATCTGTACTTTGGGAATTGCTAAGCCTGACAACAGTTGTAAATCCCAGCTAACACTGGAATAACCCAGAGAGCTCCCCAGGGAGGATCTGCCTGTGTTCGTGTATTGACCATCTCATGTGACTGAGCTGGTGTTGCCTCCTCCAGGAAATGATCCAGCTGGATGATATTCCCAACCTGGCGAGCCTGGTGTCCAGCTTTGACCAGCAGCAGCTGGCCAACTTCTGCAGGATCCTGGCTGTCACCATCTCGGAGCTCGACACGGGCAGTGATGACAAGCACACACTTCTGGCCAAAAATGCCCAGCAGAAAAAAAACTTGGGCCCTTCCCGAGCTGAAATTAATCAAGGTAATGATTGTGCTGTGAACAAATCACAAAAATCTCAGCAATATATAAAGTTTTCCTCTTCTGAATGTCACATAGTGTTATGTTTCTGAAAGATACTGAAGGTGTTGTATCTAACAAAGCATTTTTCTTGATTGACTCCACTCAGATGGTTTCCTGGAAACAGTCTTTCCTGTTAATGAAACTTTGTAGCTTTTGGTTTCAGATGGTGTTGCTAATTAGGTGGGTTAATTTCTGTCATTTCAGCACTCTTGAGTGGCTTAAAATAATTGGATTTGTTTTCTGTGCCTCAGCCACATCCATGGACTTCCCATTAGCAGCTCTCAATAATTCTGTGTCCTCCATAAAATATGAATTCCTGAACTAAAGCTGCCTGCTATGTGGTTGCTGTTGGAGCAGTTCCTTCTCTGATTTTATCTGATATTGTCCTGAACAGGATGTCTTGTCTTTATCAAAAAGAGAAGTCTGTTTAATATTAATTATGTTGCCCAGTGTTACCAAACCAGCCTTTGAAAGCTGTGGGGCTGATCTCAGCCTTAACTTTGGGCACAGTGCAGCTTTCCTTATTTTGCTGAGCACTTCCCAGTGCAGAAGTCTTGCCTAGAAGGGTGAGTAGGAATTGAAAAAGTTAAAGTACCATCAAATGTAGAATCTGCTGGTTTCAGCTCTTATTGTGCTGAAAAGCTTTTGGGCTTCTGAAGCAGATATTTGCATAGGCCCATGCCAGGCAAATATATAGCTAATAATTTTTTATGGGCACAATCAGAGACTGATTCTAAAGCTGTACAGTATATTCTATTTTAAAATTTCTATCAGGGAGCTTATTCTTTCAGAGATGCAACTCTTTCATGTAATGTTCATGGCCAAATTCTTTGTCCTTTTCTCCTTGCCCCCTCAAGTGGGAAGTGAAGCTTTAGCCAGGTGTCTTTAATAAACAGGTCCTGTAATTAAGGTACTCTTGAGGGCAAAATGCACCTCCCCAAACATTTTGCAGAGCAGTGACTTCTGGCCTTGCACTGCCCTTTCTCAGGGTGCAGTTCCACAGTTAAAACCCTCACACCTGGGGCTGCTGTGGTGTGTTCTCCACCTTTTTTGCTCCATGAGGAGCTAATTCAGGAAACTAGTACTTGAAAATATGTCAGCTTTCCTCCCTGCTGCTGCAGGGAGCCAGTTCAGTCACTACAGACCAACACCACAGGAGGGAAAGGGGAGGTGGAGCTGCCTCTTCCAAAGGCTGCTGCTTTATTTCTGCCAGCTTACTTTTCAGCCAGATCAGTTCCTTGATAAGACTGGAGAAGAACACTGAATTATTCCTGGGGTAGGGATGCTATCTTCCAGTCCTTAACAGGGGAGTGCACTGATTTCTTCCATCTTCAGATCTTTTTTAACCAGATCTTTTTAACCATACACTTCTGTATTCTTCAAGTAGATGTCTTGGTACCTTGTGGTGATCTTAAATTGTAATAAAATGATTTCTCTCTTTTTTCCAGCTACACTTCTGAATATTCCAGGCTTCATTGAGCGGTTGTGCAAGCTGGCCACACGGAAGGTGTCTGAAACAACAGGGACCTCCAGCTTCCTGCAGGAGCTGGAGGAGTGGTACACCTGGCTGGACAATGCCCTCGTGCTGGATGCACTGATGAGAGTGGCAAATGAAGAGGCAGAGCAGAGCAGCACAGGTACCTGGCTTGCATCCCTCCACCCACCAGCAGCTGGTGCATGTTTTGGTCTTTCTCAGGGTTTGCCACGTGTTGCTTTTCCTTTCATCTGGTCCTGATTCCCTTTTCTTGCATGGAGGACTCAGATATCAACACATCAGCATTTAGGTCTGACTCCCATTCTGTTCTCATGTAGCACTGATTTTTTTACTGAATTAAAATCAGCCAAAGGAGAGATCCTCCAGCAATGTGTGCCCTTTGCATGCCTAGTTAACACTGAAATGCTGTGCATCCTGAGCTCTGACCTCCTCTGGAGTGATTAAAATAACCCTCCTGAGGTAAGTGGCTTCACCAGCATTTTATTCTAAAACTTTGGCTCATGACATGAGTTTCAAATGCTTCACACCAAGCAAGTGGCCCCTTCTTTAAAAAGGAAAGGTAGTTCCAGCTAAATTAAAGAAGTTAATTGGAAAAAAAATTATTGTTCCAGTGGAAGTTTTAATACAACCTTAGGAAAATGCTTTGGTGCACGTGTGTGGTTTGTTTCTTCACCCTTTGTTATGACAAAAATGTAGTGTATATCTGGTAGAACTCAGAGGACTCTGTGCTCCTCTTTCTGCTCTTAGCAGGGTAATTCTCTCTAAGGTTATGAAATTTATTTAACTGTGGCCTAAGAATACTGGTACTGAGGTATGAAATGAAAGTAAATTTAATAGTAAGTGCTTCTGTTAATCTTCCATCTACTTTTATTACCTTTCTGCCATGCCCTGGTGCAGTAGTCTGTTAATTCATTTAGGTGAGCCTACTTATTTTAGAGAGTTACTACCATTTAGTTCATTATGGAAAAAAAATCAAATTTTTTAAATTCTATCTCTAAATTTTCAGCTATATTTTTCCTCTAGCATGTAATTCAAATTGGTTATTTGCTGTACATCACTATTTTTAGTTAAGAAGAAAATTCCAGCAGATGTACTGTTCCTGCATCTTCAGTGTTGAGTGTAAAAGTAACAACTAACAAATCCTTTCCTGTTGAAGCCACCTCAGTCTCACATCTTTGCCATTTTTTTCAGAGTCTTCAGATGAGAGTGGACTGGCCAACACCTCCACCAGGACACAGCTGCCCCAGTCCATGAAGATCATGCACGAGATCATGTACAAGCTGGAGGTGCTCTATGTGCTCTGTGTGCTGCTCATGGGCAGGCAGAGGAATCAGGTGAGCCCCAGTGGATCTTGCTGAGTTGCTGGGCCCCTGATAGGGAAACCCCTGACAGTTCTGTGCTGGGATTAAATGAGGCAGACAGGACTTGCAGTATCTGGTCTCCAGATTTGTTGTTTATTTTTTCTCATCTACATTGCAGTGAGCTGGTCACCACAGCAAACTGGCACACCAGGAAGAAAGGCACTAGAATTCACCAGACCTCTGGTTTCAAGGTCTTTTATAGATATTTTATCCAATTAACTACCAGAACATACTTTATTTCTACTTTACCACCAATAACTAATTATTTGTTGTCCACACAGCACCTGCATTGTGGACTTTTCTATCCAATCACTCTGTGCCACCAGCACTGCAGAAAATGGGGGAGATGAAGAAGAAGGAGAAGCTGAGTCAACTCAGCTGAGGCCCTAAATCCTCCATCTTGTCTTCTATCTACCACCATACTAAAAACCCCAAACTCTTAAGTTTTTCACCCTGTGACAAATTAGACTTCTATTTCACACACTCACAGAACCCAATTCATCCCAAAGTCTTGGAAGCCTCTCCATGGTCAAAGGTTCAAAGCAGTGCTGTCCTGAGGGTCAGAGCCCCTCAGCTCAGGCAGAGGAATATTTCCTGTGCCCTGGGTCCCAAGAGAACCACTCACAGTTGGTGTCTCTTTAAAGCTCAGTGCTCATGAACGAGGTCACGGACACAGAAACGCCAGAGCAAAGCTCAAGGTGCAGAGCTGGGCAGTCCCATCCTGGCAGCCCTGGTCTGAAAACAGGCAGTGTTTCACTGGGAACAGCCAGGGCAGGGCTGGCACACACTGCTCTGCAGAGCCTCTGCTCTGCTGCTGCAGGGATGCAGGAGGATATGTCCTGTGTGAGGAAGTGTGGGTACCTGGATGCTGCAGCAGCTGCAGTCAGGTGTTCTTTTCCTTCCTGGTGACCAGTTTGGATGGAGTCCCTTCAGGCCTTACCCTACTTTGGCTGCTTTCATTTTTGGAAACTCTCTGGATGAATTTTGCAGCATATTGCTGTGACTTGGCAAAGTGTGAGCATGCTGTTAAACTCCCAGCTGGGAAGATGCACTTCAGTGCTGTCTGCACTGGTCACTGCCTGAAAATCTCACTCATCTGTTCCTTTGCCTTCCTTCCCTTTGAAATGGAAAAAAAAAAGTTCCCTGCCTCACACAGGCTTATGAAGAACCAGTCACTGCTTAGCTGTGGTTTGATTTAAATGGGTCAAAAGCAGGTTGTGAAGGGAAAAGCAAAGCAGTCCTTGGAGCAGTTTTGACAGGTTTCCAGCTTTGGCAGTCTGCTCAGCTCAGCAGAGCTTGGGATAGTGGGGGCATTCAGATGTCCTGGACACTGGGAGGGCCAAATTGGACTGAGCTATTGAAAGGCTGTTGTATTAGGCAGGAGAGGCTGTATTGTGGGCAGGGCTTGGAGCACATTTATCTGGAGTATTTTGTTCTCTGGTAGTAACTCCTGGGGTATCAGTCACAAACACTCCCCAGGGCAATCTCCTAAGTCTCTTAATCTGAATACAGGTGCAGTTGTAGCTCAGTCCCAAACATAACTGACCTGTTCCCTCTGAACCTGCAGCAGAGCTTGTGGACTTCCCATCCCTGGAAGTGTTCAAGGCTGGGGCTGGGAGCAGCCTGGTCTAGTGGAAGGTGTCCCTGCCCATGGCAGGGGAATGAGATGGGCTTTAACATCCCTTCCTGGCATTTTGTGATTCTAAGCAGACACTTGGCATTAAAAGAAACAGATTCTGCATAAGAGGAAGCAGAGGAAACCAGTAATTCTTGCAGAAGCCACAGTCACTACCATAAACAACTCCCAATCATGTCATTCCTTTTAGAAGTGCTGTTTCTGTTAGGCATGAAATAAAATGTAAACAAAGCCCAAAAGATAGCTGAAACTACCAGAACATGGATCTATTAGGAGAACTTTTTCTTTTCCATTGTATCAAGGCAGATAATGCATCTCTGCCTGAGTTCCCCACAAGAATGCAGGTTTATAGGTACTGCAGAAGCTGCTTGCAGCCTGCACTCATCCTGCTGCTGCTGGAGGCAGCTGGAGGTGCTGGATTCCTTCCCTCCCTGGGTCACTTCTGGTGTGTTCCTGTCAAATGTGACAAGGCAAAAAATCTGCTGCTGAAGCAGCTAGCTTTGAAGATAAATTTACATTTTAATTTCCTGGGAACACAACTCTTATCCTTCATCTGCTGTTTCTGCCCCTGTGCAGATGGGGAAGCTCAGGATAAAGGTGACCTGCTGTTCACTTCTTCCCAGGACTGATTCAGGACTGGAGTTAATTCTTGAAGGATTTGAGTTACTGCATTCCCAAACACTTCTTGTCCAGAGCCAGTTTTTGGTTTTGTTTGTTTTGGTTTGTTTGTTTTTGGGGAAAATTATTTGGGGATTTTTTTAATCCTTTTTTTTTTTTTTTTGTGAAATCCTCTGCCTTTAAAACACATCCTACATCCTCCATTCCTTAATCTGCATAAGACTTGTGTGGCAGATGTGAATCCCCTGCCCTTCCTGAGAGCCAGGCAGAGGAAGGACTGGAGCTGTTCTCCATGAGAAGCTCTGGATGCAGGCAGAGCAGTGTGCAATAGCACCCTCAGACAAGCATTTCAGCTGCTTTTTGGTCTCTTTTCTATGAAGGAATAAAAGCACAGGGTCTGTAGTATCAGTCTGAGGAGCCAAAGGACTTGCTGGTTTTAGATTGGATTCATTTTGCATAGAATTTTATTAAGGGCATCACAAGCCTGCTTCAATCTGCTGTAATAATAGACATAATGGTCTGGCATTTGCTTGAAGCAAGGTGCAGCCTCCCAAACTCAACCTGTCCCCAAATGAATCTCTGAATGCTTGGTTTAAACTTGATTGCTGGCTAATTTGCATAAATTGATAATTCTGGTAGCAGTGACTTGGCTCCTCCTGTTGCCATGTTGGGGATGATCTCACCCTTGGGAATAAGTGGTGTTTCTCTGCAGATCTGGGCCTTTGCTGCCTTCTCATTATGGTCACACCCTAAATTGCTCTCCTTAGGTATTTTTCTAGGCTGTCCTGCATGTCTGTGTTGTGGTGAAGAGCCATCAGCTGATTTCCTTGCTCCTGCTGTAGGGAGCCACACTGCACACACAGAAACTCAGCTTAGCAGAGACAGTTTTAGTGTTGAGAAAGCAACAGAGCAATTCCTGTGAAGCTGGACAGCAGCAGGAAAAAGCCAAAGTAGCTTGAAGGTTGAATATAGAGCAGGGATTGTCTTGGCATCCTCAGGCAGAGTAATTGTAATGAGTTTGGGCTCTGGGAGAGAGAGTGATGCAGAGGCAGTGAAGAGCTCATTCAGGTGAGAATTCAGAGCTGAGCAAACTAAACTGCACAGATTTGAAATCTGAGTAACTTGGAAAGGAGCAGATTCAGGAGTTAAAACTGAGGGTAGAGAGTTCTTTGGTGAGGGCTGAGGCTCCTGCAGGCAGCTCAGTTTAGCTCAGCTCAGTTTGGCTGCCTCCTGGTGTGCCTGTGCTGTGGAGGGACAGGGGCACTGCAGGGAGCACTTGGTTCAGAGAGATTCCTCTGAGCTGCTCTTGTGACAAAGCCAAAGTGTCCAAGAGTGTTTCAGAGTAATGGAGCACCAGAGGACTCCAAGCTCAGCAATCTGTCAACAGCTTGGGTGGGGTGGGAAGGAGCTGGATGCTCCTCAGGGGTGTATTTGAGGTGTCCAGCAGCAGGAATGTGACTACCATAAAGGTGGGACAGCTGGTGGCTACAGCCAGGAGGAGTGCAAAAAGCCTCTAGAACTAAAACCTGTAAAAGAGCATCAGCTTCAGATATTTTGATTTATTCAGGTATTTGATTAAATAGAACAAAATAGATTGATTTACTTGAAATGCTGCTGGTTACAGTTCTGAATCTTGGGACAACCTGGGGTAGTTTCAAATTATTTTGTTTATTGATTTAAAAGAACATATCCATTATTTGGACACTTAATTTTTGCGGAATGTTAGACATTCCAGCCATGTGGTTTTCATTTGTAACCACTTCTCAAGGAATAATGCTTGTCTTAGGCCTACAGCTGATAAAAATCCCACTTTCTATTCCCTTAGTCCCTGTCTTCTAAATTCCTTACATCAAAAGTATCCCAGCTTGGACTGAAGGTCTGAAACAGCTGTCCACACCAATATTATTAGCTTTTTTTATATTAATAAAAAAGATGTTGCAGGCAGACTGATAAATGAACATTTTTTTTCTCTAAAGTTCAGCTTCTCTGTAACCTGAAGGAGCAGTGTTATGTGACTGTGTTACTGCTGGACTCTGCTCAGGACTCCTGCCCAGGTCATGTGAACAAAACCAGAATTGATGGGTTTTGTTGCCATCAGAGGCCTGCCTGAGCTGCAGCTGTGTGTCTAGAGAGGGAAAGGACACTCAGAGGGTTGGGTGGCTGCAGATGATCCCCAGCTCAGCTGTTTGGTGTAGATGCATTTTCAGTGTGCTGGAAGTGATGTCCTGATGCCCAAAGCTGCTTCCAGAGACATGGTGGTTAACTGAAGCACTGGTGAAGAGCTTTATCCCAAAATGTCTGTTTTCTATCCCTGTGCACCAGATGGAAACTGCTGCACTGTGGTTGACCAACACTTGCTGTTTGAGACAGGAATTCACATCCTTTTGTCAGAGAATGACACCATTGTGCCCATCTGTTTCCAAACTAGATGAAATCTGTGTTTGAGGCTGGAGCAGATGTGTTTGTACCTCTCTTGTTCCCAGGTTCACAAAATGATAGCAGAGTTCAGACTCATTCCTGGCCTCAATAACCTGTTTGACAAACTCATCTGGAGGAAGCACTCGGCCTCAGCCCTGGTTCTGCACGGACACAACCAGAACTGTGACTGCAGCCCGGTGAGCAGCTTCTGGAATTCTGTAGTGGATTTTCATCCTGGCACACAGTTCTGAGGAGCTGTGCTGGGTAACTGGGTGTTCGTATAATAATGACTTGAGATGTGGTAGCATCCAGATTTTGGGGGATTATTGATCTCACTGAAGTTTATCCTTGGTTCATGCTAGCAATTTAGCAGGGCCAATTTTGCCTCTCCACTCTCTCCTAGTTCATTTGTTATTTTAATGATCATGTCCATTTTGGGAACTGAGAAAGGAGTAAATTTCTGGACCCTGGAGGCCAGAGGTAGAAGACAACCAAAGTTCAAAGAAATGAGACTTGGAGAGGCACAGGGTACAAATTGTGCCACAGTCAGGTTTAGGGGAGTTGTGTTGTACTCCTTATATTTTTTTTCTTTCCTAGATATTTCCTTTTCAAGCCTAGACATTCTGAATTGATCAGAACAATTCTAAGCTTTTTTTGCCTTTGCAATGAGGAGGAATTATTACCTGTTATGTGCATAGGCTTTGAGGCAATCTCCACTTCTGTTTTGGGAAGTGCAGCCTCTCCATTTATGCAAGTCACTTGCTCTGCTGTCCAAAGGGGTTTGATTTGGACAGATTTTCCATTCAGCTGCTTCATGCCAGCTTGGTAACTAATGATAGCCAAAAACATTAAAGCAATAATGGTTTTTTCACCCTTCTTGTCTCCTTTTAGGACATTACTTTAAAGATACAATTCTTGAGGCTTCTTCAGAGCTTCAGTGACCACCATGAGTGAGTATGAGAAGCTGTGGTGGGTTGTGGCTTGGTGCTGTTTGCCTGGTTGTGCTTCCAGGTGTCCTGGGCTCCACATGAAGGGGATGTTGTACTCTCCCTAAACTTGATGTGCCTTTCAGCTCTTGCTGAAACAGTCTAATAGTTTGCCCTGTGCTGGGCATGTCTGAATATGTCTGGTGTGGTTAAACCCAGCCCGTTCTGTCTCATGTTGAGATGAGCTGAAACATGTACAGGATGAGTTAACACTTTCTGGCTGAAGGAGTAAGGAGGCAGCTTTCTCCATTTTCTGCCTTCTACTGAGAGCTGACAGTGAGCCAGGGAAATAGGAGGAAATCTCCTGTCTGCCTTCAAAAGGCATCCTTAGGAAAACTTGGGTCTGCTGGAGTAGTTGGAGGGGTGGTGCAGTTTGCTTGGGGTTATTTAATGCTGTGCTGCTGGTACAGAGGAGTTTGTGACTTGTGGAGTTGCATCCTGCATTCCATCAGTGTCCTGTTCTCTCATCCAGTCCTGGGAGATGGTGTCCACTTCCTTACAAACTCCTGTGTTAGAGGCATGTTGCACTTCAGGTGCTGCTCGCTCCTGGTGTTTTTGTGGAGGATTTTAGTCCTGTTGGATAGATGTCAAATGTCAGCCTTTTTGATTGTGGAATATTAGCTTTGAGCATGGGGAATTGCTGGACATAGACAGGGAGGGAATGCTGACCTCTAGTAAATCCTTCATGCAGGACATTGTTTGCCTGGGAATCACTCCAGGTTTTCCAGTAAAATCTCTACAGGTGATGTTGCTGCTTAAGTGGCTGCTACAAAGATCTCAGGCTTGTTTGAGCAGAAAACAGCTCCCAGCTGTAACATTTGAGCAAGTGGAATGTGTGGAATCTGTTTGGGGGAGTTTAAATAATTACATGAACTTCCTATGAAATCACAGATAAGCTGAGTTAACTGAGGACAAGATGAGAGCAGAGTACTTGTATGATGATATTAGTTCAGTGAAACTGTGTACAAACCAGACTTGCAGAGCTGTTTATTGCAGGGAGAGAAGAGCTCTGTTCTCATTGCAGAAATCTGTTCAACCCACATCAAAGGAAGCTTTACACAAGAGCCTCAGTGAGCACTAACCTTATGACAGTGTTGGAAGCAAGAAGGAGCCTCACACTCATCACTGCATCCTCTGCTCCCTGAGCTTTCCTGAAAAGGAATCTGTCTGATTTTGAACAGTTGGAAGCAGAAAGACTCTCAGGGAGCACACTGCCCTTGGTCAAAGGGAGCCCCTGGACTACATTTCTACTCTGCATTTAGTTCACTTTACAGACATTAGGAAAAGTTCAGTATTTGATAAAGAGTCCATGCACATTTCTGGGGTTTATATCCATTTTTATTTGGATCTTTACATTTAATGATATTTTAAAACATTTGCAGAGTAAAATTTGTTCAGATAATAAAATGCCAGGATGACTGAGTCCTTTTTTGCAGTTTCTGCTTTCTTACTTAGAAAAAGATTTATTACTTAAAAAGAGCAGTTACTACAGGGTGGAGAAAAACTTCAGGAAACTGTGAAAATGTTTGCTATTTAATATTTATTTTCATCTAAAATTCAGCAAAATGTTGCTGAGATTTTTTTCTAAATTAGCAGTATCCAGAAGAAGATATTTACAAACCATAAAATCCTAAACAAGTCAGCAAAGAGCCATCATCTCAAAGCTGTTCAGTGTTGGAAGTGGCATTTGGTAAATTTTGGAGGAGGTTTTCCCAAGGTGCAGCTGGCTGGCCTGGTACAGGGAGCAGAGTGGAAATGCTGTGAAGAGCAGCCAGGAGAAAGCAGCTTGCCCAACCCTGCAGCCCTTGTAGGCCTGTGGCTCTGCTTTTCAGGGAATTGCATTTCTGCCTCTTGAATTCATCGTGCTTTTCTCCCCTCCTCCCCCACTGTCTTGCTTTAGGAACAAGTATCTCCTTTTGAACAGCCAGGAGCTGAATGAGCTGAGTGCAATCTCCCACAAAGCCAACATCCCTGAAGTGGATGCAGTTGTCAACACTGACAGGTGAGAGGGCACTGAGGGTGCAGGTTGGCAATTTAAGAGTTTTGGAATCACTTAGACTGGAAATTTGACATCAGCTGATTTGTTTGACCTCTGTTTGTCTGCCACACTTTGATTGCAGTGACTCCTTTCAGTCGGAGGTGTCCAGGTCTGTGGGATGTTGGTGGTCATTAGCAAATCTCAGGTGTGCTTGTGCTCAGAATAAGGTGCTTTAAAAACAAAAGCACAGAATCCCCAGGTTGGAAGAGACCTTCAAGATCATCGAGTCCAAGCTGTGCCCAGCTCCCCCACCTCCCCAGGCAGCCATTCCAGTGCTTTATCACCCTTTCCCTGAAGAACTTCTTCCTAATATCCATCCTAGATTTCCCTTGGTGCTGCTTGAGGCTGTGTCCCCTCATTCTGCCTGGAGAATGAGACCAACCCCCCTCAGGGACACAGCCACCCTGCAGGGAGTTGTAGAGAGTGCTGAGGCCACCCCTGAGCCTCATTTTCTCCAGGCTGAACACCCCCAGCTCCCTCAGTGGTTCCTCACAGGTTTGTGTTCCCAGCCCCTCTCCAGCCTCGTTGCCTCCTCTGGATGTGCTCAAGTATCTCAATGTCCTTCACAAACTGAGGGACCCAGAAACTTTAAAACCCCTAAAAAGAGGGGTTTGAGTTCATGGCTCAGACTTTATGATGTGCTGGGTCTGCCTGTCTGGCCTTCCTCAGGTCAGGCATTGCAGACAGACCTGGAAAGTAAACTGTGATCCCTCACATCATTAATTGCTCCTGCTAATAAATCTTAGTTCTGGCATTCAGGAGCAGTGTGTGCACACTTAAATGTCCATTTCCAGGCTGCATGAACACATCCAAGTGTCTGCTCAGAGTATTTTAAGAGCAGCTAATAACCATAATAAGCTAAATTAGATTAACATGTTAAACCACTTACAGAATCTCTTCTGTTACATTTGAGTATCTGTTAGATGGACTGTTTTGATCTAATAATCTCTTTAATACACAATTCTGGTGTATAAACCTCAGCAGATGAAAGGCTGTTTGCAGAATTTAGTTTGTCAAATACTCCCAGGGTATCAGCAGAGACTTGGTCTGCACAGAGCAGATTTACCTCGCTCCAAAAGGGAATCTCTAAGAGGATTTCTAGCTTACAGTTATTATCATAATACTGTGTCTAATTGGGAAGAACTTGGAGGTTTTTTCACCCTTAGCATTTAGTTTTCATGTTGCTTTTCTTGATACGTGAGATCAAGGCATTACTTCTGTAAGAGTTTAATGCAGGTGGATACTCCACTGAAGGTGCTGTTTAATACAAGTGGTATTGCAGTTTTTACTACAACCTCATGTAGCATCCAGCTTTCCATACTCTGCTCTGCTTCCTAAATGGAATTTAGACTTTCCTCTACATTTTTTTTGAGGGGAAAAAAGGGATTATTTCATTCCTAAGCTCAAATGTACTATTTTTATTTCTTATCTCTTGATTCACACAAGGTGTGAATTGGTATTTCTGAAATCATCAAAATTCTGAGAGAAAGTTTTTCTTTTGGACTTATTTGGAAGTCATGTTGTAAGTATTGCAGATATTTACCAAGGGCAATGAGGAGAACTCCTGCTGGTAGAACTAGCACAATATTTGTACTGTGTACTTCAATACTGAGATTTTGATCATCAAAATCTCTGGAGCAGTGTCTGGATTCAGTGCTCAGTGCTTGGCCAGCCCTCCCACTCAGCTGTCATTTCTCCACCTGCTGCAGGAGCCTTGTCTGTGATGGGAAGAGAGGTTTGTTGACCAGACTGCTTCAGGTCATGAAGAAGGAACCAGCAGAATCCTCCTTCAGGTGGGTTCACTTTGCCTCTGATGAGCTGTTTGAGACCCCTGGGATGTGGCTTGGTTTCACCCAGCTTAGAGCAGCTGAGAATGTTGGAGAATAAGCTGTGGGAAGGTCTGGCTTTGTTGTGCTGTGGTGGCAGTGCAGGTGTGAAGAAGTCACAGTCAGTGATTTTCTGCAGGATCAACAGGTCTGACTCCAGCCTCAGAGTGGAATGAAACACATCAGGAAATTGGATTTAAATTACAGTTTAATGATCAAGTGACCAAGTACTTCCCTTGCCCCAACACTAACACCTCCTTTCTTCTCTTCCTCAGGTTTTGGCAGGCAAGGGCAGTTGAAAGTTTTCTGCGGGGCACCACCTCCTATGCAGACCAGATGTTCCTCCTCAAGAGAGGACTCCTGGAGGTAAATAAGTTTATGTCAGGCATCCTCCATAGCAATCAAGAAGAATTTATCTGCAGTGAACCAGAAGTGGATAAAAACGTAGTGTTAAATATTATGCTGGGTTTAAAACTCAGCAGGGAAGTGAAGGCCACTCCAGCTGCCCCCTTCCAGGAGTGGGAAATAAACACTCAGGGAGATCAGGATCACAAGTTACTGTAGAAATCACAATAGATGCAACAATAATAATAAATGAAAAACTGCCCCTTAGTCCTGTGTAACCATGACAAATACTGGGAACACCTATTAAAAAATACCTATGGATTCTGCTTGTGGCAGCCAGATGTGGCAGTTTGTATAACCTGCATCACTGGGAAGTTATTTTAACAGGAGACTCATCTGAATTCTTGTCTTTAGTTTGGTGTTGTGACATTCAGTCACCCAAGGACTTGCAGATAAATGCTTTAAATACTGATTTAATCAGAGTCTGTGTTGTGCTGCTGGACTAAGCTGTGGCAATAACATGTTTTCCTCCCCTGCCAGCATATTCTCTACTGCATTGTTGATAGTGAGTGCAAGTCACGGGATGTGCTTCAGAGTTACTTTGACCTTCTGGGAGAACTGATGAAATTTAATATTGATGCATTCAAGAGGTTCAACAAGTACATCAACACAGATGAGAAGGTAAATATTTGTAAAAGCTGCCCCCCATGGCTCAAATGACACCCTTTTATAGCCAAACATAGCACTAAAACTCAGATTCATCTGGGTTTGGTGTGGGTTTAGAGCTTGGGGGACAATAAACATTAAGGGGTGAATTGCCAAAGTCCCTCAGTGTTTTGAGCAGTGCTCCAGCTGTCCTGAGTCAGTGAGTGCTGACAGCAAACATTGCCCTGTTCCATGATCAGGCAGGTCTAAGGTCAGGCTCAAGGGTAGCAGAACATTTCCTGTGAAGTCACCAGATTTGCTGTTAAGTGACATTGAGACAGCTCCTAAAAATCTTTTACTGGAGCTTGCAGTGGGAATTCTTTTATGAATAAGGCATAAAATACTTGATACTGCAAACAGACATAGATATTTGATGTTATTTGAACTTAGAGATGTTTTAAGAAGCCGTGGCTTATGTAATTAACTATAAACTCGAGCTGCACCTCAATGGACAGCTCTATGCAAAGTGATTTCAGGCTCTTGTGCACTTTGGATGTATCACATCAGCTGAATAGGTTCTGAATGGTCCTATACTCTTGCTTTAGTTACTGTAATTTTTCTCTCATTGCTGGTAGGTCTGGTAGACCTTGGAGAAGAGATGTATAAATGTATTTAAAAGAAAACTGTATTTATTTTGGGGGTTCTTTCTCTAGTAAGTTAACTCAAACATTCTAGAGAGTGTCTTTATATTTCCTATGTGCTTCCTGTTTATTGATCTCTAACTGGGTTTAGTTCTCATTCTCTGTGGCTCCCTCACTGTGTTCCTCCCTAGTGCTGTCTGCTCGTATAACATCAGTGTAGGAAAACATGGAGCTGCAGGAATTTTCCCTGATTTCAAAACAAATACTGTATGAAATCTCACTTTCATTGGAGTGACATGACTTCAAAAGATATTTTAGAGATGCCAGGATGGCATTTTTCCATTCCATAGTGTTTTTAAGGGATCCTTTGGTCAGCCCTCAGTGCCAGTGTTGGCTTAGGCTGGGAGTGATGTCTCCTCTTACCTTGTTAGAGATAACAAAAAGGTAATGACCCTGAGTGTTAATATATTTCAGTCTTTTAAATTCAACACTAAAAAGTGTTTCTGTTCAGTTCCAGATATTTTTAAATCAGATCAACAGCTCTCTGGTGGACTCAAACATGCTGGTTCGCTGCATCACGCTGTCCCTGGACCGCTTTGAGAATCAGTCTGATGCTAAAGGTGAACAGCAGTGGCATGGGACTGGGGGGTGTTCAGTGGCCACAATGGTTAATTTAAATCTGGGCTTTGGCAGTTTGGGGGTTAGACAAGGAAATGCCACCCTGGAAGTTTGAGCACCAGTTCTTACTGCCCCGGTGCTTGGATCAGTGTGTCTGCACCTCCAGCACGGGGTGATTGTGTTTCTCCTCCTGCTGCAGTGGCTGAAGTCCTGTCCGAGTGCCGCCTGTTGTCCTACATGTCCCAGATGTCCATGAGAATGTCCTTCCTCTTCCGTCTCATTAATATCATCCACGTACAGACACTTACCCAGGTAAAGAGCTGGCAGGGACCTTGCAGTGGCCTGACTGGGACTGGAGTGGTGGGCAGGGCTGGGAGCAGGGAGGAGCCTGGTTTCCCTGGAGGACACCCATGTCCCTTTTTCCTTGCTGTGTGCAGGAACCACCTCCACCGTGTGCTTTCCACAGGCTTGATTTACAGGGATGTGTATACAACAGATATCTTGGTGTTTAGATTTTCTTTTGCTGTGTCATTTTTACTTCCAGGAAAATGTCAGTTGTTTGAACACAAGTTTAGTTATCCTAATGCTGGCCCGAAGGAAAGAAAAGCTCCCTTTTTATCTGCGCACCTTGCAACAGATGGAATACACGGAGAAATACCCTGGCTTCATCCTGAACAACTTCCACAGTCTCCTGCGATTCTGGCAGCAGCATTACCTCAACAAGGATAAAGACAGCACCTGCCTAGAAAATGTATGTGACCCTCTTAGCATGGCAGGAGTCAGTTACAGGAACATCTGTCTGCCAGTCCCCTGGCAAAAACAGGAGGTTGGGAAGGGAAAGAAGGGAGGAAGTTCTGTCCCCAGTGTAACTCCTGTGGTGCTTCTCACACCTCAGAGTCAGGTGCTGGGCTTCCCTGCAAACAGAGCCTGAGGTCTTGGCTCTGGCACACAGAACTGAGACTTGCCAGTGCTGAGTGGGCTGGAGAGGCAGGGCTGGCAGGATGGCCAGGGAGGGGGAGGCAGGACAGAATCAGTTCCCAGGCTAGTTAGCACCTTAGCCAGACTGTTCCCTCTTCCTGGTGCGGCAAACAGCGCAGGAAAATATCTGGTGTAGCTGCTGGAAGCCAGGGGAGCAGCCTGCAGGTTTCTGTGCCAGAGCTGGTTTGTCCTGGGTCACTGGTGAGTAGAAATAACCAATTACCAGTTATGTGGGTGACACATGGGCTGGTGTTGGGCTGCTGGGGTGGCCTTTTGGCTTTGAGGGAATAGTGCAGGAGGGGTGTGAGCAGGGAGTGTGTTGGGTTTTGTGTCATCTCAGGAGTGGGAGCTACTTCCAGCATTGGCTTATCTGTGGCCCCACAGGGTCCCAGTTTGTGTTTGGACTGGACAGCAAAGGAGAAGTTTGGGATTATGGGTGTGCTGGGGCGGGCTGGGGTCACCCTGTGCTGCTCTTAGCAACTGTCAGAGGCACTGGGAGTCCTTGTCTGCAGCTGGGGAGTGGGCAGCTGCTTGTAGAGGGTGTAGCTGTTCAACACCCAGCCCTTCTACTGGGCCCAGGGAGGGAGGGCAGAGTGGGGAATTCAAAGTGTTGGTCACACTGTGGGGCTGGGCAGCTCGGGCTGAGCAGGGAGTGATTTTCATTCAGCTGTGGATGTTTCCTGCTGTGGCCTCCACTGACCCCCTGTTGTCTGTGCCCTGTACAGAGCTCCTGTATTAGTTTTACCTACTGGAAAGAGACTGTTTCGATACTGCTCAGTCCGGACCGGATGTCGCCTTGTGCCATAGTCAGCTACATCGACGAGGCCTACATGGACATTGACAGAGACTTTTCCGAGGAGTAGTTCCCGCCTCCAGCTTCTGACAGACAGCTGGGAGGGTCCCTCGCAGCCCGGGGATTTTCAGGGATAACGCTGAGTCGTGTGTGCGTGCAGCTCGGAGCTGCGGAGCGTGGTCCTGCCCCCGCCGGCCCCCAGCTCTGACCTCTGACACTCGGACAGCTCTCTGGGCAACACATTCAGGGATGTATCTTCCAGTTGTTCTGGGATAAAAAATAATCACCTGCACAAACCAGCCTGTATTATTTTTTTTCCTCTCTCCCAGTCTGGTGGGGCTGGCAGAAGGGGTTTTGCTGACGTGAGGGTTCTCTGTATGTGCCGGTTGAGGTGTGGCTCTCTCAGGGCTGCCAGGACGAGCAAGTCAAAAAGCACAGCAATTGCCCTCCAAGTGTGAGGTCCAAGGAGCCCATGTGAGCGGGACCCCAGCACCAGCCACGTGCAGAGCCACCACGAGGACTCCCTGCAGGTGTAACTCTTCGCTGGGCTTTGGGGTCGGTTAGAGCATGAGTGTGTGTGCGTGCGTGTGCTTTTAATTCCTGAGAGCCCCAGCTCCAGCCACCTCTTTGCCATCGCCTTTTGGATCATTTGGTACTGAATCTATCTGTGCATTAGGAGAGAACCTCTGCTCCTGCTGTGCTTCCTGCAGATCCTTCCCATCCGGAGCGCTGGAGAACAGACGTTTCAGCAGTGGTGGAATTGCAACAGGGGTTGGCTTTTTCATGGAGCACTAGCATTAAAATGTACTAATTTTTTAAACTTGCGGCTTGTCCCTTCTTGGGTAACTAATCTGGTTTTAAAATCCTTTTCAGGACCATTGCTCTTGATGTTAACCTGCTATGCCTGGAAGTCTTATGTCAGTCTCTGCTTTCAGTCCTTAATACCAACACACACATTAATCTTGAAAGTGCAATATTTACTGGAGATGTCCATTTTTTCCTGGATCTGTTTTAATCAGAATGTGTTAAATGCTGGGAATAAACTCTCCTGGTTGAAAGTAACTTTGTAGGATATGTTGGGAAAGGGGGAATGGAGTTTTGGCAGTCTTGACTGCCAAACCTGCACATGCCCTGCCTGGTCATACCACTACGTTGCTCCAACACATTCAGATACCCAGGAAGGAGATACACTACACTTAAGCCACTACATTTAAGTCAAAAACATGTCTTGCAGCTACAGCTAAAGGAAACCCGTTTTGAAACACACATCTGAATTTTTTTAACATTTTTCTAATTTATTTGATGAGATGACTTCAGCTCTGTCCAGGCTCCGAAGGGGTGAGGATGTCCCAGAGCTGCAGCCTTTTGTTGTTGTTTCCAGCAGCATGAAACCCACCCTGAGGCTCCCCGTGCTGGGGCTGGAGGAGTGAAGGAGGCTCCAGCCCCAGGGGCAGGACTTGGCTCTGAACATCTCCTCCTTTCTCTTCTCCCACACCTCAGTGTCCCACTGTGGGCTCACAGAGCTGCTGAGCTTATGCATAAAGCTGGAGCCTTGCAGGAGCTCCTGGGGATCCTGGTGTCCCTCCCTGGGAGCAGCATCCCACTCTGGTGAGGGGACCCTGGGGAGCTTCTTGCCATGGCAGCTTCACCTCTGTTCCTCACCAGGTCACCCCCACCCTGCCCCTCCCTCCGCTCAGCTCATTTCTTTCTCATCTGTACTCTTTTTGTTCTTGGGTATTTGTGTTTTTGCTGTATCTTTGCTTCTTCTTAACTGTAATAGATGTACACTTAAAATAAATGCTTCAAATTAAAAGGCTTTTAAGTTAAGGGATGCCTTTTCCACAGTGTAGTTAATTGGTGCATCCACGGCTTGCTGCTGTAACCCTGCAGTCTCACTCCCCTCTCTGTGTTCCAAAGACAGTTTGGGGCCCAGCTGCCTCTGGCCTTGCCCATGGGCCTGGGGGCAGCTGAGCTGAGCCCACACCAGGCCTGGGAGCACAGGCTGGGCTTTGCTTCTGGGCTGATGGGGCAGAGAAAGGCGCAGGGAAGAAACCCCTGGCAGCTCCTCCAGGGGTGGAGCGTGCTGGGCTCCAGGGAAAAGGCTCTGCCCCAGTGCACAGAGGGTCACAGGCAAAGCCCACATTCCTTTGGGATGACACCTCAAGAATCCCACGGTGAGAGGGAGCAGACCCATGGAGGAGGCAGCGGGCTCTGGGCTGGGAGGGGAGGGAGGTGGGACCCCTGGCACTAACAAATACCTCTGGAAGTCTGCACTGTCCCCGTGGATTGCTGAGGTTCGTGCTGCCCTGATTAATGCCAATTTGCTAACTGCAAATAAACATATTAAATGGAAACTATTAAAGAAATCTATTTTAAAGAAATGAGTGGAGATGTCTTTCTTTCCAGTGCTTTTCCCAAAGCCGTAACCCTCTCCGGGGCTGTATCAGGAGGCTTTGTGTGCTCAGGAGTAGTGACTGAGGTCTGTTGTGCCTCAGCTGATTCCCTGCAGTTGGGGATGTGTTTTGGTGGGGAGGTATGAGGAAAGGGCTCTTTTTCCCAAAACCCATCCCGAGCCAGGGCCATAGAGCTGGGAGAGGGAGGACTAGGCTTCTCTCCTGCCTGTGCCTCCCTTTTGAAAATGCTCCCCAAGACCCCAGGGGCAGAGGCCAAGGCCTTGGTTACCCTATGCCACACAACAGAGCCAGTCCTGGCAGATCTACGTTTATTCATGCAGTGCAAAGCTGACAGTGACTGTTGCAGCCACTTGCCTCCAACCTACAGCAGCAGCTGGGACAGGACAGGGCAGGGCAGCTGGGCTCCTAATGCTGGAAAAAATCCCCAAAAGGCTTCGGTGAGAGGGGGGATCTGGAGGCAGGGAGCACTCTGCCACCCTTCAGCTCCAGCAGCAGTGGGAGGTGAGGCAGCAGTGCCAGAGCAGCATGTGGCCGTGCCTGTGTGGTCACTGCCCTGTCCAGGGCTGGCTGGAGGCCCTGCCCACCTCCCCGTGCTCCCATCCAGGGGTGCCCACCTTGGAGATGACCACGTCCCGGCTGCGGGCGCGCAGTTTGTTGACCTGGGTCTCGGCGATGTCGGCGCGTTCCTCGGCGTCGTCCAGCTCGTGCTGTACCTTGCGGTACTTCACCAGGTTGGAGTTGGCCTGCTGCTCCTGGGGAGGGAGAGGGGAGGGGTGGGTGCATGGGGCAGAGGGGACACGAGGCTCCGAGCTGCCCACGTGGCTCTCGTGGCTCCTGGCAGCCATGGCAGGCAGTCCCAGGGAGGGACAGCCCTGTCCCCTGTCCCAGAGCAGTGATGGGCACTTACTGCCTCCTCAAACTGGCGCTTGTAGCTCTTGACCTTGCTCTGCAGCTTGTCAATCAGGTCCTGCATCCGAGCCAGGTTCTTCCGGTCTTCCTCAGCCTGCAAGTGCCCGGCTCCCTTAGCCAGACCCCAGCAGCTCCTCACCTCCACCCCTCCCCTCCACATTTATCAGAGTCCCAGCGGTGCCAGATCACAGACAGCACCAACCTGCCCCACCAACCCAGCCCTGTGTCACAGCACCCACCCCTTGGTCCCCACCTTGTGTCCCATCACCCAGCTCAGGAGGTGCTGGGAGAGGGGCAGAAGGACCCAGAGCAGGGACAGGATCTCGTGACAGGGAGAAGCTTGTGCAGTTGCTATCATTATCCACACAGAGCCCAGAAGCCCGGGCTGGGCTGGGCTTGGTGGATGGGTTCTTGGGTAACGTGAGGCCAAGCAAAGAGAATTCTGCCAGGTGCTGCTGGGGCTGGGCCTGTGTCCAGAGCTGCTGTACCTGGTAGCTCAGCTCCTTGATCCTGCGCTCGTACTTGCGAATGCCCTTCTGGGCCTCTGCCATCTTCTTCTGCTCTGCATCCAGCTCTCCCTCCAGCTCCCGCACCTGCGGGGGGCACAGGCTGCCTCAGCACTTGGCTCCCAAGCACCAGCACCAGCCCAGCTAAAGCCAAGCTCAGAGAAGCCACAGCAGAGGCTAAAACAATCCTGAGCTGGGCCCAGGCTGGCTGGGCCTTGGGGACTGTCCCCTGGTCCCCCAGAGGCACCAGCTGTCCCCAGAGGGATGGGGCAGAGTCTGGTGCCACAGAGACCGGGGCAGCCCCAGGAGTCAGCTCCTGAAGAACACAGCCAGCAATCTGCCCCTGCTTTCTCACCCTGGCCTCCAGCTTCTGGATCTGCTTCTTGCCCCCCTTGAGAGCAATCTGCTCTGCCTCGTCCAGGCGCATCTGCAGGTCCTTGATGGTCTGCTCCATGTTCTTCTTCATGCGCTCCAGGTGTGCGCTCGTGTCCTGCTCCTTCTTCAGCTCCTCTGCCATCATGGCAGCCTGCGAGGCCGAGAGCAGGGGGACATCACCTCGAGGCCAGGCAGCCCTGCCAGCCCAGGCTCAGTGGAGATGTTGTGAGACCCTCTCCAACCACGCAGCACAGTCCCCAGCACTCTCTTACATCCGTGATGGCCTTCTTTGCCTTCTCCTCGGCGTTGCGACACTCCTGCACTGCATCCTCCACCTCGCCGCTCAGCTGGGAGACGTCTGCCTCCAGCTTCTTCTTTTGGTTGATCAGCCCCGTGTTCTGCACACAGAGCAGGTTCAGGGTGACTGGGGCTGCCCGTTCACCACTGTTGGACAGACTCCTGGCTCTCCCTCCATTCAGACACGGGACTTGGCAGTGCCTCACCTGGGAGTGGAGCAGGGTGACCCTCTCGGTGGCCTCCAGCAGCTCCTGCTCTGCCAGCTTCCTGCTCCTCTCCGCCTGCTCCAGGGCTGCCCTCAGCTCCTCCACCTCTGCCAGCAGCAGGTTGTTGCGGCGCTCCAGGGCACCCGCCTGCTCCTTCAGGTCGTCGTTGCGGCGCTGGGTGTCATCCAGCTCGATCTGCAGGTCCTGTGGGGCAGCGCGGGGTCAGCGGGGACAGCCAGGAGCCAGGCTGGCAGCAGGGGCAGCGCCGAGCCTGTCCCAACCTTGATCTGGGCCTGGAGCTGGCGGCTCAGCTTCTGGAACTCGGCGGCCTGGCGGTTGGCGTGGTTCAGCTGGATCTCCATCTCGTTCAGGTCCCCCTCCATCTTCTTCCTCAGCCGCACGGCCTCGTTCTTGGCCCGGGCCTCTGCGTCGAGCGAGGCCTGCATGGAGTCCATGGCGCGCTGGTGGTTGCGCCTGCGGGAGAGGCCCTGCATCAGCCACATCCCCTGGGGACACCCAGCCTGGGCACACCCCGCC
>VXBQ01017668.1:1064979-1076885 GCA_013400175.1 Phainopepla nitens | reverse complement strand
AGCCTGGGGCAGCCCTGCCAGGGCCACGGTGCCAGCTCTGCCCCCACAGCAGCGTCCCAGCCTGTCCCCTCGCCCCACACACCTCAGGTTCTCAAACTCCTCGTCCTTCTCTGCCAGCTTCCTGTCCATGTCAGCCTTGATCTGGTTCAGCTCCAGCTGGATGCGCAGGGTCTTGCTCTCCTCGTGCTCCAGGGCTCCCTAGAGACAGCTCAGCCATGGGAAGGTGGTTCCTGGGAAGGGGACTCTCCCCAGCCACCCACTCCACCCTGGCCTTGTCCCTCAGCCCATTGCTATGGGGGGCAGAGCAGGTGGAGCCACCCCAGTGCCTGCAGTGAACGAGATTCCCAAGTCACAGCCTGGCTCAGGACTGTCACCTCCCAAGCAGGATCCAACCAGAGCTGCAGAGTGGGCCAGTGCTCCTGGGGGCAGCAGGAACATATGCAGGAACAAGGACTCACCTCAGCCTCCTCCAGAGCTGCCTGGATATCGCTCTTCTCGCTCTCCAGCATTTTCTTCACCTTTTCCAGCTCATGGATGGTTTTGCCACCCAGACTGATCTGGTCAGTCAAATCAGCAATTTCCTCTGCCAGGGACAGAAGGAGTTTGGTCAGGAAGGAGTTTGACTGCACAAGTGACGTCCCCATCCCCCTGCCTGGGCTCAGCTGATGTCCCCAGCCCCTTGGAGAGCAGCCAAGGCTGTGCTTGGGGACATTTCTGCAGTCTGGGAGGGCACTGAAGAGGCATTAAGGACCTGGGGACACCTGTTTGTCCAACAGCAACACCCCCAAGGCGGTGTCATGCCACAGCCATGGCACTCAGCAGCACATTTGGGAACAGGAGCCACCTGGGAACAGGAGCGAAGTAACTCTGCCTGTTCTCCCAGAGTGTCCCCAGCCTGAGGGCAGGACACACGCTGGCATCCCAGCAGAGCTGCTGCATCTCTCCAGTGGATGGGCTGAGCAGCAAGGTCCTCTCCTGGCCAACAAGAGACCCAATCCCACATGTCTGAGGACAGGGCAGGAGCCTGGGCAGAGCCCCAGGGGAGTGCTTGAGCCCAGCCCTACCCTGCAGGTTCTTGTTCTCCCTCTTGAGGGTCTCCAGGTTGTCCAGGGACTCCTCGTAGGCATTCTTGAGCTTGAAGAGCTCCGTGCTCAGGCTGCGCGACTCCTTCTGCGACACCTCCAGCTCCACCTGGGTCTCCTCGTACTTCTGCTTCCACTCGGCCAGGATCCTGTCGAAGTTGCGCTGCTTCTTGTCCAGGGCGGCGCAGGCCGAGTTGGCGCGTTCCAGGTCCACCGAGAGGTCCTCGATCTCGGTCTGCAGCCGGTGCTTGGTCTTCTCCAGCGAGGAGCACTTGGCGTGGGCGGCCTCCACAGCCTCCTCTGCCTCCTGCAGCCGGGTGGCCAACTTCTTCCTGCCCACAGCACCGGGGTCAGCGCTCCCCGCCCCGGTGCCACCCCACCCCACAGCCTCCAATCCAGGCAGAAGCGTGCCGTGTCACCCCAGGGCTGGCACAGCCCCACTGCTGGACAGAAAGTTGCCACCTACAAGGAACCGACTTGTGCCACGGGACTTACTTGGCTTCCTCCAGCTCCTCAGTCCTCTGGATGGCATCAGTCTCGTACTTGGTTCTCCACTGGGCCACCTCGGCATTGGCTTTGGACAAGTTCCTCTGGAGCTCGCTCTTGGCCTCCACCTCCTCCTCGTACTGCTCCCGCAGCAGGTCACAGTCGTGCCGGGAGGCTTGCAGGGCATGGGCCAGGGCGTTCTTGCTCTGAGGAAGAGAGAGCAGCAGCTGACTCCAGCCTCCAGGACACAGCCCATGGCACCAGGAACAGCAGCAGGGAACTTCTGTTCTTCCCAGGGGAAGAGCTGCCCTGCATGCAGGGTATGCCCCATCTCCCCAAGGCTCTGGGCCATTGCCACAGTGTCTCTCAGAGACCAGCCATGCCCTGAAACCTCACCTTGGTCTCTTCCTCCAGCTGCCTCTTGAGCTCCTCAATGCTCTGTGTGAACGAGACCTTGCCACGGCTCAGCTGATTGATGAAGGACTCCTTCTCCTCCAGCAGCCGACTAAGCTCCCCTGGGTTCAAAAAGAGCCAAACCAGCTACTTCAGGGCTGTAGGGCTGCAATCTGCACCAGCCCACCCTCCCCCAGAGCCTGTGGCCTGCATCTGTCCCAGCTGTATCCCCACCAGGCCAAGCTGGGCCATGGGCAGAGGTGCAAGCAGTTAAAAGGCAAAGGATGCCAGCGGGGAATCCCTCCTGAGGCAGGGCTGAACCCCGCTCCCCCAGGCACACAGCCCAGGCTCAGAGCGCTCCCGAGGCCCACGCACCGCTCTCGGTCTGCAGCCGGCCCCGCTGGGCGTTCACGTCCGTCAGCTGTCGCTGCAGCTCGTCCACTTTGGCCTTGGCCTCGTTCAGCTGGTCCTCGTAGGTGCGGCACAGCTTCTCAGCGTTGGCCTGCAGGCACCAAGCACAGCCTGGCTGGGCTCAGCCCCGGCCACAGAGCACCGGGCTCCCAGCCTGGGATACCCTGCCCTGCTCGGGGCTCCTGTGGGCACTCAGGGCAGAGAGCAGGAGCCTGCCAGAGCTCGCTGCTAAGCTAACAGTGGTTCTCTGCAGCCAAGCCTCACAGGGAATGGCTTCCCAGAGCCTCCAGACTTGACCAGGACAAGTAAAACATCCTGTAGTGACACAGGGACAAGCTATGGGTCGAACAGGGGCTTAACCATGGCAAAGAGCTGTTTGACACACCATCCCTGTCATGGGTTTGGCATTTGTTAAGTGCTAGAGTATTTATGAGAATATATTTTTCTTAATTTTTGTTGTGAGTTGGGACTAAAAAAGGAGTATAGCCAATTTAAACTTAAGGTGTAGAGAAAACTTTATTAACTAATATTAAAAAGGAAGGAAAAATAAGGACTAGAATGAAACTTTCAAAGCGTTCTTCTTCCCCCTATTAAATTGTTTATTTCTTATTGATAATAACAGTCCCCAGAAATCTTATCCCAAAATATATATCTTAAAAAACATGTAATATATATCTTAAAAGAAATGTTCCATATTTAATTAGCTCATTTCCCTACCTATTCTTATTCTAGCCTACAATTAATTTACAGCAAGCCCAAGATAAATTCTCCAGTAAACATCACTTCCATAAGTAATTATTTCCTACTCACCGAACACCAATCAATCTCAAACCAACACAACCCCACGGACGTGGCTGTGCTGGTCACCAGCTGCACTGATGTCCACAGGAGAGACCAACCTCGTGGAGAACCAGGACCCACCTTGTTCTTGGTGATGTACTCGACGTTGGAGGACAGGTCGTCAATCTCCATCTTCATCTCACTCTTCTCCTTCTCCAGCTTCTGCTTGACGCGCTGCAGGCTGTCGATCTGCTCGCCCAGCTCGGCCACGCTGTCGGCGTGCTTCTTCCTCAGCGCGGCCGCCGTGGCCTCGTGCTGCAGCGTGGCCTCCTCCAGGTCCCGCCGCAGCTTCAGGAACTCCGCCTCCCTCTTCTTGCTGAGCTCCAGCTGCGTGGCCGTGCTGCCGCCCGCCTCCTCCAGCCGCTCGCTCAGCTCCTCCAGCTCCCGCGACACCTCCGCCCGCTGCTTCTCCACCTTGGCCCTGGCCGCTCGCTCGGCCTCCAGCTCCTCCTCCAGCTCCTCCACGCGGGCCTGGGCACACAGACAAGGGCAGGAGCTCCACCATCTCTGCTCTCCGCAGTGGAGCAGCACCTCTGATGATGATGGGAGGCAAAAAGCCACCGGCCTTGGGCTGTTTTGGGAGGTGGGTGCTCCTTGGCAGCATCTTTGGAGCTCCTGCTCTCCTCTGTCCCTGCATCAGGATCCCAGTCCCCTGAGAGCCAGAGGTGTTTCCCAGCTGGTCTACAGTCCCATTCCCTCAGCCCATTAGCTTCTTTTCATTACTGTGGGGACCTGTCTCTGATAGAAAGAAGTCCAGCATCTTAGATTTGGGGTTTCAGACCTTGCTTACTGGATTAAAGGTTTTCTTTTGGACGGAGAATTACATCCTGGAAGCTGCTCTTCAGGCTTGCTGATAGTGCTCACCTCAATAGCTCATTCTTTAATTTTCAACACACCATGTTCTGGCAGAGGGCTTGCCTCCTGCTACCCATGCCAGCTTTTACCAAGGAGATGCCCTTGTGCTCAGGGAGGGACTGGCTCATGCAGATTCCCAAGCACATCACATCTAATGGAAATTTTGGACTCCCAGGATGTAGGAACAGCTCTTCCCACCATACCTGGACCTCCTTGATCTTCTTCTGCAGCTGGGCCTCCATCACTTGCCCATCTTCAATCCTTGAATTCAGCTGACTCATCTCAAAGTCTTTCCTGTACAGAAAGAAGACAGAGCCTCTGGTCAGACAAACACTGTCCTGACAGGTCCTTCTGGCTCCTAAATTTCCCTGCACTCTTACACCCAGGCCAGAGGATGAACAAACTCACAATGGAAAGGGACTGTAGGGATAAGCAGCAGCTCATGGAAGGCTCACAGGAAGGGCTGAAGTAGCCAAATTGGCAAACAATTGGCTCTGAGGGTTTCCCTCTGAGGTTCCGAGGTGTTCCCAGTTTCCCAGTGAGAATGGGACATGACTGAAGCCTGTACTTACAGCAGTGTGTTGGATCCTGCCAGGAGGTCCCTCCTCCCCAGCCCCATGTACAAAGGGAGGTCTGTGGTGCCCTGGTCTGTGAGCCTGCCACAAGCTCCTCAGCCTCTCTGCAAAGTGCTCAGGAAAACCAGGCCCTCCCTGTGCCTGGGCTGGTCACACAGCAGTGCCCAGAGCCACAGCCCAGCTGCCCCTGCAGGGACCACACATCTGCTGGATTCAGGGGTGCAGAGCAAGCCCAGAGCCCAGGCAAGTGGCACACACTCACTTCTTGAGCTTCTCATCCAGCTGCTGTTTGTCATTCTCCAGATCCATTACAGACTCTTGTGACAGCTTCAGGTCTCCTTCAAGCTTCCTCTTTGCTCTCTCCAGGTCCATGCGGACCTTCTTTTCTTGTTCAAGAGAGCTTTCCAGCTGGAGAATGAAGGGAGGTGGGGTAGGGAGGGAAGGACCTGCTCTAGCCCCACCCTCACCCATGGCCCCTGCTGTGGCAATTTCACCAGTCCCCTGAGAGCCAGAGGTGTTTCCCAGCTGGTCTCCAGTCCCGTCCCCTCAGCCCAGGACTGCTCTCCATGAGGTGCTCTACACCACCTCTTGTTTCAGGGGTAGTTGGTCAATGGGATTATTCATCAACTGGCCATATTAAAGGGGGATCTGGTAACGATCCCACACTCCAGATCCACTCAGGGACAGCCTTTGGGTTCTCCTGGAGATGTGACTCAAACCTCTCCTGCTTTATTCCCACTGGCCCATGACTCACATCATCCACTTGCTGCTCCAGTTTGACCTTGGCTTTGGTCAGTGTGTTGACCTTGTCTTCCTCAGCCTGTAGGTCATCCAACGCCTGCTGATGGGCCTCTTGCAGGGCTTTCTTCTCCTTTGTCAGCTTGGCAATGATCTCATCCAGACCAGCCATCTCCTCAATTAGGTTTTTAACCTGAATCAGTGAGGACAAAAGTAGAGAGGGAGAGGGTGCAAAGCTACTCCAGAAACCTGACCCTTGAAAGGCAGGAAGGAGTCCACCCATAGGCAGCAGCAGCTCGGCTCCCCACCAGCAGCCAGCCCCTCTCCCCTTGGCCAGGTGGGTTTTCCATGCCTCAGATCACTTGCCACAGCACAGAACAATTTGCCCACAGACCCTGGGCAATGAGGCAGGACACCGAGGGTTTTTCCTTCTCATATCCCCCATCTCCCTCTGCCCTGCCCCAACTCCCCTACACCAGTAGCTTTATCCTAGATGTTTCTCAGGTGTCCCCTCAAGCACTGGGGTCCCAGGGCAGCGAGGCTGGACCCTGCAGGGAGGCTGGTTACCTTGTTCTCCGTGGCGTGTTTCTCCTTCTCCACTTTGGCCAGGGTCAGCTCCAGGTCGTCGATGTCCTTCTTCAGCTCTGCACACTCATCCTCCAGCTTGCGTTTCTTGGCAGTGAGCTCTGAGTTCATCTCCTCCTCATCCTCCACACGCTCCATCAGCTCCTTCACCTTGGCCTCCAGCTGGATCTTGGACTTGATGAGCAGGTCGCAGCGTTCCTCTGCATCTGCCAGGTTGTCTTGCTCCTGGGAGAGGCACAGGAGAGCCAGCGCTCACCCTCTGCCCCAGGACTCTGCTCTCAGCCCTGCTGTCCTGGCCTTCTCCTTGCAGAAGGGGCACAGCAAGCCTGAGGTGCTCAGATGTACAAAAAATACAGCTCCAGTCACTGCCCATCATCAAGGTTCACAGGACAACGCCTCACACTAACCAGGGCCAAAATGCAACTCAGTCTTTCCAGAGGAAGGACAGGCTGGCACAAAAAAAGGGCACAAAATTTGGCAAGCAAACATTGCCATCCCCTCCCACTCCCTTGTGAGGAGAACATCCTTCCCAGAGCCAGGGGATCACAAATCCCTGTGGCAGCCCCAGGATGTGATGGTACTTCAGGCCTGCAGTCTTAGGTTTTGTT
Source organism: Phainopepla nitens (assembly GCA_013400175.1). Taxonomy (NCBI): domain Eukaryota; kingdom Metazoa; phylum Chordata; class Aves; order Passeriformes; family Bombycillidae; genus Phainopepla; species Phainopepla nitens. The sequence goes on along the minus strand of VXBQ01017668.1, from coordinate 1,070,312 downwards.
TCAGACAGACTGTGGCAACGAGGGAGCTCCAGAACTGCAGGAGGCTGAAGGAGGGTTCTGGGACATTCTGCTCCTTCTTCTACCCACAGACTCTGCACTGTCTTAACACCCCCAGAGAGAGGGTGAGGCACTCACTGCCTGCAGCTGGAGAGCCAGGTCATTCTTCTCCTGGATCATGGAGACTTGCTTCTCTTCCAGCTCCTTCCTCTTAGCCTCAGACTTCTCCAGAGCCTCCTTCAGCTTCTGGAATTCCTCCTTCAGGTTGGACATTTCCTTCTCAGTCTGAGCAGACTTGAGTAAAGGCTTGATCTTGAAGAACAGCTTCATCCAGGACCAGTTCTTGACAGCGTTGAAGGCACGGATGTTCCACTGGATGGTATAGAGGGCTTCCCTGGGGAAATACAAGCACAGCATCCTCAGGGGTGGACATTCCCCATGTCCTATCCTGGCCTCTGCAGGCCTGGATATGGCTCATTCTCCACCAGCTGGACAAATGGCAGAATGGTGAATGAAAGGGGCATTGTCTGCACACTGTGCTGGCCCTGCTGGGATGGGTGGGGGGCCTGGATTTCAGCTCTCCTCACTCTTCCTCCCTCTGAATCCTCTGGAAACCAGAGGCTCCCCACACCTAGATCCTCCCTACCAGGGCCATGCCAGGCCTCTTCCAGGTTTGCCTCCATCCCTCAGGACCAATCACTGCCAGACACAGGCAAACCCCACAGGTCAGACCCATGGACACGTGCAGAAGAGACAAGGAGGCACAAAGTTCTGCCTTTTGTCCCCACAGCTCTACCTCCTGCTGATGATCTTCTGATACTCCAGACGCATGAGGTACCCACGGATCCTGGCCTGGAGCATTGTCAGGACCTTGGCCAGGCGTTCATCTCGCATCTCCTCCAGCAAGCCCAGCAAACCAGCCTTGAAAAACACCTGTGGGCAAGAGGGTGGAGTCACCAGCAGGAGGACAGAGGGCTCAGGGCTAGCACAGCCTGCCAGGGAGACATGGAGGTGCACCCCCACATGGCACAGGGAAGCAGATCTGCCCAGAGCACATCATGCTCCCCAGTAGGGACAATGTGATGTGGTGAGTGGGGCGAGGTCAGGCAGCAGTGGCCTGCTCAGAGCTGTTCTTTCTCTTCCCAGCCCTCTGAGTCCCTTCAAGGGCCACACAGACCCTGCAGAGTACAGGGTGACAGCAAGGCTGTGGCCAGGCAGAGACAGACAGGTAACAGGAGGGTAACAGGAGGGAGATTTCTCCCTCCCAAGGACCTGCTCTCACCTTGGTGTGACCAAACTTGTACTGTGCACGGTCCAGTTCCAGGGAGCTCAGCAGCTTCTCTGTGGCCTTCCTGCTGTCCACAAACTTGTCTTCTGGAATGGCTGCTGGATTGAGGATACGGTAGCTGCGGGGCAAAGCAGAGGGAGGCCATGCAAGAGGGCTGCAGCACCAGCAGCATTGCAGAGCCCCAGGCATGCCAGCTCCCTCTGAGCCATGGGGCTGCACCACAGGCTGCAGCTGTGTGTGAACCAGTTGCTCCAGGGCACAGGATTGCAGGCACCAGGGAACCCTGGCAGATTTCAGTTCCTGAGCATCAGGGAGACTGTGCAAGGAGGCCACTGGCCTCACTAGGCCTGGGCTAAGCAGCATGGATGGGACCCTAAGGTGAGAACCCTAAGGATCCATCCCAAGGGCAGGGAGAAATCTGAGCCAGGATCAGAGGGGCCTGAGCCTCGCCACCCTCCCCCTACCCGAGCCCTGCATTCATCACCTCAGACATCCAGGACTCATCCCAAACTCTCCGTGTCTGGCCCCACAGAGCCAGCAGCAGAGCTATCCCAAAATGGACAGGCACTGGGGGTTTGAGGGGGCTCAGACCAGCCCTGCACTAGCTGGGGAGTGGGTCAGAGCCAGGACAAGTCTGTCTGTCCTTGAAACACGTGCTGGGTGGGGAAGAAGTGGGGGTTACCGCTGCTTGAAGTCTGCGTAGAGGATCCTGTTGGGGAATCCCTTGCGGCAGATGCGGATCCCTTCCAGGACCCCGTTACACCGCAGCTGGTGCAGCACCAGGAAGGAATCCATGGCTCCTGTGGGGGAGGACACACTTGGAGCAGATGCTCAGCTCAGGAAGCCAGAGGAAATGGAGCTGCAGGCTGGGTGTGAACCCTGGGAACACTCTGTGGTTTGAACACAGGTGTTAGCCTGTCCTGCAGGTCTGTGCTGGGCACCAGCGCTGCAGCCTGGGCCTTGCATGGTGGAGCTCAGCCTGGAAGACTCATCTGTGCCTGCTGTTACACCAGTGCCACGCTGCACAGCCAACATGGGAGCCTGGCCAAGATCATTCTCCCCAGCAGAGGAGATTGATCTGCGTCACGGGAGTTCCAACACTGAGATGGGCTCAGGGCTCAGTGGCAGCATGACAAGGGCTGGGGAGAGGGTGGGTGCAAGAATCCCCATCAGTTCCCCCATGTGGCTGTCCCCAGGGGCACTGGCAGGCCCACACCTGGCATGTCCCGTACCTGGGGTCTTTGTCTCGTTGGGGATGATGCAGCGGACGAAGTGGGGCTGGGTGGAGCGCAGGTTGGTCATCAGCTTGTTGAGATTCTCCTGCAGAGCAGACACAGGGCTGAGGGCACAGCTCTGCTTCCCTACAATGCTGCTCTTTCTCTGCAGCCCCTTTCCCCCACAGGCAGGGAGGGAGCAGACCCTGAGAGTCCCTTATGGCGTGAGAAAGGGGCAATGTCCTCCTGCTGTCCTGGCAGTGGACATCCCCACCTGGGGCAGGATCAGTGCCAGGGTGGGAGGCTGTCCCCAAGGCAGAGGGGACTGGGCTGGCAGACAGGCCGAATGCCACTGGCAGGTTTTGCTGTGCTACAGAAGCTGGCTGTGCCAGATGCTTCCCAAGTATTTGTAGGTAAAGTTTTGCTGCAGGGGAGAGCCAGGGACATGGGGCTGAGCATATTCCTGGAACAGAGCTCTGTGCTCAGCACCCTGCCATTGCAGTGCTGGTGTCCACACTGGCTGCAGACAGACAATGTTAGGATATGCAGGATTTCCCTGCACCTCCACAGTGCTTCACCCCCTTTGGCCGTGACAGAGGGCCCTGCTGAGCCAGCCTGCACCGCCTTTTCTCTCCAAGGCATCTCTACCCTTGATCTTTCCAGCTGCCTTCCCCTGCTTGTACAGACTCAGCTCAGGGAAGGGAACATCTTCCCACAGCTCCACATCACCGTGGGGCAACTCCTCACCACAGACACCTTTCCCCAAGGCCTGTGACTTGTCCAGAAAGAAGAAAGTCACACTTTTCCCTGAACAAGGGCTCTGCCACAGAGCTGCCTTCTTCAAGTGCCTTGGCAAAGAATCACAGAATATCTTGAGCTGGAAGGGACCCACAGGATCATCCAGCTCAGCTCCTGGCCCTGCACAGACTCCCCAACAACCCCACCCTATTCCTGGGAGTGCTGTCCAAACACTCCTGGAGCTCCGGCAGCCTCAGGGCTGTGACCTTTGCCCTGCCATGGCAAGGCACAAGGCTGCCATGGCAGGACACATCCCTCTGTGCTGCTTTCCAGTTGGTTGAGCTCTGGGTTGGACAAGTAACTGCTGTGGTGGCATGGGATGGAGCAGTGTGACATCCTGAGCTGTAAATTGGCTCAGGTCACCCCCCAGGACAGGGAGCCACCTGCTCAGAGACCTGCAAGATCCTCCTCCATCTTCTTCTGCCCAAAGGTTGTCCTTCCCGCTGACAGGAATGAGGAGAGAAGTAGCACAGACTTAAAGTGATGTTCATGTAATTAATTATCTAAACATCACTACAAGTCTTAACTGCCGCTCTCCCAAAGGCCAAGGAGCTGCCACAAGCGTCACGAGCCCAGCTCCAAGGGAGCTCTCCCAGCCTGGAGCCTCGTGTCCTGCCCTAGGAGCAGGGGACAGGGCTGGGACTCTGCCAGGCACAGGGCCCTTGCCCAGGGATGAGAGGGAGTTGGGGGCTTTGTTGTAGTGGTGGTCCTTCAGGAGCTCTCATGGTCCTTCAGGCCCCAGGAGGTGCAGGAAACCAAGGGTCCTGGCAGGGAAGTGGGGCTGCCAGTGGGACCCTCAGAGCATGTTTCCCTCATGGCCCTGGATGAGGGGCTGGCTCTCACCTTGTGCAGCTGCGACACTGTTTGGAAAGAAGCTGCCTTTTTACGTTTCTCCTTGGTCCCTGGCTTGTGAGGTTCCTCTGTTGGGTTGAAATATTGATTACTTACATCAGCCAAACATCTGCCTGGGACTCAGGGGCACCCCCAAACACCCCTAAAATTCCCACAGCCCTTGCTAAAGCAGAGGTGGTTGTGTCCTGCTGCAGAACAAAGGCACTGACCACCAAAAACATTTCCCACAGCACCCAGCTCTGGGTGTTGTTCCTCAGCTCCTGGTAGCAAGACACCCCTTCACACTCCCAAAGTCACAGGGCCACCACAACAACCCTACAGCCCCACACATGCCCTTAAACCAGCACCCACCTACTCAGGGGATTTTTAAAATCCAGGGAGGATTTTAGGGAGCACTGCTGGTTTTCCCTTTTCCTGGGCTGCCAGGGACAGGGATGCTGCACCAACAGCTGGGCATGGAGGAGAGGAGGGGAGGTAAAAACGGGGTGAGGGTGTTCCTCACCTGAAGCAGAGCCCACATAGTTCTCATAGAGGGAGGCCAGGAGCTTGTTCTGGGATTTCTGGAAGACGGTCACCACTGTCTCGTTCAGGGGGTCCTTGTTCTTGTCCAGCCACCCCACGATGTTGTAAGGCACCTGTCCCCGGAGAGGGAAGGTCAGGCCAGCCCTGTCCCTGCCAGGGGAAGCTGTGGGGGCTGGGAAGAGCTGCCAGGGACGTACCACACCAGCGTAGTGCACCACCTCGAAGTGCGCCTCGTATTTCCGCTTCTTGTCCGGCCGCGGCTTCTGGAAGTTGGGCGACTTCCCGATGTGGTTGTCGTAGAGCTTGGATTTGAAGGTCATGTCAGAGGCTTTGGGGAACATGCACTCCTCTTCCAGGATGGACAGGATTCCCATGGGCTGCAGGGAGAGGGGGGATAAAAAGGACTGAGCTCAGTGTTGCCACGTCTCATCCCAGAACAGGGATGTTTGCCGCTGAGCATGGGCTTGACGTGGGAGATCCCATCCCAACCCAGATGCAAGACACTGGCCAGAGGGCCAAGCTGTCACTGGAATATTCCAGGCTGTTTCTGGCCTCCCAGCCCCACGTGGCCAGGCCTGCAAGACATGGGAGTTTGCCCTGGTTCAAGAGATTGTTGAGAGGAGGGATCCTCTCCAGGATTTCTCCTATCCGAAAAAAAAAAA
>VXBQ01017668.1:1042464-1052623 GCA_013400175.1 Phainopepla nitens | reverse complement strand
AGAGGAGATACAAGTTGAAATGTAGGGGACCATGTGAGGTTGTCAACTGAAAGTCACATAAATGCAGTTTGATAGTGTGGAACAACAGTGATTATTCCTTCCTATGTTCTTGGTCATAGGACCTGGGATTTCTTTGCCTTCATGTTTGGCAGCTTTTTACTTTGGTGGGGTCAGCTTCTAGCCTGACAGAAATCTGCTGCTTCATGTGTGCCTGCACTCAGACCGTCATGAGAAGAGGACAGTGTGAGGAAGCAAAACTCTTCTCTTCTGCCAAACTGCAAGGAGCAAGTTGGGCCCTGGATCCTGAGCACGGCAAGCCATGGAAGGGCAAAGTGGCTGGGACAGAGAGGACACCTCCATAATGAAACAGCTTTGACTCAGGTCCCTCAGCCCTCCCGCCCTCAGGGTCGGGGGAGATGAAGGATCGCCTGCACCCACACCTCAGCAAACCAGGGCAAAGCCAAAAACCTGCTCTTCTCACTTGTGAGATGCGTGCTGGGGGAATCCTGCAGTGCCTGTGAGGCCTTGAGGAGCAGCACAGGGAGAGGGGCAGGGAGGACTGCTGCGAGGGCCATGGCAGAGGGGTTGGGGCACGCACGGGGCTGCGCTGGGCAGCCTGGGCTCTCACCGTCGAACGGGATGGTCTGCAGCTTCAGCTGCTCCGTGTAGCTCTTCCGCAGGTACGGAGCAGCCTCCCCAAACTCGCTCATGTCCAGCAGAGACATCTTGGCCAGCTGAGGGAGACTGGGCAGCAGCAAAGGGGGAGTGAGAGACACCTGAGCGCTGAAAGGAGGGAAGGACAAGGGGTCAGTGCACGGGGAAAGCGCCTGCCGCTGGGCTGAGAACCAAGAGCAACACGGACACCAAACCAGCTTTTAATTTTAGGGAGTGAGAGAAGACAGCGACAACAATGCTAGCTGATAAAAATTATATTAATGAGGCATTTACTGAGCATTTTCCCTTCTGATGCTGTCATCCCCCCACTGAAAGCCTCAGCTGGGTGAGCTGGAATTGCTTTGGTGTCAAAATCCACATTCTCACTTCAGGGTAGATTGTCAATAACACCCTGGTAGATTGTCAATAACACCCCTTTCCTTGATAAGCTCAGCTAAAACCCATCCCAACTCTACAGACCCGCTGGAGCCCTGGTGCCCCGCACAAAGACCCAAGGCTGCTCTGCTGAGCCATACTGCAGCAAGATAAAAGCAAGGTTGGATGTGTTATCCCTGGGAAGACCCTTCTAGAAGGCTGCCACAGCAGCTGCTTGGAAAAGTGCTTTTATGGCAGTGCTTCTTAATACCCATCTAATGCAGTGCCACCCTGCAGAGCCCTGGAACGCCGCAGCCATCACGAACGGAGCCTCGACTTGGCAAAACACAGAGTCCTCAGCAAAAATGCTCACGATCTAGGTCTGTCCCACCCTCCCCTGTGCCACCAGAGCCAGCCCCTGTCCTCTGGGATCAGCCACCCTGCAGGGGTGAAGCGGGTTAGTACAGGGGACACGCGTGCACACAGACATGCTCTGTATTACTGACCTTGGTGCTAGCACTGAGTGGCTCTGTGCATGCTGCAAAGCCCCTTTTTATTGTGTCTGTCAAGGTCAGAGTGGGAAAAGATATGTCAGAAATTCCCATGTGTCATGTCCACACAGCTCCATTGGTGCTGCTGTCCCACTGCCCGGACAGACACAAAAGGCAAACTTCACTTTTATCTCTCTGCAAATGCAGCCTGGTTATTTTTATTCCTGTATTGTCAGGCGAGTACAAAGGCAGAGTGAGAGACTGCAGCTTGGGAAGGCAGCACAGCTCTCCCAGCCTGCTCTGCCTGCTCCACTGGGGAGCTGAAGAATGAGAGCTCTGCCAGTTCCTCCTGCACCTGAGCACTCGATCCCGTTCCTCCTGCCTCACACCATGCCAGCAGAGCTGCTGCTTGCTGGGATGTGTGTGGCCACTGACTTTTCCAGCTGGAACATCCCAACTGCTCACTCAGCTCTGGTTTAGCTTCTCCTAGAGAGACTGTCTGGAAGGGGAAGGACCCTGGGGCTTGATCCTCCAGCTTCTGCTCCCTGAACTCCTCACCTTGGCATGGGAGCTGGTTTTGTGACTAGGCCAAGCTCATAATCTCTCAACAGGGAGATTGCTGGGTGTCCTGCACACCATTTTACCCAGACAGCACCCAAAGGTGCTGTGTACAACACAGTGATTGCAGCCTGGAGCAGACCTCCATCCTGGCAGCACCACCACGGGCTGCCCGAGATGGGAACAGGACACTGGGGCTGTGCCAGCTCAAGGAAAGCCATTTAGCTGCTGGCATCCAAAGTGCAGTGAGGTTTCTACCCTGGAGAACCAGGGCCCCATGGCTGCAGGGTTTGATATTCCCCATTCAGCACTCACACCCCAAAGTAACCTGGGGCTGCTGTACCCTCCTGGCAGTGGGGGAAACTGAGGCAGGGAGTGGTTAGGGATCAGCTGTGCAGAGCTGTGCCCAGGCTGGATGTGGCACGGGCTCTGTCACAGCCAGAATAGCAGCACCAGAGGCTGCTTTGGGCGTGTGGCTTCAGCCTGGGCACACAGCCGAGGCTGCAGAGGGATTTTTGCAGCCCCAGCACCTGCCCTGAATCCGAGCCCAGCCACAGTCAGTCTTTCCATCCAGCACACAGGTTTGCTGCTACACCCCCCCAGTCTGGGCTCCCAGTGCCATCATCTCTGCACCCCCCCAACAGAAAGGTCCCTGCCCTCCCCCCCTGCTTTGGAAAAAAGTCTGGGAGATTCATGGGGTGGAGGAGCACTCTAGACCCATCCCCTGTGGGCTGAGCCCCAGCAGGGAGGATGCCTGGGCTCAGGGATGGTTGATGTTGCCTTCACTGGCAGTGCAGTGCAATGTCAGTGCTTTGCACAGCGCCAGACTGCCTCAAGAACTGAAATGCTCCATGGAGGAGGATCTGTAGCATGAACAAGGACTTTGGGTACACCAGGATAAATGGGGTGCAGGCCCCATCTCCATGTCCCATGTGGGCACTCCTCAGCAGGTTAGTGTTCAGGAGTGCAGGTCCTCATCTGGATTTGTGAGCAGCCGGTGCAGAGCTGGACTCCACCAAAGTGTCTGCTGCAACCCCCCAGGGGACACCAGGGGGACACCGGTCCTGAGGTCCCTCTTGACCATGGCATGCTCAGTCTTGCCAAGATGGCAGAGTTCCAGCGTCCTGAAGAGCCACAGGCTCTGGGGCACCACAGGTCCCTCTGAGGTTACCCTGGTGGTCTTCTGCCTCTCTGTCCTGGGCTCGGAGTCAGGTTTCCACCCACTCTCTGGAGGGACCCGAGGCTTTGGTGGGTCCTGTGCCAAGTACCTTTGCCACAAGTGCCCGGCAGTGGGATGAGCCCTTGGCCCAGACCCACCAGCTGGCCCAGCCTCACACATTCTTCTCAGGGCATGTACTCACCCCACACTCTGCTCACCCCCTCCTCTGCCTTATCTTTAAAGCGATTTTATTTTCGGAGATTCCTCCTGCAGTTCCTTCTGTTCGCCCTGGTTTCTCTCCCTCTTTGAAGAGGTTCCAGCAGGGTCCATCAAAGGCCAAGCAGATCTGTGGAAGGGGAAATGTGAATTGGTCACTCCAGCAGCTGCTGAAGGGTTCTTCCGCCAGGTTTGGGTGGTTTTGGCGCTGGTGTTTGTGATGTGGTTTTTCTGGATGGTGGGAAGCTCATCCTTGTATGGCTGGCAAGGCCATGCATAACATCCATCTGCTGCCCTGCTCAGGCAGGTGGGACAGGGCAGTGGGATCCTATGGACCTCCCACAAAATCCCATGGGCACAACGAGGAGCTCATGGCTTCAACCTGAGCAGAGGGGAGTTTTCTTTAGGAGACTCTTGCCCAGAGTGAACAGCCTGCCCACATGGTCCCCCAGGCCTGCATGCCCACCCTCAGCAGTGAGATCATCTGCCCTGATCACTGAGACACCCCTGTTCTTCCCCTGGGCTCTGTGCTTGGTATGGGTGGGAAAGGATGGGGCTCCTCAGCCAAGCCCCCGAGGGCTGGACAAGCCTCTCCCCATGGGACAGGGCATCACCAGACAGCAGAGCTGCCCCTTCAGAGAAGGTTTTGTGGTCAGACCAGCTCCTACCCAGCCCTGGAGAGCCAGGAGGGTGCCAGGGGCTCAGCCAGCCTCTCCAGAGAAATCCCCTGGCTGCCCCCTGACCCACAGGAGGAATGTTTCCCATTAGCAGGCTCTGATAAGTGGCAGGAAGGAGAATTACTGTCCGTGTTGGGCAGCTCGCTAGAGGTTTCCACACTTAACATATCCCCACTATCAGCTCCCTGAAAGGCACTGGAGGGGGGTGCGAAGGCGGCTGATTAGATAAAGACAATCTGCAGAGGGGCTATTTCAGGCATATTTCCATGGAGTGGGAATGTCTGCTGCAGCGAGGCAGGAGGTGACAGGCCAGTGCTGCCAGACAGGCCACATCCCTCCAGCTCAGCGTGGCCCTTCCAAGGCAAACTCCTCAGCCCCCCCAGCCCTGTCCCACCAGGGTGACAGAGACAGCAGCCACCAGCCCAGCACAGCCCCCTCAAAGTGAGATGGGGGCAGCAGCAATGCTGCTGCTGGCATCCTGAAGTTCATGTGCTCCTGTGGGGTTCAGGATGGGGTTAGCACCAGATCCCCTCATCTCACAGCTGCCTGCGCAATTCCCACCACGGGTACTGCCTGGATGTCCCACCCTGGGGACAGTGCTGGGCCCATCCTGAGCTGGCTGTCCTTTGGCTGGCAGTGCTGCCTCTCTAGCCCTTCATGAGCACGCACACAAAGCTGCTGCTGCCATGAGCACCTTCCTGCAGTGCTTCCCACCTCGCCGTGCACGAGCCTTGGGCAGCACAGGCATGTTGGTGGCTGACCCTCCACAATAGGGAGCATCCAAAATGAGTATCAGGAATGAGAAAGTACCTGGAAGAAACTTGGCATGAAAAATTAAGTGTATGGAGTTAGCAAGCAAGGTCACGCACAGGCATGGAGAGAGTGAGGTCACTGGAGACTGGGCAAATTGGAGAGGTTTCGTTTGTTTGCCTTGAATTTTCCAGCTTTGAGGTTCTGGGGGTTTTCTTTTGGGGATTGCCATGATAAAGCATCTGCGTGGGAATGAAGGTTGTACTGAACACTGCAAAATTACAGGAATGTGTGAGCCTTCAGTGAGGTTTTGGCAATCTACTTCAAAATAATGAGAGTAAAAAGAATCTTGCCCTGTTCATCTGAATACTTAATAGCACCTTAATTGCAGCTGGCCTGCCAGGACAGACCCTGGAACATAGCAACCTTTGGAAATCATGACCAGCAGCTGCCTTGGAGGCTGCAGGGGAGGGGCAGAGGCTGACCAGAACCAGAGCTGGGCTGCAGGTCTGACACTTTGTGGGTACAGTCTGCCCCTGCAGTGCCCCAGCTGCTCTGGTTTTGCGCCAGTTTTCATCTGCTGTGAGATTTGGGAGCAGATTTGGGAGATTTTTGGAGGAGGTTGGGCGAGTGTTGTGCTGCACATACACACCAAGCCCATACAACCAGTTCCAGGGACAATCCCATCCCAGCCCCCTGCTACCTCCATCCCTCTTGCACCTTCTCCCTCACTCCGTGGGAAGTCTCCCCACTGCCCTGGGTCATCCACCCTCACACGAGATCGAGCTCAGTCCATCTCATGGCAGGGGACAATTGTTCCAAGTGGAGTGGCAACAGGCATGGGAGCTCTTTATGGGGTCTGCTCAGCTTGGACCTCTCTCAAGACCCAGGAGGGAGGAATATTCCTGCATGTCCTCACATCACGACAGGAGAGCTTCTCACCTCACTATGGCACATCAGCCAAGCTGGGCTTTTCTGTGTCAAAACTACAGCCAATTTCTGGTTCCTGGTATCCAGTCTCTGGTCTGGACTGCAGACAGCAGCTTTCCCCTATAAACCATCCCCTGTCCCTAAACCAGGCTCTGTCTCGTGGCTTTTGGGCTCAGGGCTTTCCTGAGCACCCCAGCACAGCAGCTGAGCTGCGCGCACACACACACACACACACACACACACTCACTCACAGAGTCTGTGCTCCCACCTGCTTGGTGGCTGGAAAGTGAAATGACCCTCCCTAGAAGTCTGGAACTCCCTCCTGAGGGGCAGCAGAGGGGCAGCTCTGATCTCTGCTCTGTGACAGGGCCCAGNAGCTGGGGATGTTATAAGAGCTCCCCGAGGCAGGCAGTGCTGGTGCTGGTGAGGATCTGCTCCCAGGAGCAGCTGCTGGGGCTGTGCCTGCAGGGACCTGCTCCAGGGGACCCGCACCCGCGGCTGGTCCCCACCCCGGTGCTGGGGAGGCGAAGGTGCAGCCTGGCACGGCAGGTCCGCCTGCCACCCCCGGCCCCGCTGCCCCTCTCGCAGCCAGCCTCGGGCTATTTATACCTCACTCCACGGCACTTCACGGCGCAGAAGGGTCTGGTGGAAAAGCCAAGGAAGTGAAATTACTTTGGGGAAGAAATGACACTACCAGCGTATAAATAAACCCGGGTTTCATTGATCTTTTAGATGCTCCCTTGGCAGAGGGTCCAATGTCACCGCTCCAGCAATGCAGACAATACTCGGGCATTGTTTTATTCTCAGTTACAGGGAAAAGGACAGCACCAGCTGCCGTTCTATCTTTAGCCCATGAGAGCACCCTTCAATTGTTCTGCACTTCAAACAATAGCCATACGTGGGGGAGAGGAGGATTGCCGGCTTTACCGGAGCATTTTGCATCAAAATACAGCCTTAGAGACAACAGATTTCTGTCACGCCCTGGCTGAAGCTGGTGCTTGTACCGCAGGGAAGCCAGGGTTCCAGAGCTGTCTTGCTTTTCCTGTGGATGATGGGCCAGCAAGAGATTTGGCTCCCCGGGGAGATCTCCTAACTCTCTTCCACGCAAATAGCCCTATCGTTCTGTCTTTCTGAGTCTGGCGCTGGCACCACATCATCTCCTCCTGCCGTGCCTTTAGGGCTGCTCTATCGCAAACTCTGGCTTCTGCACTGAGGCCCAAATACCCTGAGGTAAAACAGAGCCGCCCAAAACCTCAGACTGGGTTAAACCGGTTTCTCAGCAGCTGGAAGTGCACAGGAGAACCCAAAGGGGCTCTGGGTTTTCCCCCTCACTCTAGGGTACCAGGGAGGCGAGCATGCGAGGGGAGGAGCAGCTCCTTGGAGGCGCGGAGGGGCAGCCAGCGCCCAGCTCTGCCCCCCCAGCAGTGCAGGGTATCAAATGCCCCGGCGAAGCTCGGCAGCGGTGTGGGCAAGCGAGCTGCTGCCTCTCTGGTGGCTGTGCCCTCGGTGCCCGCACGGCGGGGGAGCGGGGATGTGCGGGGATGCCCGGGGCATGTACCTGCTGCAGAGCTGCCGTTCTCGTGGCAGGCTCGGCTGAGTGAGGAGAGCAGGCTCACGGCACAACTATTCATTCCCCCCTCCCCGTTGCGGCCGATGTAGTCTCGAGTTTCAATTGTCTGAGCGCAGGGCAGCCTTTGAAAGGGGATGCGACAGCCCAAAGCCGCAAAGCCCATCTTTGAAGGCTCTTTAACAGGGAGAGAGGAGAGGTTTACAAATATAAAATGCTTTTCTTTAAACTTTGCGGGACTCTATTTTTAGCAAATAAAGATAATGGCCCAGTTGCTGTTGTTCATCTTTTGTTGCACGGAACATGCCAAATACTTACCATGTCTGCCATATTTTTTTATGATTCAACCTCCTCTGAGCTGCATTGCAGCTCTCTGACCCTGTAGCAGAGATTATGAGCAATCTCCATGTACAAATCCTCCCCGGGCTACTGGATTACTCTGAAAAAAGTCTTATTCTCCAGCATGAATTGCGGAAACAGACAGAAAAGGCAAATCACAACTCTCTATAAAATACTTCTATTCTGAGCACATTCATTCATTCCAAGAACTCTCAAGGAAAGGGCAGAGATTTTTTCCCCAGCTTTTTGCAATGAACTTGGACTATTTTTACAATATTTTGCTCAGAAACTGAAGCTTTTTATGCCCTTTTTCACAGCAAACCTCAGGTAGGGGTGACACGGGACTCTGAACAGGACAAGATTGAGAAGGGAAATGCTTCTGTTTGAGAAAACTTTGTCCTTCTGCACCCTTATTAAAATTCGTTCCTCACTTCTGGTGGGGTCTGAGTTGGGTCCTGGCCCAGGGCAGTTTTCCAGTGAGAAAAGACTGGATTACCAGGGCCAAATTCACAGCCTGGATCTGTATTAATTTAGATGTGAATCCACAGTTATTGACAGATGGGGCAGCAGAGAGGAAAAAGAAAGAGCAGGATTCCTGTGCCCAGAAAACAAACAGGGTGGATGTTTATGGAATCACAGAATGGTTTGGATTGGGAGGGACTTTAAAGTTCATCTCATTCCATGTCCCTGTCACTCCCATATCCATGTCCCTTCCACTAGACCAAGTTTCTCCAAGTCCTGTCCAACCTGGCCTTGGAACTTCCAGGGATCCAGGGGCAGCCACAGCTGCTCTGGGCACCCTGTGCCAGGGCCTGCCCACCCTCACAGAGTACAATTTCTTCCCAATATCCCATCTATCCCTGCCCTCTGGCAGTGGGAAGCCCATCCCTCTGGTTTTGTCCCTCCAGAACCTTGTCCCCAGTCCCTCTCCAGCTCTCCTGGAGCCCCCTCAGGCCCTGGCAGGGGCTCTGAGCTCTCCCCAGAGCCTTCTCCTCTCCAGTCTGAACACTCCCAGCTCTCCCAGCCTGGCTCCAGAGCAGAGGGGCTCCAGCCCTTGCAGCATCTTCATGGCTCTGCCCCAACCTCCCAGGAGAGCTGTAACTACAGAGCTTCATTTCTTCACAAGAACAGAGCTAAACGGCTCGAGATGACCTGGACAGCTCCTGGCACAGCAGGACAAAGAACCAGTGATGTCCCAGCCTGTCCATCAGTGATGAACCCTCCGTGGAGGGTGACCAAAGGCAAATGTAACAACAGGTACAGTCCAGCTTGCTGGAGGCACACCCTGGGCTCAGGGCTGCCTTTCCATCCTCCTCTTAGTGCCTCCCACTTCAAGCTGCCCTCCTGGGATTTTCCCTTTCTGCCCCAGGGTGTTATCCTCAATCCACCCACAGCCTGTCTGCAGGTTAGGTGGGTCAGGAGCCCTTCTGTACAGACAGGTTTGGGGCAAAGGGTTTTCTGTGGGGCTTGGCTCCGGTGCAGTGACAGATTTGGTGCTGCTTTTGCTGCTGCATAACAGCAGCTCTTGGGACAGATCTTGGGACAGCTGGGACACTGGTGCAAAGGTTAAAGTCTCTGGCCCAAGGTCACCAGCAAGTCAGTGGTCAAGTGAGGAAAGGACTCACAGAGAGGCAAGTGGCACATCCCATAGTTCTGCGACAGGGTCACCTGGGGGATGGGGAGATCTCCATCCTGGGAGGTTCTCAAGGTGGGGCTAAATAAAGCCATGGCTGCTCAGTTCTTGTTCTGTGGCTGCTCTCACTGGGAGCAGGAGGTTGGGTTAGAGACCAGACACCTCCCTGACAGCAGGAAACATCTGAGCTAATCCCTGCTGGTAGAGCAGACAGAAAAAAAATTAGTATCCAATAGCAGCACCCTAGAGTCAATTAAACAAAATTAAATAATCTAAAATTTCTCAGTTTTGTGACTGCAGGATCTGAGCATCATACGTGGATTTACTCATCCCATTCCCCAAGCTGCACTGGTAAAAACTGAAGTCCAAAGATGCAGATGTCAGGTGGCATCCGGCTGTTGTCCTCTTGGCTACACACAAGCACCACACACACGTCTTCTCACCAGCCATCGATGGTTTCAAACATTCCTAACACAGTTCCAAAGGCCGTCCCGGACTGAGCAGGGCCAGCGAGGGTCCTGCCCGTGCTCTCTCGCGGTGGGGCACAGGGTATTTGTAAAGTCTCACTAACGAGACTGCAAACGCACAGCAGCTGTGGGCGGCTGGGAGCGGAGCAGCGGGAGCGGGAGGGTTTTGGTGCTGGGGCAGCCGGAGGTGCAGGGCTCTCTCTCCCCGGGTGAGGATCCGCAGGCGCGGACAGGGCGGGGCAGAGGCTGCGGAGCGGAGCGGGCAAAGCGCGGCGAGGCGCTGGGGGCGCATCCCTGGGCTCTGATGTGCGGGGCTGCTCCGGAGGGCAGCGGGCGGGCAGGG
>VXBQ01017668.1:1007227-1037885 GCA_013400175.1 Phainopepla nitens | reverse complement strand
CGGCGGCCGTGCGGGACGCGGCGGCGGTGGCGGTGGACGCGGCGCTGCTGGCGGGGGTGCTGATGCGGACCGGGGAGCAGCCCCACGCCTCGGATGTGAGTGCACCGCGCGGGGAGCACCCTCTGCCCTGCCGGGGTCCCTGAGGCCTTGGCAAGGAGCGGCTCCCCAAGGGACTGCCTCGCTGTCCCCTCGCGGGGGCTGCAGCTCACAGCCCATCCCCGTGACGAGCGCAGCTCCCCAAGGGACAGCCCTGCCCTACAGGTTCCCTTCTCCGAGGAGAGGGATAGATCTGGGGAGGCTTAGGAAGTTTTCTGTGGTGGTGCTGGGAGTTAATCCCTTTCCCAGCCTCTCAACACCCATATGAACCTTTGAACCAGAGGAGAGTCTCACGGAGGGGCCTCTGCTTTTGGCGTGTTCCCAGGTGCAGGCAGCCTTTGTCCCAGACCTGGGGTGAGGTGACAGGGTGGAGGTGGCTGATGTGTGGGATTTGTCTCCGGGCGATCCCTGGGATGGCTGGGCTGGGAGGGCTCAGCCTGTTGGAGCAGAAGGCCATGAGGAGTCTCAGAGGAAGAAGTACCCCTGTGCAGGAGGGATGGGGCACCACTGGGGAGGGGTCCCTGAGGGGCCTGGGGACGGGCAGGCAGCTGGCAGGGGTACGAGGAGAGAGGTCTTCACCACAGCTCTGCTCCTTGATGTCAGGTCAGGGCTCTGAGTGATCTCAGAGGGTGAGAGGAAGAGGGAGCCTGGGAGGAGAGGCCAAACCCACTGCCAGTGTCCCTTGTTTCATGTAGAAATCCAGGTGAATTGGAAGCTTCTCAGGGTGTAATATATGGACTCTGAGTATGACCCCATGCCTGAGATGTGGGATAGGCCAGGGCTCTGGAGTCACTGAGCATGGATCAAAGGAAGTAACTGACAGCCAGAACCCAGGACTGGCAAATCAACCTTTCCTGTGCCCCTGAGAAGTTCTGGAGACAGTGCTGTCCAGTCCAGGTGGAGATGGGGGAGGCAGCCAGCCCAGCCAGGCACTGGAGCAGCAGTGCCCTGTGGGGGCTTCATAAAGCAGAACCCTCAAAAGCTGGGAACCAGCAGGGTGGGGACCATGCGTCAGCCCAGCAGGGCTGGGGGTGGCAGAGCAGCCGAGGAAGCTCCTGCCCAGCCCCTGCCCAGCTCCTGCCCAGCTCCTGCCCAGCTGCCCTGCCCTGACGGCTGTGCTGCACCCCTGCTGCAGGTGGTGAATTACGCGCCCTTCACGCTGCTGCCGTCCGCGGTGCCACGGGCCCTGTTTGAGCAAGCCTACGCTGTCCAGCAGGATTTTAACCTGCTGGTGGATGCTGTCAGTCAAAACAAAGAATTCCTGGAGGAAACTCTGGCCAGGTAACGTTTTTGTGTGTTGCGTTTTAGTGAAGTATTTTGAATGTAAAGCTTTCATCTCCCTTCGGGCATCTCTACCTTTCTGAGGTCTTCTTGGGCCCCAGAAAATGAGACATCTCGCCAAGACCTGATTCTCTGCAATGATCTTCAACGTTGCCACTTTTTCAGGCTTGTGAATTCGTACTCGTGAGCTTTTTGTCCCCTGGACCTTAAATGCAAATCACTGGAGTCTTTGAGTCTTGGATTTAGGAGTCTCTTTAAGTCTCATTCTGCATCTGCCAGTGTCTGTCCAGCAACCAGCAGCTCTGCTGCTGCAGTGATGAAAAGGAGATATCTGTTCTGTTCCCACACCCTCCATCAGTCACCCCCATCCCCTCTTTCCCAGCCACAAGCTCTGGGTGCAGGAGGACTGCCCAGCTCTGGCTCCTGGGTTCTGCTGAGTTTATCTGTGGCTGGTGACGTGGGCTGGAGTGACCATCTGTGACTTTGTTGCTCATAATTGTGGGGCTGATGCTTCCAAAAATCCCTCTTCCCTTCCCACTGCCCATTCTGTGCTGCCTGTGCACGTGCTGCTGCCTCTGGAACTGGGACAGAGCAGAGGAGGCTGTTTTCCAGCATCCTTTTGTTTTATTAAAGCCTGACCCCTTGGAGCTGTTCCAATGCTTGTGCCTGTTCCAGAGCTGGCTGCAGCCAGAGCTTGTGGGGACATGTTTGTACCTGTGCTTAAAGAATGCAGCACCTGAGGCTTGTGTGTGCTTAGGTGCCTGCCCTGTGCCAGGGCAGCTCCCTGGAGGTGCTGCTCAGGGATTTGGGGCCCTGAGGAAAAGCCAGATCTGCTCTAGCAGGGCCACAGTGTGTGGGATATGGAGCCTGACAGGACAGCTTGTGAAGCTCCTCTGAACTGTGTGTGCAGGCACAGAGAGACCTGTGGTTTCTTCCCTGAACCTGCAGAATTCTGCTGCATTTCTTTGCCTTTACTTGTCCCATCTCTGCCCTGCCAGTGAGTCACTTTGCACAGGGGGGCCTTTTGTGGGGTGGCTGTGCTTGGCAGATGGGGTTGGTGCTGTGGTTTTGCACTGAGCATTCATGGGGAGGTGTTTCACAGTGCTACAGTGCTTGGTTGAGCCCCAGCCCTGCTCTTTGTGCTGGAGAATGCCCCTGCTAAAGACTTGTTCTGCAGAAGAATTAATTTTCTTGTTCCTGTGTGACAGCAGCAGGGGGCTGACGTGGTCTGTGTTTCTCTCTAGCACCATCAAGGTGGACGACTTCACAGCTCGACTCTTCAGAATCTACATGCAGGTTTTGGAGGAGGGCTTGGCTCAGGTACCTTGGCAGGGGATCCCTGTGCCCCTTGGCATTGTGGTGGGGGTGCCTGGGCTCTGGCAGCAAGCTTTGGCACTGTGGACTCTGAGCTGGTCGCTCCCTGCGCTGCCATGTCTTGTCACAGCTGGTGAGTCAGGACCTTGCCCTGTTGAGCAGCTGAGCTCTGTGGTTGGTGCTGCTGGAAACAGCCTGGCCTGGAGAGGGAGGATTTCATGTGGTTTGTCTTTGTCCTCTGGGAGCCTCAGGGTGTGCAGGGACGTGTGTCCTGTTGGGACCTGCACCGGCCAGGCCATCCCTGCAGAAACTCCTTTGGGAGCTCCTCTGGAACTCTGAGAGGGCTGTGGGCCCTGGGCAGGGTGCAGAGCATGACCTGCAGCAGTTTGTATCAAACTGAGGGTGACAGGAGAAGGGGGAATGGCTTCAAACTGACAATAGGTTTAGATGAAATATTTGGAAATTTACTGGGCAGGTGATGAGGTCCTGGCACAGGTTGCCCAGAGAAGCTGTGGCTGCCCCATCCCTGAAAATATTCAAGGCCAGATTGGACAGGGCTTGGAGCAACTTGGTCTAGTGGAAGGTGTCCCTGCCCACTGCAGGGGCTGGGATGAGGTGATCTTTAAAGTCCCTTCCAACCCAAACCATTCTGGGATTCTCTGAGTGGATCTGGCCCACAAGGATTTTAAAGCAAGGTCATCAAAGGATTTGCAGTTAAAGGCAACAGGAGACCCCAGCTCCCCTCCCTGTGTTGCAGACTGTGTTTTTGGGCATCAACCGCTCGGATTACATGTTTGACTGTGGGCAGGATGGCACAGCAGCTCTGAGGCAGATAGAGATAAACACCATTGCTGCCAGCTTCGGGGGGCTCGCCTCCCGCACCGCCGACGTCCACAGGTGAGGAGCACCCCTGGCACTGCAGCAGCTGCACTGCATGGCCCCTGTGCTCTCCAGGCTGCTCCCTTGGTCCAGCTGGGCAGGAATGTGGCTTTTACAGCATTTGTGTTCCACAGGTTGGTGTTGAAAGTGCTTGGGAAGACTGAGGAGGCATCACGCCTGCTGCCCAACAACCCAGCGAAGGGGCTGGCCTTGGGAATTGCCAAAGCCTGGGAGCTCTACGGGTCCCAAAGGTAAGGACAGAGGAGGAGAACATGAACAGGAGCAGTGCAGGGAGCCTGAATCACAGAGATGGAAAACTGGTGATCCAGCTACGAGCATTTGGAGTGTCGATGGGTTTAATGATGTGCTTGGTATCTCTTTCAGGGCTGTGGTGATGTTTCTGGTGGAGGATGTCCAGAGGAATATTTTTGATCAGCGTTGTGTAGAAAATGAGCTTTGGAACAGGTAAAGTTTGAATTTTCCTGGGATGGGAAAGGAAGGAGATGGTTCAGTTTCTGGTATGGAAAGCTGAGCACACTGCTGGCAGATCACAGGAAGCACAGGATGGGTTCCTAACCAGGGAGTTCTTTGGGCTGTAGGATTTCTCTGGCTCCATAGCACAGAGCCTGAGGCTATTTGTGAAGGAGCCTACAGATCCTCCTTGCTGCAGGCACTGATTCCCCCCATGGTTTGCAGCTCAGGTAGCTGTGCCCAGCCTGACTCTCGCTCCTGTTGGCAGGAATATCCGTGTGGTGCGGAAGCGGTTCCGGGATGTGTTTGAGCAGGGCTCCCTGGATGCCAGCAGGAGGCTGTATGTGTGAGTATGAGCCAAGGGCACTGGGGCTGCCCTGGGAGCTTGCAGCCAGAGCTCAGTGTAGGTAGTGGCTGTCTGAGAAAGCAGTTCTCTTCCATGCTCCAGGCTGCTGCTTCCTCTTGGAGCTGAGATGGTTTTGTGCTCACAGTGGTGAGATTTTGCAGGCATGTCAGTCCCTTACAGCTGCAGTCGTAATCTCCCTCCTCCAGGCTTCAGCCCTCATTGCTCTGTGGGGTCTTTACCTCCTGCCCTGAGCAGCCCTGGCTGTTTGAGAGGCTTCCACAGAGCCATTTCCTGTTTATTGTCCACGTGCTGCTCTGCCAGTAGGAGCTGGGCTGGAGGAGGAAGCATTCCATGTCCCTTGGGGATCTCCTGGGTTTGTACTCACTCAGCCTCTTGCCCATTCCCTGTGGAGACCAGGACGGGAGGATCACAGCCTCCCAGCTGGTCCCAAGTGTGACGTTTGTCCTATTTCCAGGTAATGTGCTGGGAGCTCTGTGAGCCTCAGGGAAGATGTGGTTTCATGACAGTGATTTTTCTGTAGCAAGGCTGACTTTTCCATGGTTCAACCTGTGCTATGTTGAATTAATGTGAATATATTTGTCATGGCTGGATAGCTGAGGGGAAAGTGTATCCCTTGTGCTTCCTCCTGAGCATCTTCCCCTGTCACTGCTGGATGCCTTCTGTCTGCCTGCCAGCAGCTCCCTGACCAAGTGCACAGTTTTGAGGCCAAAGCTTGGCTGTGTGGTTTTACAGCTGTGCTGCCAGCCCAGCCCTGGCAGGGTGGTTTGGTGCCTCTCAGGTTGTTGAGTTGATGTCCTACCTTGAATTGTCACAGGAGAAGAACTCTGTTCCCTCCAGAGAATCACAGAATCACAGAGCTGTTAAGGTTGGAAAAGCCCTCTGAGATCGAGTCCAACCTGTAACCCAGCACCCCTGAACATGTCCCCAGGTGCCACAGCCTCACATCTTCTAGTCCCTCCAATGCCCTGAGCCACCTGTCCTAGTGCTTGACCACCCTTTCAGTGAAGAGATTTTCCTTAATCTCCCATCTAAACATTCTGTAGTGCAGCTTGAGGCTGTTCCCTCTCCTCCTGTCCCTGTTCCCTGGGAGCAGAGCCCAGGCCCCCCCTGGCTGTCCCCTCCTGGCAGGGAGCTGTGCAGAGCCACAAGGTCCCCCTTAGCCTCCTTTTTTCCAGGGTGAGCCTCCCAGGCCAACATGGGGTAAAAGCTGTTAAAAATGAGGTGCTTACCTCTCTGCTGAGCTGGGTGTCAGAATTATTGAGCCTTTGGTTAGAGCAGAGGCTGGGGTCAGCTCCCTGTGCCTTGGGACAGGCCGAGCTGGGGTTCAGTGGAGAGGAGCCAAGGCTTGCTGTGGCAGAGCCAGGCAGGAGCAGGAAGGCCAGAGGCCAAGGAGAAGGGGCAGGGGGCTGGGATCCCCCCTTGGGGCTGGGATGGGGCAGGGCCTGGCCTGGCTCTGTGAGCACTTCTGGTTTCCATTCCAGGGATGGCCAGGAGGTCGCAGTGGTGTATTACAGAGAGGGCTACGTGCCCCAGGTCTACAACCAGCAGGTCAGTACCCACCTCCCTGCTCCAGAAACCACCAGCTGGGCACTGCCCAGGGAGCTCAAAATAATCCCAAGGGCAGCGACCCTGTCTGGGCTGGGGTCAGTGCTGCCCAGCTGAGAGCATCGGGAAGCTGTGACTCAGAGAGCAGCTGGGTGACCCTGCAGTAAGAAAAATGGGTGGCTTTCTTCTCCAGGGGGTGATCTCTTAGTGCAGCACTGGATTGCTTCTGTACAGTCGGGGTTAACACAGGGCTTAGAGGTTTCAGACTCGGTCTACAGATCACTCTGTGCTCTCTTAGCGCCATCAGGCTGCAGGTAATAATAGCACAGAGCCGATCTGGCTGCTGTCTCGAGGTGGCAGCACTGGACAAGCTGGGGAAGGAGAACACCGTGATTAATTTGTGCTGCTCCCAGAGGTGGCGGGAAATTCATGTCTGCTTTTCTCTGGAGTGCTACTCCCACCCCCTGTCCCCGCCAGCAGGCAGGGAGGAGACAAACCATATGTCGATAACTGCACAGAAAAGAGCAGAGCAAACCTTTGTGTGTTTCTCTCCCTCACGGGGTGGCTGCTCCTTCGCTGCCTCAGAACTGGGAGGCGCGGCTGCTGCTGGAGAGGTCCCGGGCAGTGAAGTGCCCCGACATTGCCACGCAGCTGGCGGGCACCAAGAAGGTGCAGCAGGAGCTCAGCAGGCCGGGCACGCTGGAGAAGCTGCTGCCCGGGCACCCCGAGGCCGTGGCTCGGATAAGAGCCACCTTTGCAGGACTCTACTCCCTGGACGAGGTGAGTGGGAGCGGGCTGGAGCAGCGATGGACCTGCACACCTGTGCTCTTTGCTTGAGAAGAAGAGAGGGCTTTGGTGTGGTCCTTGGGGAATGGGGAATTTGTTGATGCCTCTGCTCAGAGGGGTGTGCTGAGGAGCCCCTGCTGCTCCCTGATGCTTTGGTGTTCACAGAATCATTTAGGTTGGAAAAGCCCTCCAAGATCATCGAGTCCAAACACCACATTACCAACTCCACCCTGTTCATTCCTTGAACACCTCCAGGGGTGGTGACTGCATCCAGCTCATTTCAGTGTGAAACCACCCTGCCCATGAAGAAATTCTTCCCGATGTCCACCTGTTTCCATCCTTTCCTGCCAGGGTGAAGAGGGTGACAGGATAGCTGCCACTGCCATCGCTGACCCCGACCGCTTCGTGCTGAAGCCTCAGCGGGAAGGTGGAGGTATGAGCTGGGCTGTGGAGCTGTGAGCTGGGCTGGGCCCCTGGGGCTTTCCATTGTGGTTTGTGCTGTACTGGGGACAGGCAGTGGCTCTCTGCCAGCTCCTGGTGCTGTGCTGAGGGATGAAGGGTGGCTTGTGGCTGCTCATAGCCATGGGGACTAGTCCTGCCATTAAGGCAATTAAGGCCCTGGTGCTGGGTGTGGAGAGCCCAGGCAGCACCTGGGGAGACAAAGGCTGGGTTATTTGGGCTGCCAGAGCCACATATCTGGGGCCAGGGGCTTCTTTTCTCCTGGAAAGGCTTAATGTGCTGGTTTTGTTTGCCAGGGAACAACCTCTATGGTGAAGAGCTCAGGGAGGTTCTGGAGAAGATCAAAGACAGCCCTGAGAGAACCTCCTACATCTTGATGGATAAGATCAAACCCCAGCCAGCACTGAATTACTTGCTGAGGGCTCACAGTCCCCTCCAAGTGTCCAAGTGCATCTCCGAGCTCGGGATCTTTGGTGTCTATGTCAGGTGAGGAATGTGCTTGTGTTCCATCAGGGCAGTTCCCTGCTCCTGATGTGGAGCAGGAGCATTCTGCCCTCTGTGCTGCCCAAGCACAGCACAGGACTGATGTCTGGGGAGGTGCAGGGGACATGTGTGGCCATTCAGTCTGGGACCCTGGCAGCAGCTCTGAGCATGTGTGCACATGCTGAGCTCTGCTCTGAGCCTGCTGCCAAAGGAGCTGTTGGAAAACCACGGGGCTCGTGCTGGCAGTTACTGGTGTAATGGGATCTTGGGATCGATGTGTCTCACCCCTGATTTCTGGGAGCACTTCTTGGGTTCTGGATGCAGCCACATGTGTGGCTTTTCTGAAGCCCTGGTGATCTCTGAAATACCTGAAGGCCTCATGCCTGTTCAACCCTAACAGGAGCTGCTTCTGTTTAAAAGCCACGTTTCCATAGGGTATAAAAGAAAGTCCTTTTCACACAGTTTTGGGAACAAAGGCGCTCTGGCAGCGTTCAGCCCCGGGCACTGCCCATTTGCAGAGGGGCCAGTGCAGCCACGTTAGCCCTGGGCTCTGCCCTGCCCTGTGTGCTGACAGGGAGGGTGCCTCCTGCAGCCCCAGAGAAATGCCACGGGCTGTGCTGTGCTCTGCAGGGGCTCAGTTTCCCTCTCGTTTGCAGGCAGGGCCAGGAGCTGGTGCTGAACCAGGCCGCCGGTCACCTCCTGCGCACCAAGGCCATCGAGCACGCGGACGGCGGCGTGGCAGCCGGGGTGGCCGTGCTGGACACGCCGTACCTGGTGTGAGGAGCCACAGCCCCACCTCCTCTCTCTGCTGCCTGGAGAGCTGATCTGCCCCAGGGGTTTCTCCTTAGGCTGTGCTTGCCAAGGTCTGACATGCTGGAGGCTGTGAGGAGGGAGTGTGCGAGGCAACTGCTCAAAGGTCCTGGGTGCCAGCCCCGGCTTCTTCTGGTGATTCCCCCTCCAGGAAGAAGGATTCCCGTGCTCTGCCTGCTCAGGGGGCCCTGCCCTGGCACAGCCCAGCTGTGACTCTCAGGACTGCAGGGTTCTGGATGTTCCCTTGCAGTCTGGCCTGGGGGCAGGGGGATGTAGAGCCAAGGGGCACTGTGCCACAGCTAGCCTTTGTGCTGCTCCCACTTCTGAGCTCCTTGATGCTGCATGATTTCTGGAGACATGCACAGCCTAGGGAATGAGAGGAGAAAGGTGGATGGGCAAGTATCAGCCTTTATCTTCATCCAGTGCCTCAGTGCTCTCCAGACTAAAGAAGAGAGCCCAGCTCTACTCCCCATGGCCCCTCCAGCCCTCCTTCCTGTGCTGCTGCTGTCCTGATTTCTATTTCCCCTGTGCCTGAGGATCCTCAGGGTTCTTCCACCAGGCACAGCTGCCCTGGGTAGTTTACCCAAGGGCCTCTTGCTTGCTTTTGCTTTGCCCAGCTCCTGTTTTATTGGACTGGGTGCTCATCCCAAACAGTGCCTCTGTGCCACACAGGGCCAGCAGCAGTGCAGGGTCCAGGGCAGGCTCCCACTGCCTCCTGCAGCCCTGACCAACAGAGCTCCACAGGCTGCTGTAAGAATCCCTCAGAGCTGAAGGCAGCAGTGAATTGGAGCCTTGTGTGTGTTGATAAATCTCAAAGCACCCTGGGTTTGTGCCAGTGTGCATCCCACTGCAAATCAAACACTCAGCATCTTCCTATCAGGGAGCCCCAGCCTTGGGCATGGTCCTGCTGAGACTGGGAGCTCTGTGGAGAGGAAGCAAAGGAATTGCAGGGGAGGCTGGGCAGCACAGCCCCAGCTCCAAGCACCTTACTCTGGGACCAGCACCTGCAGAGGGAGACATGGTTCCCTCCAGGTTTTATGGATCAGTGGGAACAACACAGCAGTGGAGGCGTGTGGGCTCTCCTGCTCAAGGTCTTCTGCCTCTTCCTCCAGCCCCCCTTTCCTCCTCAGCCCTAAAAGCTGCACCTTTCTGGCTGTGAAGAGCCCAGGCAGCCTCAGCCCAGCCCTGTCAGTTACATGGAACCAGCACAGAGGCAGAATCCCTGAAGAATGGATGTGCTGAGTGGCAGAAGCAGCACAAAGGCAGAATTCCTGCAGCACGGATGTGCTGAGTGACAGCCCTGCTGGCTCTCTGCTGCTGCAGGATCAATCACCAGTGGGTCACCTGGGAAACTGCTCCATTCTTCAAGGGTGACTGAAACTGGGATTCCTGGGTGTTTTGCTGGGGGATTGATTACCCCAAGCCAGAGATTAAAAGGAATGTGCAATCTGACTGCTGTGTGTGCCAGGTTTGTCTGAGCCCAGGGGCACAGCTGGCCAGCTGTGCAGAGATCCATGGCTGTGCCTGGAAGGGGGCCAGGCCCGGGGTGGAGGTGAGGCAGCCCTGAGCTGTGCTGACAGCCCTGAGCCTCCTACCCAGCTCCCTGGCACTGGTGCTGCATGAGAGGGGTGGTGACAACGTGGGTGTCACACTGTCTTGAGCTTTCCACGAGCCTTGGGGCAGCACTGGCTGGAGCCCTGGAGCCAGCACAGCCAGCCACAGCAAATCCCAGTCCATGGAAAAACATCATGCTGGCAGGAACCTGCCCCTCCCCCTCCCAAAAGCCAATCCTGGTTTCTGGCGTGGCCACTCAACTGCACTGAGCACCCTGGACTCAGCAGCACACAAGCACCTACCACCCACACACACTCCAAGCCTATTTCCCTTTTGTTTTCTTGAATTTTATTCCATTTTGCATTAAATTCTCGCTGTTTTCCAGCCAAAATTACATAGCTGACAAAGAGTAACAGGAGGAACGATGATGTAGGAATCCTTGTCACCGAGGTGGCACAATCCAGTGGTACAGAGCTGTGGGGGCACGTGGGACACAGGCAGGCACCGAGGTTACAGGTGACACAGGTGCTGTGCCAGTGAGAGCAGCAGGTAACAAGTGAGATTTGGGACTTTGCCAACAGCCCAGCAGAACACCCCAACAGCTGCCCTGAGCACCCTGACCCACAGGCAGCTGCTCCTCCTTTCCAGCCCCAAGTCAGCCCAGGTTGCAGGTAATCCCTGCCCACTGGCACTCCCCAAAACAGCTGTTGCAGCAAGTTTTAAAGCCCAGTTCTCCTTTGGTTTAAGTGCAAAATCAAACAGTTCGCATGCAGGTTTCATAGAGACATTGCAAAGGAGGTATCAGCCCCAGCTCAGCCCTGGCTGGAGGTAAATGTCCTTCACTGGAGGAAGGATGGCTTTGGCAGGACCCTGGGGGTGGTCAGGCTCTTGGGGAAGAGGTTTGGGGACCTTTAACTCTCATCAGCAGCCTTAAGCCATGTCAGATTTAAGCAAACACTGACTTTAAACATCTCCCACCACTTTTTCCTGATGAGGAAATGTGCAGGACTCCCACAGCCCTGCCTGCCTTGGTTTCTCTGCTGTAGCAGTGGCCGTGGTGCCTCAGCCTGGCTCCATTTCCCCTGCATCCTTTGGTGTAACAGCTCCCAGTGCGCCCCCAGGACACAAAAGGAGCATCCAGCTGCTCCAGCTCTGCTCCAGTTGTGAGCTGGTGGCAGCAGGGCTGGAGCAACCTGGGCTCCATGGAAGATGTCACATCAAGGCTCCTCCCTTCCTGGCTCCCTGCAGCATCCACGGCCAGTGAAGGAGCCTGCACTGGGGACAATGCACCAGCTGGCACAGTACAGTGAGGAAGCAGCAGATCTTGGTATCAGATTGCCAAAAAAACCTGTTTAAAGCCCAGAGCTCCCTGGAGCCTTGCCCCACTCCCCTGGGGAAGCTGTGCTAGCAGCAGGACAGTGGATGCAGGATGAGCACAGCTGTGCAGTGACGATGTGGCTGCTGCAGGGCTCCTGCAGCTTGCAGCACTCCGAGGACACAAGGAAGCTCAGCTGCTCTGTGGGCAGTGGTGAATGCCCCTCCCAGGCCTGCCTGCATTAACTCCAGCACCACTTCCCCTCCAACCCCCAAAGCTCCTTCCCACTGTGCACAAGATGCCAGAGCCCCTCCAGGACATAAAGTAAATTAACAGCCTCTCCCCCCCCCCCCCCCAAATTAAATTAAAATCAAGAACGAGGTGCTGAAAAGGGAGGAGGAGGAGTCCCTCTGTGCACCAGGCTGACCCTCAGATGTGTGGCATCCATCTGGAACATGACAGACACCTCACCCAGGGCATGGACACGGCCTCTCCAGAGCCAGACTCTCCTCGTTCCTACCATTGGTACATTCAATTCAACAGGTGAAGGTTTCCTTCCCGGGCAGGCAGTGGCTGTTGGAGGGACCTGCTCATCAGGTGCCACTGCCACCGTTCTGCTCAGCAGGGACAGGTCCTGCTGCTACTGCTTAGTGTCACATCTGCTGTTGAAAAGGTGTTTGATGATGCCTGGGTCTGCCAAGGTGGAGATGTCCCCCAGATCGTGGTCATTTTTAGCAATCTTCCTTAATATCCGTCTGGTGATCTTCCCTGTTGTGACAGCCAAGAAAGGGAAGCAGGAGTCAGAATCCCAGAATGGTCTGGGTTGGACCTTAAAGATCATCTCTTTCCAACCCCCTGCCATGGGCAGGGACACCTCCCACTGTCCCAGGCTGCTCCAAGCCCCATCCAACCTGGCCTTGGACACAGCTGCTCTGGGCAGCCTGTGCCAGGGCCTGCCCACCCTCACAGGGAACAATTCCTGCCTTATGAATCCCATCTATTTAATCTACACCTGCCCTCCACCAGTTTAAAACCACCACCCCTTGTCCTTCATTATCTGTCCATATATAAAAAGTCCCTCTCCCCAGGAGTCAGGATCTCTTCAGCATCCTTAGCAGAAGTGGGAAATACCAGAGCTGTGCATCCTGCTCACCCTGAGCTTGCACCTCCCCTAATCTGAGCAGCCCTGGACAAGCAGTGCTGATCAACTTCCACTGGCAGGAACTGTCCAGTCCTCCCCAGCACCACCCCTGGAACTCACCTGAGCGGGTTTTGGGCAGGCTGGGGGCGTACTGGATGTAATCAGGTGTTGCTATGGGCCCGATTTTTTCTCTGACTGCAAAAAAGGAGAGATATTCATTGTAGGGAAGAGCAGAAGCCACACACCCTTTCCAGTCAGGATAGAAGGTTAGACACAGAGCCCAGCTCCTGGGACACCTGGCAGGGCAGTGCCTGGGGCTGCTGCACCTGAGCCTCCACACGGTGGGAGGGGACAGCAAGACCTGCAGTGCCAACAGGGCCATAAGCATATTTCCCCAACAGTGAGAGCACTCATTTTTTCATTCCCTCCATCTTCCAGAGACCTCCCTAATGGCTACAACCAACACCATGACCAAGGATTGATTCAGTCTTGGGTTCCTCCAGAGAAGAAGCTGCCACAAGCTGTTTCATGTATTCAATGCTGCAGTTTGCAGCAAAACAACTCCTTGAGAGCAGAGCACAAACACGCAGAGCACCACCCTGAAGAAACCCCATGATAATCCCAGGATGTCCCAGCCTGCCAGGGAGAGCCCTGCTGCAAACAGAAGCCTGCTGAGCAGCCCAGAGCCCCACAGCTCCCACGAGGCAGAGGTGGCATCACATGAGCAGCCAAAGGCCGGGAGAACTAATTTTAGTCGTGTCAGTGCTCTGTAATCAAGAGGCACCTTGTGGCAGCTGTCCACGCTGCATTCCCCAGACCACAGGCAAGCA
The DNA here is from genome assembly GCA_013400175.1 of Phainopepla nitens. Classification (NCBI taxonomy): domain Eukaryota; kingdom Metazoa; phylum Chordata; class Aves; order Passeriformes; family Bombycillidae; genus Phainopepla; species Phainopepla nitens. Next base: position 1,024,554 of record VXBQ01017668.1, on the reverse strand, counting down.
CCCAAGCCCTTAACCCCTCCCTCACCTGTCCTCCCCCTGCCTGCTCCCCAGTATTTGGCTGTTGCTACCTTGTTTTTTGAGCTCATCTGTGAGGTTCTTGGTGAACTCGTGGCCCTCTCTCAGGGTCACAAAGCAGTAGAGGCACTCGCCCTTCAGGGGGTGGGGGTGGCTGACCACGGCGGCCTCGGCCACCGCCCCGTGCTCCACCAGGGCCGACTCCACCTCCGCCGTGCTCAGCAAGTGGCCTGGAAACAAGGAGGAGGCAGAGCTTTACAGGCCTGCAGGAACAGGCCTGAGGCAGTCAAAGGTCCTAAACTACAGATCTGAGAACATCAGTTTGATGTGCTTGGCAAAGGACGACAGCTGGAGAGTGAAACTCATTTCTGCCGTGCTCTGGGAGCTGCCAGGTGTCACTCACCTGCAGAAGCCACCTCCCCTGGCTGTCCCCCTCCTCCTTCTTTCTGGGACAGACCATGAACAGTTCACAGTGATGCCCTTCCAAAGCACAGGCTGAGGAGGAGCTGGATTTGGCAAGAGACCTGCCCACGTGGTCAGCTGGAAGGTGCAGAGGAAGAGGCTGGATCTGCAGAGTCCAGCCTCCAGCCCAGTGCTGTGGGGAGGGACAATGACACTCCACGTCTTGGGGCAGGGGCACAACTGAGTCCTGCACACCTCTGCTCTGACATTCCACCCCAGCATTGCTGTCACAGAAAGCCACAGGAAGGTGATCAACTCTCAGAATAATCAGCTGGTGGAGAATCAGGCACTGCTGGTCAGGTGAAAGGATCTAATTTGATCCAGGGACAATTAAGGCAGCACCTCAGAGCCAGCAGGATATACCTGGAGGATACAGGCTCCAGGAGAGGAGGGAGGGAACTATTAAATAGAGTATGTGGAAAATGATGGGCTGAGAAGCAGCTGAATCTCAAAAGACTCAGTTGAGAGAGGTGGGAGAATCTTCAGAGCTCTGAGCAGCCTGACCCAGCTTTAAGGCAAGCCCTCCAAGGAGCAGCAGGTTGGATTAGCAACCCCATGGTCCTGCCCAAACTCTGTGATTCCCTGAGGCCCTAAATCCTTCAGCAGAGGTGCCTTGGCTGGTTACAGAAGATTCCTTCCCTCCGAGGCTTTGTCTCCAGGGAAAATGGTGCAGGAAGCCAGCAAGTCACAGGCTTGTGTGTCCCTGAAATAACCCTGGCCCAGCAACCAGATCCACTTTGAGGACAGGCTGCTGGCAGAACCACAGATGCAGAACCATCCCCATAAAGCAGGTGGCTTTTGAAATGGATGCAGAAGTGTCACAAAGCAAGGTGTCAGAAAGCACATTGATCCCCACTGAAGATGAAACTCCTTCTTACCAGAAACATTCAACATGTCATCAATTCGCCCTGTGATCCAGTAATAACCATCTTTATCTCTTCTGCAACCTAAAAATAGCCAGAAATGAGTGTGAGGCAGCAGTGCCAGCCCTCAGAGCAACGGATAAGAGATTCTGAGGGCAGGACAGGGCAGGACTTCCAGTGCTGTCCCCAGGCCCCCTGTGGCCACAGCAGCCTGGACCCCCTTACCATCTCCTGTCACGTAGTACCCAGGGAACTTCTTGAAGTAAACGGTTTCAAACTGCTGGTGCTTTCCGTAGAGGGTGCGCATGATCCCCGGCCAGGGCTGCTTAAACACCTGGGGGTGAGAAACACAGAGCTGGGGCAGCGAGAGCCAAAGCAGTAACCCAGGTTTGCACCATGTCAGAGACAGCCAAGAGCAGCACTCAGACACTTGCTGCCACTGCTGATCCACTGGGAAAGTCCCACCAGCTTTGGCCAGGGGGAAGGAGCTTGGCTGAGCAGCTGTTCCCATCCTCCTGCCTTGCCCACATGTGCAAGTGCATTAAGTGATCAGCTGTAAAAGCTCCCCCAAAGTTATGGCCTTGGAGGGAGTTCCCACCACCCAAGGGGTTCCTTGTGTGGACCAGAGTTAGTGGAGGTAGAATCATAAATTTTTTAAGGTTGGAAAAGTCCAACCATCACCCACATTCACCACTAAACCATGTCCTCAAGTGCCACCTCCACACATTTTTGGAACACTTCCAGGGATGGTGACTCTACCCCTTCCCTGGGCCGAAAGATGTGGTTATTCTACCAGGAATGTCCCAGAGCTCCCAGGGAATGGACAGAGGGACGGTGGGGAAGATCAGCCCTTCCTTACCAGGTAACCTTCTGCTTCTCCTTCCAGCTCTTCCCCCGACTCGCTCAGGATGGCAGGGACCACACCGAAAAAGGGGAATGTCTGCCATGAGGACCAGGGAGAAAGGAGAGATGGAAGTGAACCCCTGCATCAGACCCTTTAACCAGAGGGAGTGGGAGGCAGGGCAGGGGCAGCTTAGCTGTGCTACACAGCACCATGAGTGTGGCTGCACGGGGCTAGCCCTGGGATTTTGGGTGGTGGTCACCTCACCTCCCCATGGCACCAGTGTCCCCCCACCCCCTGGCAGGCTGCAACCACCCAGCCATGGGACAGACAGGGCCCTGCTGAGGCTCCTGGGGAGAACACAAGTACTCACAGCAGAGCCTGGCTTCATGGGAGTGGCAGCAGGAAGAGGTGTCAGCATGTGGCCTCCCTGCAAAAAGAGGAGAAAAAAAGTGAGTTTGGGCCATGCCAGCCCATCCCACCCCACAGCTGTGCCATCAGCTCTGGGAACAGCACATCCCAGCCACTGCTACTCAGGGCAGGTGTGGAGAGGGGCCCTGGGAAGGATATGGCAGTGGATGGGGAATCTGGGCACAAAGCTTTGGAGCTGCTGGGGGAGAGAAAGAAGGGCACGGAGAGCAGTGTCCAGAGCAGAGTTTGGAAGAGACCCTTGGAGCCTGTTTACGTTCTGGGATAGGAAGAGAAGGGGCACATCAGAGTTTCCTGGGCAGGCCAAACAAGTATTCCCCACAGACCCCACTATGGGAAACCTGCAAAGAGGCCCTGCAGGGAGCACAAGGGACAGAGAGGTGCCAGGGACACCCAGCAAGGACTCACCGTCTCTGTCTGCCAGAAGGTGTCCACAATGGGACACCTCTCCTCTCCCACCACACGGTAGTACCACAGCCAGGCCTCGGGGTTGATGGGCTCACCCACGGTCCCCAGCACCTTCAGGGACTTCCTGCTGTGCCTGCAGAGAGGAGGGGGCTGGCAGGGGCTCAGCAGGCTATGGAGCTGTGACCCTGCTGCACAGCAGAGCCCGCAGGAACCCCTGGGCTACCCAAAATGGACTTTCCAGGTACAGTTCACAGCTTTCTCAATACTCTTCCACAGGGGAAGAGAGGAGACCTGGTTCATTTTGGCATCTCCCACTCAACCCTGCTGGGCACAGCCAACGTCCTCATGCCACTGGGACTGGCACTCACTTTTTGACAGGCTCCTCGCCGTACTTCATCAGCAGCCGGATGGCCGTGGGTGCTGTGTAGAACTTGGTCACCTTGTACTTGTCAATGATGCTCCACATTCTGCCAACATCTGGGTAGGTGGGAACACCTTCAAACTGAGCAGGAGACAGAGCAGTGACACAGCTGTTCCCCACTGCTCCCCACCTGCAGCACCTACCCAAGCAGGAGGAGCCAAACAGCAGTTGTAAGGACCCCAGCCATGTCCTTACAGGGGCACCACACAGTGAAACCAGCCCTCAAGGTCAAGGACGCCCCTCACTGGTCAGATGTCATCCCCCCTCATCCTAGCAGATGTCCCCTGACAAACCCTTGCAGCATGGGCACTTGGGTGGCCACCACAGTGACACAGTCCCACCAGCCCAAATGACCTTGCCCACGTGGCAAAGGGCATGAGGTCCAAACACTGTGACAGAATCACAACCCCAAGTTGTGAACCCTGAACCCGAAGATTCAACACCAAGAACTCCCTAAAGGCCTCCCCCAATGTAACAGTGATTTTCCTGCTTGCATTTCCCTGGGGATTCTTGGGCACAGGTCTCTGGCTCTCTGATCTGTTACACTGCCATCAGAGATACAGGCACAAGAGTTAAACAACAGCTTGTCAAATCAGCATCAGCAGGGAAAACATCACTCCCTGATTTGAGTCTTTCCATTAAGTCAGAGAAGCCCTGGCTCCACTGGTAGACAAGGCTTGTACTTTTATGGGAAAGAAATGGGAGCATTTGAAAAAATTAACCAGCCAAAGGCCACACACAAACTACTCCCCCAAGCAGTCACCATGCCCTCTCTGGAGAGTACCACCCTTCCTCACAGAGCCCTGCACAGCATCACGGAGCAGTGCAGGGATGCAGCTCAGCACCACCATCTCCCTTTTCCTGGAGTGAGAGCAGCCAGTGGCATGCAGCACTCACCAGCACACTGGTGGCCCCGTTTGCCAGGGGGCCATAGGTGAGGTAGGAATGGCCCGTGATCCATCCGATGTCGGCCGTGCACCAGTACACATCCTCAGGTTGGTAATCAAACACGTATTTAAAGGAGGTGGCTGCAAAAATCATGTACCCACCCACGGTGTGCAGCACACCCTGCAAGGAGAAGGCACAGGAACATCAGGGTGAGCTCCCACCATCACCATCACCATCACCCTGCCCCGCTGAGCATCACTGAGCTGCCAACAGCAGCTGGGCAGGAATGACCAGCACAGCCCCTTTCTGAGACCTCTGTGGCTCCTCTTCCTGCTGGGGCTTCCCAACTCCCCCCTCACCATTTCTCCCAGCTGAGGGGTTCCTGTGGCTCAGCCTGTCCCGTGCAGAGAGCTGGGAGCACACCTTGGGTTTTCCAGTGGAGCCGCTCGTGTAGAGGATGAAGAGCTCGTCCTCGGCGTCGCACCACTCGGGCTCACACTCTGTGCTGGCACCACTCATCTGCTCATGCCACCACATGTCCATGGCTGGGTTCCACGGGGTCTGAGGAAAGCACAAGATTGGAAACAGGCTTGTCCAGAAACAAGAGAGAGGGGATGAGGAGCACAGCCCAAACCTTGCCCCCATCACGGGCCATTGAGGGGGATGTTCACAGCACACCCTGCTGCAAACCATGCACCAGAGCTGCAGCTCCCACTCCCAAAGCTCTTTTTCACAGCCCACAGCCACGAGGAAAACCTTTAAACACAGTCTGGCTGCAAGACCTGAGGCAGAGTGTCCAGAGCCCAGGTAATGGCAATGAACCCCCGTGAACTGCTCTGGGCTGTTCCCACAATCAGGCTCCTCCTGCCCTGAGGGGCTGCCCCGAGCTGCAGTCCCACAGCAAAGCAGCAAGCACAGCCACCTGTCCCACAGCCACACATCCCACAGCCACCTGTCCCACAGCCACCTGTCCCACAGCCACACATCCCACAGCCACACATCCCACAGCCACCTGTCCCACACATCTTGTGGGGATCCCGATGGCAGCACGGCCCAACACAAACAGCAGCACTGTGGGCTCACACTGCTTAGCCCTGCAGACCCCAAAAATCTGTTCTCTGGGTCTTTAGGTAAGAACTACCCTGGTAAGAAGCGACTGCACCCATGCAGAGCCATCCAACACTGGCTGACTGAAGATGCCAGAACTGTGACAGAGTCACCAAGCCTGTGGCTGATGGGCAGAGGTCACCCTGAGGGTTGTTCTGGCTGCCCACCTCTCCAGGGTTCAGTTCAGGACAAGACTTGACTTCCCCAGCCCTTCTCATCTTTCCTCAGAGAAGCCTGGGGGAAGCTGGGCAGGGAACATGCCCCACCCTCAGCTGAGACCTCTGCTTCTCACACCGCTGTGAGGGCAGGCACCTGACCCAGAGCCCTGCACATTTCCTCCTCACACAGCCAGACTCAGCACAGCTCCCTCAGCTGGGGTGAACATACAGCAGCCACATGGTGACTCTCTGCAGCCCTAAAGATGTTCATGAGGCATCTGGAGGCACCAGGACATAGCCCAGCGCACAGCTCCTGCACATGTGGTGCAGGGACACCAGCTGCGTGACAGCCTGGCACAACTAAGCCCACTTGGAAAGCTTTCATGGACCCCCAGGGCTGCTGGGTCTACCTGGCAAAGCAGATTCCACAATTCTGTCCCACCAGCAAGCTTCCAGCAAGGCACCACGTAAACAAGCCCAAGGCTATCCAGCAATTTTCTCTTGCATCCCTCCTTGAAGGATCCCTGATTTAGCCCCCAGCCTGCAGTGCCCCAGGAAGGAGGTCAGACCCATGGCACTGTGTGTCTCTGACTGCTGCTCTGGGGATCCAGAGGCCACAGCTCCTTGGATGAGGCAGGCAGAGCCCACATGCTGGGTCTGGAGATCCAGGTTTGCTGCCTGTGGCCAGGAAGCTGCAGGAGACCCCTGCCAGCCTCCCCACAAAGGGAAGGGCGTGGTGAGAGCAGCTTTTGAAAGGCAGAGAGGCAAACCCGACCTGGATGCTGACTCTGCATCCCAGAGCTCTGCACTCCCCTGGCAGCACACAGCCTGTGCCCAGGGTCACAGATGAGGGGCTGCTCCTGGAAGCACTGGTGGCACTGCACTCACCCCACGCCGTGGGCAGCTCTGCCAAGCTGGCTGGGGTCTATCACTGCCATGCAGCTGCTGGCACCACGGTTAGGAGGGCACGTGTGGCTGGGCAGCCAGAGCAGTTAAGGGAGGTGGGGAGCTGCACGGGAAGCAGAGGGGAGGTGCCAAAAAGAGGAAGGCAGTGCTGTGTGTAAATACCTTGGGATGGAGTCTCTGTGAGCTTTCAGTCTTTTTTTCCTGTTAAAAATCCACAAAGAGGGTGTGAAATCTGGGAAGCAGAGGATCCACACCAGGCTTTGCAGGCAGGGAGGTGGAAGCCCACAGGCCCAGATGCTGGGAAATCACCCTGATGGGCTAGAAAATGCTCAAATGCAGGGCCAGGCCAGGAGGTGCTCTCTGAGCAGAAGCCTGCCCATTTCCAAGGCCTTCCCTGGGTACCAGCTGCCCCCAGGGCAGGTCCCCAGGGCCACTCCCTGCACATGGCTGGCTGGGAACAGAGGCACAGAGCCAGCACACAGCCCACGGACCATCCAACAGCTTCACACAAACCAATGGGACAGTAAAAATGCACCCACGAGGGAAAGAATCCTTAATGAAGTGTAGAAACTAGTAAAGAGAGCCAAAGGCTAAGGGACACCCTCCAGCCTCTCCCCCAGGACACTGTGCACAAAAACCTCACCTCACGTACTGGAACCAGCACAGGGACAGGCTGCCCTGCAATCACCCTGCCAGGGAACCCTCACACAGGAAGGCTGGTCACTCCAGTTTTCCCATTCCTTCCTGCCCTCACAAGAGAAGGGGCAGAGCAAGCCAAGGAACATGGCCAGGCTGTCAAACACAGAGCAACACCCCAATGAAATTAACACAGCTGAACGAGGGAAAATAACTCAAAGGTGGAGAATCTGTGGACTTCTTGTTCCAGGGATGTGCACAGACCACTCCTCCTGAAAGCAGAGTCTAAAGCTCAAATATTCCCCAAACACATCTCATTTCTGAGCCAGCAGCAGCCTGGGGATAACTCAGTGCAAATAATCACCCAGCACAGAGGCACAGAAGACAACGTGGCAAGATTTGGAGCTGTGGGGTAGCTGACAGTAATCTGCCTTTGGAGCAGGTAAGGGCTGGGCACAGCAGGGCTGCTCAGCAGCCTTGGGAGCTCAGCAGGCAGCCACAGCTCCACAACATCTTCTCCTCCTTCCACCCCACCTCACCACATGCCTCTGGCCCACATCCTTCCATCTGCTTTCAGTTGCAAAGGAAAGCCCCAGTCTGAGAGCTGACAGAGTCCCTGTGCCAGCTGCACAGACCCTGCACTGCTCTCAGCAGAGGATTGCTGCCCTGAGCTCACACCAATCTCCTGGGTTTCCTCTCCTGCTGCCACTGTCCCAGCAACAGAGCAGCACAGCATTGGTCTTGGCACAAAAGGGGAGAGAGACAAAGGGTTAGGAAGGAAAAGCCTTGTGCTAGGCAGAGGAAAATGGGCATCTTGTCCCTAGTGGCTTTGGAAGATGTACCCAGGGGTCCTGTGGGCTGGCAGCTTGTGAGGGTGTTAAAGGAAGCAGCAGGGAGAGGATCTTGGTAAGGAAAATGGACCATTTTTCAGACCACTCACATGGTAACGTCAACAAGGAGGGGTGAGAACAGGAACAGGAGTCAGAACAGGAGTGTTCAGGGAATCACTGCAGTGGTTTTGCACTGATCAATTTGCTGATCTCAGGCCCATGGTAATAAAACCCCCCCTCTCATCCCAGCAGGAACACACCTGCACTTCCTGGCACAGCCTTTTCAGAGGAGGAGACTTGCTGCAGGTCCCATCCACTGCAATCTCTTCCCTGCCCAGGTGCTTCACCACGATGCACTTTTTCAAAGAGGATCCCCTGTAAAAGGCAGGAGCTGTCACCCTGGGCTGCTCAGGGGCTGAGCCAGCCCTTCCTGGGATTCACAGGCAGCACTGGAGGCAGGGCAGGGGCCCGGAGCTCCTTTTGTTGAGCTGGAGCATTTGCTGCCATGCAAACTCCAGGTACACCATGAACTTCCAAGGACACCAGCCACAGGGACAGCTCAGAGAGCAGAACACTCTGTGCACAGCTCACTGGGGATTTATCAGGTGTGATTTCTGGGGAGAAAGGGAGGGTCCCACAAGTCTCTCTCCCAGGACACTGCTGTGGAGATTCCTTACAAATCCCAAATTTGCCTGCCTGTGACCAGGAACAAGCCCTCCCACCAGGAGATGTTAGTGGCTGCTCCAACCCCTAGGCATGACTGACTGTCTCAGAGGGAGGAAAGGCTTCCAAAGCCTGATTATACATCAAGGAAAGGCGTAGGTGTTTGTCCCCTCATGAGGGCAAAGACAGCCTACAAAACACTGACAGAACCTTATTTCCCTTCAACCCTTTTCAGGGTATCAACACAGTCTCCACCAGTTAATTCTCAGCTTCAGGATCACTTCTGTCCTCCCCAGTATCTATTTTTAGAGACATAAAGACTTATGTTTTCTTAAAGAGTTTGAATTTCTAACATGCAGGACTATCTGCCCTGAATTTCCATGTTTGATCTAACACACAAACCCACATTCAGTCTCACATAAGCTACACAGATGCTGTGTCTGTAAGCTTGGCAAAGTCATTTCACCAGGATTATTTCCCTTTCTGTAACATCTGATGACTGTTTGTGTCAGACCTGCTGCAGTGTCTGCCCACCTATGACAAGTCTCATTTGTGCAGGAGAAGATTCTGGCAGCAGTGCCCTTTTCTACAAGGGAATCCAAACTTACCTGTCTATACATTTCCTGATGGCTTCGTCTGCAATCTGCTTCAAGTTGACCAGTTTGTCCCCTCGATAAAAGGCATCTGCAAAACAGTGAGGGAAACCTCAGAGGGGCTTCCCAGCCAAGACAGCCTGGGACAGCTAGAGCAACAAGCACTTTCAGGAGGGCAGAGCAGAGCTCATGCACTGGAATGGGGGGAAGCAGACACACAGCTAATGGGAAAGCTTTCCTAATGCACCCTTTTAGCCTAGAGAAAGAGATGCCAAAAGACACGGTGGAATTCCTACTCTGGCAGAGGTCCCAGTTTGACCATACAAATCTCTTGGGAATATTCTCTGGAAAATAATCCAATGCATCCAGAACATAGACTGCAGTTTAGTGGGTCCTTTTCATGCCACAGGAATTAATAAAAACACTATTTCTTGCACTTTTGGAAAAAAACAGCTGGGGAAATGCAGTGAGCTTACATTCAATTGCTGCCACACTCTTGATCCTTTGCTTTACAAGGCCAGGAGCTGCTGCAGAAATGTCCTTAAAACTGGGAAGGGTGGGAATTCCTACATTAGGCCTGCCTCATGATACATCTTGCAAACATCTGGCTGATTTTGAGGAGGAACATGGATGAGAAGTGTTTGGAAACATGCTATTAGCAGCTGGTGACATCAAGCTTTACAGGACAAACTGAGGGGCTGCTTGGAGGTTTCACCATATGTTTGGAGTGGGAAGAACATTTGGGCACAGCTACAGCACTGCACCCACTTTGGGAGGCTCAGCTGAGGCACTGCTCCTCCCTGTGCCTCTTGTAGGCATTTAAAATAAAGCCCTCTCAGCCAGAAAACGAGAGAGTGGCTCAGATGTGTTTTACCTGCAGTGATGAGAAGAGAGCAACCGCAGTCAAGGATCCGCTCGCAAAGGGAGTCTGCAGAGAAACCTGCAAACTGCCAGAGAGCACACAGCACAGTCAGCAAGGACACACAGAAACCCAGCCCCAAACCCCCACAGCTGCTGTGCCCCTCACCCAAGGCAAATGATTCACCACCAGGTACTGATGGAGAGAGCTAAAGGAGCTCATTGCACGTTAATGCAGGGAAACAGCAGCATCTCTAACTGAGCTTCCATCCATCTCATGGGCAGCACTCCAACTCCTCTCCCAAAACCAAGAGCTGCTCCCCTAAGAGCTCAGCACCAAGAGCTTGTTCCTACCACAACAGAGTGCAGAGCTCCAATCCTGGCACAGGCAAGCATGGCTACAACCAGCTCCAGGATCATTGGCAGGTAGATGGAAACCCGGTCTCCTTTTTTCACCCCTAGGGAGGGAAAGCGAACATGGCATTTGTCAAAATGAACATATTACTTGACAAAAGAACAGGATATAGATCAATTATTTTAATTCCACATTTATATGCACACAGTAAAGCCCCAGCTGGAGTTAGAGCTGAAGCAGCCCTGCAGCCCTGGGTTTTGCCTTTCAAGCACTATGGCTCTTGTGAGATGATGGCAATGAACACTCCATGTTCTCATCTGCCTCCCTGAATGAAGCAGGAAAGTAATCAGAGCCCACTGCTTGTTGGAAAACCCCAGAGCACGAAGTTTAGAGCACTGATCTCTTCCTTGTACAGCTGACACGAGCAGCACCGATCAGTTTTCCCAGACAGAACCAGGAATGAATCTGTGTGTTGCAGAGCAAATTGATGAGAATTACTCAACAGACTGGCAAACACACAAGCAGTGACCCCAATTTCCAAACCCTTGGCCAAATGCCTCCCCAGGATCCAGGGCTGCTGTTGCCCCAGCTGTGTACCTTGGCTGCGGAGGACATTGGCAAACTGGCAGACTTTGTGCAGCAGCTCACGGTAGGTGATTTTCGTGGAATCCCCAGGTTCATTCCCTTCCCTGGAAAAGCAAGATAATCTTTGTTACTGTGCAGCAGTACAAGGTAAGAGTGACACTGAAAACTGCTCTGGCCAACAAATATGTCCTCACGTGCCCTTCTGAGCACAGAGTAACCAAACTCCAGAAATCCAATTCTGGACTAAAGTTCTCCAATAGTAGGAAAATTTAGTCCAAAGTGCCCAGCCCTGTGCAGATCACTACTGAAAGCAATTAAATGTGTGAAATGGAAATACTGGCACTTTGAGAGAGGCAAGAAGAGTCCAACAGAACCAAAGCTAAGAGTGCATAGGCTCAGGAGCACTCTGGGATTTATGACATGGCTCCCTCCCTCACTCCTGCAGATGTCTCCACATGGAACATGGGCCAACGTGCAGCAACACTCAGCCCACAAATACCTGACATCTGATGGGCTGCCATGGGATGCCAAGGCCTGTCTTGCTTTCCAAGGTCACATATAAATACACCCATGTATGTTTGTCATGATTGCTCTGCCTTATTCTCCCCATGCTCCTCTCTGGGCTCCTGCAGCCCAGGCTCTGATGAGAAGGAGAGCCAAGGGACAGGAATGTCACATCCCCAGGGAAATGGTTTGCTCCTGAAGTAAAAACCAGCTAACTTTAACGTGACTCAACACTATGCAAATGAGGTGGCACTCCCAAAGTATCAGGAGATTCATAAAGAATCTGACATGACTTCAACAGTGGAGAAGCAGCATTCTCCTACACTCTGGAAGGACAGAGACACTTTTCCAGGTCTCTCCGAGGCAGCCAGCACAGAAACCCCAGTGATCCATAGATGAAGAGGGGTATCACATCACTCTCAGCTGCCAGTGCTTCTGGAAAAGTGTCCTCTTAGTGTGAGCAGCCAAATGAAAAGCACCACTGGTGCTGGGGAGAGGCCAGGAAGCAGCTCCATGCCATGTGCTCCCTCAGGATTGCTGCCAGGCTCTGCCTAGCTCTGCAACAGAAACTGCACTTCTTCAACACAATACAACAGAGCACTCCAGCAGTAAGTACGGGATTCCAGCAAAAACCATCCACCTCCCCAGCAACACAAACAGCAGGAAGGCTTCTGGGATGCAGAAATGAATAAAGTACCACCCTAATTTCCCAAGTAATTCTGTAAATCATGCCATTCCGTGCCAGCACAACAGTGATCACATGCTCCAATGGCAGACGTGGTCCTGGTGGAGAAACCACAAGAGCTGGGAGAGCCTCACTGATACAAGCTCTGCTCCTGCCCCATGTAGAACAGGGGTTCCAAAACTGGTGGATACATCTGGATCATCATTCATGGATCTGCTGCTTACACACTTGTCTTATCCCTCTTGACACCCAGTTACTCTCCTGGCTTCCACAGTGCTCTGCAGCAACTGGGGCCATGGATACCTGCACTGACACAGGACAGGGAACCTTCTCACCACTGGCTGCTGGAAGGGTGATTCCCTGCTTGATCCTTTATTCAATTTGGCCCCTTCTAAGAGCAGATGGGAGAGACACAAGAATACAAAGCTAAAGCCAAGCGTGGAAATGTGAACCAGTGCCCAAGGCAAGCGGCTCAGCCTTGACATCCCACATTTTCCTCTCCTTTTCCCACCACAGCCAGAGCATCACTTTGAGCTAAATGAAATGTGAAACCATTAGTCAAGGTCCTTTACAGCAGGACTCTCAGCTAGGAAAGGGAAACCAGGAAATCAGTTTCCTTTTTCATTCTGTTACTCGAGGTCAAAGATGCAAGAGCTGATTCCAGTGCTGGGCTGAGCAGCTGTAACTGATCTGGCTCACAGGAGCAGCATCTGCTTCTGCTGTGTCTGGCTGCACACTGAGTGCCTTCCCTCACCATCCAGGTTTTACTTTGTGCACCTACATCCATCAAGGCTGGTGCTGTGCAAACCTGCTTGTGTCCAGACGTGCAGGATCACTGAGTGTGCAGCTCTTCCCTTGGCCACAAGCCTTGCTATGAAATAGCTCTAAAAGACAATTATAATGCTTCCAAATGCAAGCTGAAGCATCCCAGCCCACTGATCCCTCACCTGAAGGTCACTGGGCTCTGCTGGGCACCACAGGCAGGCCCTGTGCAAGCCAGCCCCAAACTCAACAAACAGGGCAGGGAGGAAGGATGTCCTTTCGTCCACGCTCCGGCCCAGCAAAGGATCCAATTACAGCCTTTACTAAGAGAGGAACACATTAGGAGGAAAGACTAGCACAGGCTGAGCAGCCAAGGGGAGAAGCAGCCAGGTCACCCAAGCTGTGGGTTCTCAGGGAAACAGCCCTGCACACAGTGCCCTTGAGGGACACAGACCTGCCCTGAGCCTCCTGGCACAAGGCACCGCTCGGACATTCCTGCTCGCCCTGCACAAGAGGCACATCTCAAATACGCCACGTCCTTCTCCTTGGCAGGGTTTTGGAGGGACACTGAGGCCAAGGAATGTACCCAGGCTAGTCCTGAAGGCCAGAACTAAGGCCTCTTGCATAAGACATTGCAGGAAAAGCACAGAGTAGAGTCAAGGAGAAGTTAAAATTATTGTGAGGATTTTCAAGGGGCGCCCATCCGTTTGCGTGACTGTAAACCAGCTCCCCTGCCACCAGCAGGGCAAACCTCAGGCTTCAGATTTTAAGAAGACCTTTTGTTCAATGGGAAACAAATCATGTCCTTGTTTTCACAGGACAAGATGCCTCCTTTCACTGCATCTCCAGCCAAGGCCTCGAGCAGTTTCCCAAGAGCAGGCAATTGCTTTATGACTCCCTGCCTCTGAAAATAGTCTGGAGTGCCCACAGCTGTACTCAGTGGGCTAGAGTAGCACTCAGACTGCTCGGGCCTCTGCTCTGGCACAAAAGCCCAGTGAATGATGGATTTTAGACAGGGCATTTAAAGGAATGCCCACTTGCATGCTATTGAGCAGTCTGCGTCAAAACCCAGCCTGTAAACTCGTGGCATCCAAGTTCTGCCAGCAGCATCTTCCCAACAGTGCCCATCTGACACAAGCAAGAGCTGTCAGCCCTGAGCGTCTCACATGGGCTCCCTTGTCCAAATTCAACTGAAAAAGAAATAAAACTGCAAAAATAAACCTCATTCTTCTGAAAACAGCACCGCAGAACTCACCTCTGCAGCTCTAACCCCACCAAATCCAGTACTCCCCAAATACATATTTTTTTAAGATCTATTGGTGAAAATAGTTGGCAGCGACACTGCTGTGATTGTTCATGTGCCATCTGTGCTCTAACAGAAAGGCTTCTTCCCAAAGGAAAATCCAATTTGCAGCTCCCCAAACATCCCATTAGATCATTAGATGAAATACATGGTGAAGCACAGTGAGTCTGATGGTTTTTCCTCCTCAAACCAAGTCCTACATTTAGCAACTGTAATCCAAAATTTTACAGTATCATCTGGCTCATGGCAGGAATGTATTTGAGATTTTTAGCACTCGAGAAGCCTGTGTTTTACATACTGCATGTTGTGTGAATGCTAAACTGGAGAAAGGCAAGCTTGCCCATATGGAATACATACAGAAGAAATTCTTCCTTGTGAGGGTGGGGAGGCCCTGGCACAGGGTGCCCAGAGCAGCTGTAGCTGTCCCATCCCTGGCAGTGCCCAAGGCCAGGCTGGACAGGGCTTGGAGCAGCCTGGGACAGTGGAAGGTGTCCCTGCCCATGGCAGGGACTAGAACTAGATGACCTCTAAGGTCCCTTCCAACCCAACCCACTCTGATTGTAAGATCTCCACTGAACCACCCACTGACTCAATAAATGCAAGTTCTTCTGCTAAACACACAGATGCACAACTGGAGGTCTTCTGAGGCAGGTCTTCTCCTAGAAATTGTGATTTGTTGAAGAAGTCAGGTTTCCTGCAAAGAGGAGAGTTTTGTATCTGCCTGCAGGCAGTCCTTGCCAGGGCCAGCCACCCCAAGGGCATCAGGGACCACCACCACTGCCAGCGTGCAGGATGGCAGTGCCCAGCCCTGCTCAACACAGATCCCTGACAATATATGAAAGGCAGCCCAGGCTCTGCAGAGCTCTTACCCTCCAGCTCCCTTCTGCCAGCAGTTAAAACAAGGGGCTCCCCACTCCAGAGCAGCTGCTGTGACGCTCACAAAGCCCCATGGCACAGACCCTGCCAGTGCCCGAGCAAGGAACAACTGCATGGAGAAGTCACACGGGCAGGAGAGGAAGAAGACACCCAGTCAGAAAGCTGAGCAGTTGTCACCTCTGTGGCACTACCACACTTAGAGGGGGCTCACAGACTGCCTGCTCAGCTGGGAGTTTGACCTTGGAGGTGCAGAGCCACAGAGCTGTTTCACCTGATGCCCAGGGAGTAAATCAAGATTAAGCTTCCCTGTTAGAGCCACCATGCAGGTGAGTAAGTGATTTACTGCTGTACTTACAGTGTAGCTGGGAAGGTGGTTTGTAGGAGCAGAGCCCCATTAGCTCAAGCACTGACCCTGTGAGCAGGCAGGGATGCAGAGCAGCCGTGTGGGACGCTGCTGCTCTCCTGGGTATTTGCACCAAAGCAGGTTAAGAAGTTACTGTGCTCTGCCAAGCACAGGGCTGACTACAAGGCTTTCCAAAGCATGGTCTGCTTCACCCCCTCATCACCTAACCAAGTGAGCTGAGCCTGTCTCTGCTCTAGAGTGACCAACACAAGCGAGGGACAGGAACTCAGTGGCCATGGGGACACACACTTCCCAGAGCACCCAAACAGACCAAGCAAAGCTGACCTGAAAATGAATCAGCAACACTGTTTTGTTCTTCTCTTTCACCACATTTCTAAAGAAAAGTTACTTGCATCACTTGAGTAACAGATGACTATGATGCCCTAGGCAAAGCTGCCCCGGCATTGGCACAGAGCACCAGGAAGCACGGGTTGCATCAGTGGCAATTACAGTTTTCAAAGGAATTGAGGATGATAATTGTGGTTTACAAGGCCTACAACACCACTGAGAAGGTAATGTACAGGAGAAAAGGAGGAAATGAAGCCAAGCAAGTGAAGTGTTAGAAGTTTTCAAGATCTGCCAGACCATCTGTAGATCTGCAGTCAGAAAGAGAAAATCACAGACCAAACCAAGCTATGGACAAAGCCAAAGGCTTCTGGAGCCCTGGAAATGTTCCCACTGAGGACCAAAGGCTGCAGATCACTTAAGTTTCTCCTCTAAGCTCCTGTGAACACATCACTCACTCCCTTTTTGCAAATGACAATGGCTTTAAACTGAAATAGAATAGGTTTAGATTGGATATTAGGAAGAAATTCTTCTCTGTGAGGGCACTAAGGTCCTGGCACAGGGTGCCCAGAGAAGCTGTGGCTGCCCCTTGATCCCTGAGAGTGTCCAAGGCCAGGCTGGACAGAGCTTTGAGCAGCCTGGGACAGTGGAAAGGATCCCTGCCACAGCAGGGGGTGGAACAAGATGAGCTTTAATGTCCCTTCCAACCCAAACCATTCTGGGATTGAGTAAAAGCAGTAACCCAAAGTTACCAAGCACAGGCGGGGGGCACCTGAAACGTAAATTTTCAGAACACAGCAAACCATCCCAAAGCTACCAGGTCTCATTTCTGACTGGCAGAGATGTGATGGCAGCCCACAGAGCAATTTTTCTTAATGCAGGACAAAGGTTCCACATTTTACCTACTGGAAAGCACCCTTAAGAAAACACTGATTGCCAGTTTGGAAAAGGCATTGTAAGAGGGAAAGAAGCCTTTACCAGATGATGTCATGTCACAGGAACAATTTGCACAGAGGGGAACCACAGAGACTCAATGATCTCAAAGGTCTTTTCTAAGCTAGTTAATTCTGTGACTCCAGTAGAGCAGAGATGAGGAGTGTAGAAATATCTGCCCTAGAACATCTCTTTTGCCATCTAAACTAAAACACACTCAGAGCTCAAAATTCCTCCTAAACACAGAACCAAATGCAGCATGAGAGATCTCCATCTCCTGCTTCACCAGCAGCCTGTCCCCAGAGCAGGGTACAAGGCAAAGGAAGGAATTTTCCTCCTGTGGTGACAGCTCTTCACGTGCAAGGTCACCAGGGGCGGCCAGGAGGGCTCCCGTTCCACATCCAGAATTAGAGCAGCCAAAATGCCAGGCAGAGCTGGGCCAGCCAGGCTCCTGCCATGTGGGGAATGTGCTCACGGGCGAGCTGCATGGGCAGCGAGAGTCCCGGGCGTGCTCGGCCACCGTGGGGTCAGCTGCTCACACACCTCCTGCCACGACCC
>VXBQ01017668.1:996434-1007068 GCA_013400175.1 Phainopepla nitens | reverse complement strand
CCTGCCACGACCCCGCCCCGGCTGCTCTTAGGACAGCCCCAAACACTGCTGCCTGAAAAGGGTCTGCCTGGACATATCTTGGTTTCTCAGGAACAACAGCACCCAAAACTGAAAAATAAAAAGAAAAAAAAGGATTTTTCCCTATGCTGCAGACTTGCTTATGCCCTTTGAGAGAGGAATGGTACTCAAGTAAAAACAGCTTTTTAAATCTGTTTTTGAGGAAGTAGATTTACATTGAAACATGAAGTTTGGGGAGAGCAGATGGGCAAGATAATCAGAAAAAAACACCTTTTCATCAGAAAAAAATCGTATTTGCATGGATTGTTCAGTATGGAAATGCTCTTAACTGCACAAACAGCTGGGTCTGCAGCAGGTCTGAAAAAACCTCCATCAGAACATTTCATCATGACGGGCAGACTGCCCAGCCCTGCCCATGCTTAACGTCACCATCTCCCACCACAGTGATGTAAAATTCCCCAAGGAGTTCTGGGAAGCCTGAGGTTTCTTGAGCAGCAGGTTTACCAGAAAGCTCAACCCCACCATCACCACACTTAAATCCCCTTGCATCACAACACGGATCAAGAAAGAAGAAGTTGTGTAATGACAGAGCTCAGCTTGGGAGGGGCTGGTGAAAAGGTTTTCCCAGTGTGTTCAGAAATATTTGGCAGCACTGAGAGAACATTGTTGAGAAAACCTGGGAACAGAAAGCCCAGGGAAAAGAAGAATCTCATCAGTTTCATACCATCACTTCCTAAATCCACACAGTTGACTCTGACAACTGCGTTAAAACCATCCATCAATTTTCCCCTCCAGTGTCCCCCATACACTTAGGTAGGGCCTAACAAAGATCTGCTCTCAAATCCATCTCTGAGCCAAACCATCCCAAATTAAAGTTGATCACGTATCTAGCAGGAATGGGCTCTTATTGCTGTTAAGAAACCCAAACCTGCTGTGTCCAAGCAGGGCACAGTGCTCTGTGTTCAGCCCCAGGCCCATCCCCTCCAGCCCAACTGACTCCAACACAAGCACTATGCATTTTACAGAACAGCCAAATTGGAGCTTATTTCTACAGGGACACTGGGTCACCATTTGCTCTCTGATCAAGGAATCCATCCTCTACTCACCTTTAAAAAGAGCTATATGGACACACAAACTACAAAGCAAACACTCAACACCCTGCATAGTTGTTACTGTCCCATAGGAAAACCACATCCATCTTTCTGTCCTTCCTTCTCATTAAATACATTCCCAGCTACTCTTTGTATCTGCAGCCTTTCAGAAGCTGAACAAATACCAGAGGCATCTAAAGAAATAATATTTATCTTGTGCAGCCCAACCAGTGCTCACTCTGCCATACCCTGAGCGATCCTACACCACAGAGCCCAGCTGGAGGTGGACACAGCTCCAAAACCACTTTATTTATCGAGTGGCCAAGATTCCCTCCTGTTATCCCATCACATCCAGGCTATGCCCTAAAATCTACTTCAATCCCCTTTCTTTGGGCAGTGGGATGCTCAGACATCTCTAAAGGAATCGACACCTCCCACAGTGCTGGTTCATCAGACAACATGGGCAAGCGAACTCAGTGCCATGGGATCTGTACACTCTGTGCTCACACCTGAGAGCCAGAACACTCCAGGGGAACACTTCTGGGGAAGACAGGATCAACAGCAGCCAGGAAATCCCTCTTCAAGGGAAATGTACTCTCACCCTGGCACATTTGACAAGATAAGTCATTTTAGGAGTCATACAGACCGCATGTAAATACCCTGGGGACGCTGTCAGCAGCCGCTCGGTGCTGATGGACTCAGCGAGGAGAATTTGCTCTCCGTGGCTTCATGATTTTCCTACTTGCTTGATACTGAGTAACCATCCAGTCAAGAGGAAAGGCATTAACTCTAACTCTTACTTTCTGAAGTACTTTAAAACACGAGAGAACAACCACTGGGGAAAACCAATAGCTTTTTGCATATTTTGTCTAGGGGAGAGGTTTTTTTTAAGCAAATTTTATTACTTTTTAAAAAACAAATTAATCATATAGCTTTGCAACAGAGGTCATGTGCAAGACTCACCCAGCACCTTCATGGAGTTTGGCTGACCTTAGCCAGCACTTGTAACCCCACCAGCCAAACCCACTGAATGCTGCAGAAGAATGTGAGAGTTTGACATGAGAGGAAATGTTTTAGATGTTTACCATCAGTGAGATTTTCAAAGGAGCATGGACTATTTTTACCAGTCCAGTGGGAGTAGGGCTTATATTCAGTACAAAACAGCTGATTGCTTGTTTAAACAATTTACAGTTGGGCTGTTCAACAGACCCTGGATGAAGCTTCTGTAAGTAAAATAATCAACGAGCCGCCTGCAGCTGGGAAATGCCCCATTTTGGGAAATAGTTGCATCCCCGGCAGGAACATGCTGCCATATTTTGAAGAGCTTCTACAAACACAGAAAGCCAATTTCAATGGAGGCTCAAACAATACCCATAAAGGGCATGGTAGGAAATCAGGCTTTTAATCAGATTTTTGGTGGACATTTCAATTTCATGCATCATAAACCCCCAGAGGTGAAGGCCAGGTATCAACTCGCTGGAATGTCATTTAGGGAACATCTCTTAGAAAATGGTCAGTGGCAACAGGAACGAAAAACATGCTTCACTATCACTGAATGAGTCCTAAAATGAATGGTCTGGGTTGGAAGAGACCTTAGAGACAATCTGGTTCCGTGGGCACAGACACCTTCCACCAGAGCAGGTTGCTACAAGCTCCGTCCAGCCTGGCCTTGACCACTCAGGGATGGGACAGTCAGGGCACTGTCAGGGAGCCAGGTGTGCCAAAGCAAACAGGAAGGCCCTCAACTTCCTTGATGGATTCCCCTGAAGAAGGGAGGTGATATCTATGAAAATGAATTAATGGCAAACTGCCAGGGCTCACAATCTCCTACCACACCTCATTTCGACATTTCCAAGTGAAGTGCAGAAATGCAAACAGAGAACTGAAACCCTGCTCCAAAAGGGGGGAGGGAGAGCTCTTGTGAAACCACTGGCCATCAAGACTTCAGCCCAGGAGCTCTGGGCACAGAGAGCCCACCAGGCACAGCAAGTGCAGCAACCACCAGAAAAATGCCATGCTTCGAGCGAGCACCCTCTCACTCCTCTCTTGGCAAAGCCTGAGCATTTTGTCCCCTGCTTGGAGCAAGTCTCACCCACGTGTAGCTGGAGTCCCTGTCCACTGCTGCTCCATTCACACCAGGGTGCCAAAGGAGAACACACAAGCCATTCACACAGCTAAAATAATCAGGTTTTCTAGCCCAGTGAGCAAACTGAAGGCTCTGATCTTCCGTGTCCTGAATCCATACAGAAGTTTATCATCCTCTCTATCCATGAACTCCCTTTATCCACCACAAGTTTCAAATCTCCAGCCAATATCTGCAATATGCCATCACTGCACAACCAGAGTGCCCATCCCTAAAGCTATCAAGTATTCTTAAAACATATCCAGTTGCCTGTAACCGCTGCCAGCAGAACAAGACAAAAGTTTCACAGACATGAAAAAAATCCATTGTCTGTGCACACCCACCCCTCATCCTGCCCCAGGTCCTTATTGTAACAACCACACCCCCAGAACTATGCAGAAAGGCAGCATTGCACTGGGTATAAACCAACATTTTGGGTAGGGGTGTAAGCATGAAAAGTTATTAAATCCCTCGTGCTGAATCTAGAGAGCTGTCAGAGCAATGAGGAGGGTGAGGAAAAAGTACTAAATAAGAACATAAAAGCTATCACTGGTGTCATTGACACAGCAGCATTGCACTTGTGTTCACAGCAGCTCAGGTAAGAGCCTCTTAGACTAAACCAAAGTCTTGTGCTGGGTCAGAACCACGGCTGATGCTTGGCCTCCAGGAGCAACAGCAGCAGGAGATGCTATTTCTGGAGCACGTGAGCCTGGCCAGCATCAGCAATTCTGTTTCAACACTGCTCTTGGCAGTCCTGCTGCTGACCCTGAAGAGCGTCCACTGAAAGTGAGGAAACAAAGGACAAGGCTAAACCAGCTCCATAAAAACACTGTTCTTCCAGGCACATTTGAATTACGTTTTTGAGCAACTTTTTGTGGGAAGTCTCCTCAAGGTGGTCTGAAAAGAGCCATCTCCACACACTCTGTGCCACCAGCCTCGTGCTCCAGCAGCTCTGCCAGCAGCTCCACCACCTCTCCAGTGACCTTGTCCCACTGCACCCCTAGGAATACAAATCAGATTTATTGGTTCCCAGGACCCTCTCCATTGCCCTCTCTGGGCAAAGGGGGACTGGCAACCTCCCAGCCCTTGGCACTGCAGCCTTTTGCAAGTACCACCAGCATACCCTGGCCAGCAGCTCTGCAATTCCACATTCAAGTTCCTGCCCCTATCTGGGGCACATGCCATCGAATCCTGGGCACTTACAGACATCCCACTTGTTTAGGAGCTCCAATGCTTCCTGGATATTCCCCTGTATTTATACGGACGGATGCTGTACCCCTGCCAGTAGCAGCTACCAAAGGTTTCTGAGCAAAAGGCTGGAAACAAACAGATCCAACAAAACTGAGATGAAAGCTGCTCCCCTGATTCAAGGCAGCTGAGCTGCCCTCCCAGGCAGGAGAGGTTAAACAACTCCTGCCCTCACTGCTCTGCCACAGAGCAACCACCCAAGTGCTACCTGAGTGCCTCCTCTCTTAACAGATTTGACTTAACAGAGAAGAAACATCTCCCTCTGTCTCCAGGAGCAGGATTATGTGTTATTTGAGATCAGTAAAAACTACCTTCAGAGAAAATCTTCAATAATGTGGAATGCCCTCCCACGGAGGGACACAAGTCCAGGGGTGCTTCTGAATGGGCAAACCCACAGGAGACCACAGGCACTAGGTAACCAAGTGCTCACCAGCCTTTAACACCTGTCCCTTTCCTTCCTTGCACTGCAGAGAACAGCACGAGGCTGAGAGTGCTTGCCAGCTTCCTGCTCCTGCCCTGCCTGGCGTCCTGGGATGGAAGAGACTCTGCAGAGCAGGAAAAAAGCATGAGATCTCCAAAACATCAAACTAAACACCCTTCCCAGCATCTCCCTGCAAACCAGCAAGTGTACCTGACAGGGATGAGTCAAGTTCTGCTTTCAAGTCAGTCCTTGGAAAAGAAAAACAACTTCCAGTGACTCTGAGCATGCCAATTGCCTGAGTACCACAGTGCTCAATCTGCTGACTCACAGCATCCAGGAAAGCACACCCCACACACGCCTGAAGGAGGTAGTTTACTGTTCTCAGATATTTATTTCATCCCTTTGGCACAAGCGCTCACCTGGGAACTACCTTGGAGATTTCACTAGTAATGAACAGGATGGAGGATGCAGCACACGAGCACAACAGAAACACCTGGCATAGAGGAACCTCACGAGATGACAGGAGAAAATGGGTCTCAGCACCTCAGTAACAAGTTTTAGACCACGATCCCTATGTTTTCCAGCCCCTCAGGCCAAACTGACAACCTCAAACCCTTAAACAGGCATCACCATGCTGCTCTGGAGCAGCAGCATCTCTGTGTCTCATCTGCACCCTACAGCAGGGAATTCAGAGCAGTTACATGAAATCAGTTAATTTAAATCCATTGTGACCTTGCTCCAAACAGCCCACTGCCAAAGTCAGAGACTCCATCCACCTATGGAAAAAAGTCAGGGAGCTACACCTGAGGAGAAGCTGCGAGTCCCTCCTGTCCCTGTACTTCCATGTGAGTGTCCAAACACAGTGGCTGCTTGCACTACCCTGCAGCACTAACCACACTGCTTGGTCACTGCCCACAACTGGGAGAGGAAAATTTCAAAGAAGCCAGGAAAGCACTTCACTTGGACATGCCTGAGGTACTACACTACTCTCTGTATTCCCTGTTTTAATACCATGTTTCTGTTGATGCTCCCCCCACCCCCACAGCTCACTCATCCCCACTATGCAGGGATATTCTCCCTTCCAGGCAGGAGAAATGCTGTCTGAAGCTCCCAGTTTTGTCACCCTCTCCCACACTGGCAGATTTCACAAAGCCCACCAGAAAGGAGCTACACTTTCTATGACAGAATCTACAACTATCATTGCCCTTGAAGCAGGTACAAGATTTACAGCTTCATAAAATACCAACACATTCAATGTAATTTATTCCCTATTTTAAGTGCACATAATGTGCCTGATTTCCAGAAGCAGAGCATTGTACTGTTCAGCAGTGCTTCCAAAATAATTAATATCTGCCAAAACCAGCAATCTATCCCTCTGCCCACACAACAGGCAGATGACACCGATTGCTGGGGAGGCACCTCAGAAAGGGCTGAGGGGGGCCACCCCGTTTCCCATGGAGAGTCCCCACCAGGAAAGGAGCTGTGCTGAGCCTGGGCAGTGCTGTGGGCATGAACCAAACCATGCACACACCCGCAAAGGTGGATCAGTAAAAGCAGCCTTCCCAGTGGTGAATTTTGTTCTTTAAACAAATGTGATTTAGGGATATGCTCTCACCACCAGAGGAGCATTGAAAGAGGCTGCATCACTGGAAGGATAAGAAGTCATCCAGGAAGTTACCAAGGAATTGAATGGCCAGTTTGACCCAAGATGCTCCAAAATCCTGAAGCCAGTGGGAGCAGCAGAGCGAGCTGCATCATGCAGAAGCTGGCTCCCACTAAGCACCTGGAAAGGCTGGATGTTAACAGCCAGCATCCTCTGCCACAGCATCAGTGCATATGACAGATCTGTGAGGGTGGTGTGTAGCTTTTATTTTTTTTTTCTTTAAACATGCTCTTATAGTTGTTCAGTTTTTTTCTTGTGGAAAGTTTTATTGGAAGAAACCTCAAGGCTACAAGGCCCTAAATCCATGAATACATTTTAAAGTCAAATCACATAATGAAACCCAAACCAAACAAACCACAACTCCTAATTTTATATTTGCACGTCCTGTTTGTTCTAGGCCCAGAAGAAGAACCATAGGCACTTATTATTTTGTTAAACAAAGTTCTAGCAAGCTCTGGCAGCCTTTACTATCTTTATCGCTCCTTTCTAGATGTGTAATGCCATATGCCAGTACAAAAAAGCAGAAAATGAATATGCTCTCCCAGAGATGGCAGAAGCCAGGAGCACCTGGCCAAGCCCCATCTCCTTGGCTAGAGGGACTCCAAAAACAAAGCTCTCCCTCCTGTCCCTGTCCTGGTCCCACCAGGCACGACCAGCACTGGGGTAACTGATTTGAGAAACAGAGGCACAGGTTACACGCAGAACAGGCCTCATCCAAATACTTTCACACCCAGGGCCGAATTAGAGAGTTTTGCAATAGGTGGTGGATTTTTTTCATTTCCACATGGTTATATTTTTACCTCCACAGGCTGCCCAGGCTAAAGTTTATATGAGATTATTAACAGACCCTTCAGTACAGAACTGAGGGCTGTCCAAGTGACTTGGGCATGTCTACAGCAGGGTGAAGGAATACTGTGCTCCTGCCCTAATTAACCACCCTCACAAAGTCCTCAGCACTGCTGTAAGTCCCCTTAATGTCCCAGTAGCTGGTCCAGTCTGTTTCCCCTGCAAGGCCCACGTGAGTCACCACAGGTACCCACCTGCACAGCAACCACTCTTACTGACCTCAGCATTTACACACCATTATAAAGAGATCTGACTTTTGAGAACAGCACTTTATCAGAAACATTTCCTGGAGCTTTTGTTCCTTTTTTTAGGCCACATCAGCAATACCAAGCAGAGAAAGAGGAATCAGAAGCAGTGACACCAGAAATACTTGTAACGTTCACAAGCAGCCAAGATATCCTAGTGAAGGAGACAAGAGGGAAAAATCCATGTTTGCTGCCAACTCAGGATGGCCATTTTGAACTACACAGCCCTAACATCACCATGAGGACAACACCATGACAGCAAATGTCACCTATGTACAAGTTCTGCAGCATTAGGCAATCCCATGTACTGCCCTTTGTGCTGAAAATGCAATTCCATGTGGCTTGGGATTAGACCCTCTGAGTGGAGCCAATTTGGGCAGTCCTGGACTGCTGGTGGTGCAGGAACCCTTAGTGCAGCTTGGCCCTAACAAACCCAGATGAGCTGCTTGCTCCTTCCCATCCGTGCAAGGCTGGAGACAGCCACAGCCAGCAGCTCTGAGTTCTGTAAGGACACGTGGCTTCTCAGAGGCACTCAGCAATGCCTCCAAACATCATTCAACTTCTCCCTAATTTCCTCCTCTCTGAAAGCAAAGACCACGGTCCTGTATCTTTTCAGAGCTCTCAGAGCTGGGCAGTCAACCAAACCTTGGTATAAGCACCTTTCCCATCTAGCAGGCTACAGACTTTCTTAGACACAATTTAGTGGCTCGGGTGTTTAAAAACAAAAAAAAAAAACCCTCTTCGCCTTTCAGAGGCTTTAATTTCTTTTTCGACCTTTCACACAGTGTGTGACAAGTCTCAAGTGTTTTAGGGAGCCAGGCTTATTCCAGAGTGTTAAACACAAACTGTGAGAGGACAAGATGAGAGCAATTAATTATTGTTTTGTTTTGAAGGAAAACACATGCCCAGAGAGGAGTAATTTTATGAGTTGCAACCCTCAGCCCCACTTTCCCAAGTCCTCAGTGCCACAGGTTTGTCACAGCGTGCCTCTTCCATCACTCTCACCAGCATTCCTAGCTCACAGCTCCACACTACAGTGCCTGGTCACCTGTGACAGGGCCACACCAAGAGAGTTTGTCCCAAAACAGTCAGGGGAAACTCTCTGCTAAGGAGGAAGAGAGATTTTATTTTTTAGCACTGTGAACACCATGACTGACAGCCACCCACCACTTTCATATCCACCCCAAGCTTTTCTCAGCATCACAAATACCCCTACAAAGGCTGCCAGAACAAGAAAAATGTTCACCAAGCCCAAATCAAAACTGTCACACAAAGATTTACATGCACAAAGAACCCGGTCTCTCAACAAACCCCAGCACAGGGCCAGCACTGGCTGCCAAATGGCTTTGTTTGCTGGTACACCTTTACCTGCAGGAGCTTACAAAGGAGTTTTCATTCAGAAGCTGCAGTCACTTTACATCAGAGTGAGCTAGAGAAACTATTTAACTAGCAGGGAAGTAAACACTTTCCAGCATTTCACCTGTGCCTTATCAATATGATTATCTACTAGGAAGTGTGTGTATTTCTTTCACTGAAGCAGAAGGCTGTGGGTACAAACTCTAGAAACTCTGTGAAGCCAGTTTTACAGCCACAGCCAGAGCCACCCTGGTACAACCATGTTCCTTTCAGCAGCAGGGTGGCTCCCCAGTCAACTTTACAGCAGGCAGCTCAGGGGGACCTTCGGCGGCACAATAAATCTCTTAGGGCACCTGATATTTTTATTGCAGTAAGATTTCTCCATCTGCTCTGCTCAAGGGACTCTCCATATCCCAATGAGTTATTGCATGCCTACCACGGAGTACATTTAATTGTGCTTCTGCCCTGCCACACACAGTCACAGCCAGGTTACATGAATACAAGCTCAAGGGAAACAGCAACATGCACAGGAGAGCCAGGCACAGCTCTGTCTGAGGACACAGCTGCGCTGCCAGCTGAGCTTTTTCAGCAGAAGTGCATTACTTCTGGAGCTTGGACATCACAAGTGAAACCTTCTATGCATCAATATGAAAATTAAGTTTTACATGGACTTTAACACTAGTAACTACTCTGGTAAAAAAAACAGAAACATACTTAAGATAGGGTTGGGAGTAACTCTTCTTCCCAAAAGTAGAGACGCCAGTCTTTCTGAAAGTACCTCACATATAAGTGCAAGGAGTCTGCATGTAAACTCAGTTATTAGCAGAACCTTTCTGCCACAGGAGTGGAAACTCGCCAGACCCACAAAACATAAACACAGAAGATAATGGAGTTTATTAGCTTTTAGCTGTCGGATGTTGGCTGTTCCTCACCCCGTGCCCCTATCCACATCTAGCTCCTTCACCAGGGAGTTGTGGCACCTGCCTCACTCCTGTCTGACCGCTCAGAGCTCTCAGCAGGTGCACCTGCAGAGGCAGAGCTGGGAACCCGGCGCTCCCCACTGCTATGCCGGGCACTTCAGCGCATCCCAGGAAGGGCAGAGAAGCTTCCCGGCCCAGCTCTTCCCAAGGACACCGCAAGCAAACACGTGCTGAACCTATCCGAGGATTAGCCCCTCTCAGGTTTTATGTTTTCATTCACCTCAGCAGAAACTGACACTGTTTGTACACTCTGGGGTGCTATTTACACATCTTCTCCACCACAATAAAAACTGAAACTTACCAGTAAAAAGCAACTTTGTCCCCAAGCTTCTTCTCATTGACATTTCTGTCCAGGAGGTTGTAGCAGATGTTGGTGGTCGCTCCTTTCATCCACTCGATGAAGATCTTCCCCTTGGTCACATCGAAGTTATACTTCAGGAAGGGTCCCGTGTGCTGACGCTTCCAGTAGAACTCTTTAGCGATGTCCCCCCAAAATTCTGCAAAGGCAACGGGCGCCGGAGCCCGTGAGCGGGAAACAGGGATGAGGGAAACGGGGATAAGGCAGGTAGCATTCGTGGGGACACGAAGGGCGCCCCCCGAGCGCCTCACAGGCGGGGGTTCGCGGAGGGCTCCCCGCGCTCCCC
>VXBQ01017668.1:984480-995588 GCA_013400175.1 Phainopepla nitens | reverse complement strand
TGGTGTCCCCCTGAGAGCCATGTCCCGCTGTCGGCGGTGTCCCCTGTCAGCCCACGGCCCCCTGTTCCCCCATCAGCCCTGTCACCCCATGCCAGCAGTGTCCCCATTTTACAGTGCTGCCCTGTCAGTCACCTCTCCCTCCTCAGCAGGAGCTGTGCCCCCTCCGTGCCAGTCCCTGCCACTTTGCCAGGCAGAGGGACAGCCCGGGGCATTATCCATGAGATCCTCCTTCACCAGCCCCAACACAAGCAGCGGGTATGGCCACACTCCGTGCCTTGTCCTCCTGTGGAAAACAGCTTTTGTTTGGATCCATGACCCTCCACTTCCCCTCCACTGAGCTGTGTGCGCACAGCGAGCTGTGGCAGTTCACTGAGCACCTTGCTCCTGAAAAAACTTTGTACAGATCTTTTGAGGTAGTGAGAAATTAGGCTTTTTTTCACTTTTTTTTTTTTTTTCCACCAAGAAGGCGGTCAAATGCTGGAACAGGAACCCAAAGTAGGAGCAGGGTCACAGTCCTTAGACACAGACAAAATTCAACAAGATAAACCCCCCCATAGCCAGGAGGCTGGAGCTGGGTTCTCCCAAGGACCAACAGGATTCCAAGAGCCTGGTCTCAGAGCAGGGGTTGCCTGTGGTTGTACCTCCTGCAGCAGACCCCTTGTCATCCCAATCCTTAACATTCCCTGCATTGAGCCCAACTGCCCCAACAGCATTGCCTGCCTCCATGACATTGCCTGCCAAGAAGATATTCCTTAGGCAGGCTGCCAAAACCTCAAATTCCTTTTTTCCACTGGGGAATAGCACCCCTTGGAGCAAAGCACTGCTCTGCCTCGGCAGCCACCTGCCTTGGGAATTTTGTGCTGGTTTGGGCCAGGGCCAAGGAGCACTCAAAAGATTAAAGTCCATAAACTTTAAGTTGGCACAGTGTAAGTGAGCAGGCAGAGCCTACTTTGGTATCCTTGGGTGTTCCATGCTTTTGTGCACGCCCTGGGAGTGTTGCCCTGCTGTAGACTGGGGGGAGACACAAACCTGTGGACTGGTGAGCATTGTCTGCCGCTCCAAGCAATGTTCTCATCAGCAAAGAGGCCAGAAACAGTTCCACAGACAAAAGCAGCAACGCTGGTGTGTATTTTTAATTAAGGGTGTTCTCTAGTTTTGAAGGGCACAGCTGTGCTGCAGCTCCCTGCTCTGGTGTCAGTTTGCTACCTGCCCACACTGCTTCAGGGCAAAGATTCTTCTGTGACCCCATTTAGGACACAGCTGGTTTACTCCAAGGTGAAACCCAGGAGTAGTTCCCTCCATGGGCTGTGTCCTATGGACAGTATCACTCCAGAGATACTCTGCACACCTCCAACATGAGCTCAGCAGGATTTACATCCCAAATCTGTCAGCCACCCTCATACCATGCTGTACCCCATGTAACAAAGCTTCCTCAGCCATGTGCTATAAAATCCCTGTCCTGGGAAGCTAGAGTGTGGGCTCATATTATTAATTTCATTATTTTTAACAAAAAAAAAAAAAACAAAAAAAAACACCAAACCACAACCAAAAAAAAAAAAATCACAGGAAGATCAGTGTGCAGGGTCTCAATGTCTATCATATAGATGAAGGTGAAGTCTCCAGCACAAGTCCAATCCATCCAGATGCTCACTTTCAGCCCATTCCTTTTTGGACCTTCAGCCTGGGATCACCAGTTTCTGAGCCCAGGCTTTCTCTGTGGGTAGACCAGTAAGGATACAGCAGAATCCTGCAAGAAATTTCCCTTGACCAGCCACCAGTATCATTACCTCCAAGTTCCCTATTACAAAAGGTGTTCCCTATACATGAGGTTTTTTAAAGAAAAGGTCAGTTTGGCTCTGCAGCCTGGGCTCTTGCACAGGGGTGTTTTTGAAGCTCCCCAGGAGCTATGGGAATTGCACTCCAGCACTCCCCTTGGTTAGATGGTCTGGGCACAGCTCCATGAGGGTCTGGGTACACTTGGCACATCATTTAACCCCAGCTGGAAACCACACTGAACCTCTCCTGAGAGGTGGGACAAACCCAGCACTTCTAATGTCCTTCACAAGCCACCTCAAGCTTATAATTTTCTGTTATGTGTTGCCAACCTCCAGGTCCAGCAGCCTGTGTCCCAGGGATTTTGCATTTACCAGCAGCTTTCTAACAAATCCTCTGCCCCTCTAAGTGCCAGGAAGGGAGCTGTCATTCACCCCACTGCTGGGAAAGGGCTTTGTCACTCTCCTTGTCACAGGGCAGTGTCCCAGAGCCAGTGAAGATGTGGTTGGCAGATCTGTGATGTGTCCTCTGCTTCTCTTCTCATTGGCCTTTTACTTTTGGTGATTTGGCCAGCTGAAATTTCCCACCAGCCTCAGTGACAGCATGATTTCTGTCCAGCAACTGTTGCCTGTGTTTGTAGGACATTCCGAGCCATGAGGCTGGGGCAGCACCATGTCCCACAAGCCCCGCAGCTGCCCTTCATGCAAAATTGTCCAACTTGAGCTACTGCAGGGAATTTTGTTCTTGTGCTGCAGCTGTCCACAGCTGTGGCCCAGGAAGCTGCCTGATGGGCAGAGGGTGAATCTCTCAGAAAGCACCCGCAAAGCAGAAAACTCCAAATAGCCTCCTATTGTTTTCCTCTTCCAGTAACTCCAAGCAGCTGCGTACAGGGTTGTGAACTGCAGAGCTGGTACCATCAGTCAGACCCCCATGGCACAAACACAGCCCTCCTCACACTTTCATTTCAGTGTCTCACAGCTGAAAAACCACAGAATCATGGGATGCTTTGGGTTGGATGGGAACTTAAAGCTCATCTCATTCCAACACCCTGCCATGTGTAGGGACACCTTCCACTAGGCCAGCTTGTTCCAAGCCCTGTCCGACCTGGCCTTGAACACTTTGTTGGTATGTCCAGGCTTCTCTTGGTGATTTTACAGGATCTAGGACAGGGGCTCCTGCTGTGTGACCATGCTGTGCTGCTCCAGCTCCTCCACGCCAGGGCAGTTTGCATCCAGCTGGGCTCCTGCCTGGGAGCTGGTGGGGCTGGATGTGCAGGGCTTGCTCTGAGCATGGCTCCCAGCTCTCCTAACTCACCAGGCAAGCTTGGAAAATCAGCTGCATTATAAGCCCTTTATTCTCCTCTTCCTATAAAGGAATAAAAGTACTTGAGGTGTATACATTGATGTATATTAAGGTCTCTTAAAGTGACTCAGAGGGTCTAAAAAAAAAAAAAAGATACTGGCCAGGATATGTGGTGTCTTGCTCATACTCTGCTTAGGATAGTCTGGCAACTTGGGATACTCTGGAAACAGCCTCTCTAGTGCAGCACCCACAGCAGCTCAGCAGTTGTGGTGGGACCCTTCACTGCATCTTCCCTGACATGAAAGATCTCAGTCCTGGAGATGCTGGGGTTGGGGGAAAGAAACTGGAAAGTGTGAACTGATTTGTACACCTCAGACCTTCTGATGCTGGTGGGGTGAGTAGGCAGCCTCACATGGGAAACTTGTGTTAATTTGGGCAAAGCACTGCTCCAGGTGAGCAGGTGACTTACCTGGGGGTCCAAGTGGGGTCACAGGGCATTCCCTTCTGACTGGCTTTATTGCCAGTAAATGTGGGAATCACATCCCCATTCATGCAAATCACTGAGAGTATCAGGCAGGAAGGATGCAACCCACAGCAGTGGAGGAAGGCACCCAGGAAGGCACAGAGGTGTTTGAGCTACACCAAGGCCCCAGTGTGATGGCTGAGGCTCATGGGCTGATCTGGAGGAGGACAGCAAGCCACCTCCTCTCCCACTGCCTGTCCACTCCTCCCAGACCATCTCCTGGGCAAGAGAGCCTGGACCAGGGCCTGGTGGGGCAGATCCAGCAGCTTGGGGATACAGCTGTCGGTGATGCTAATCAGAGAAGACATCTTTTTATCATGGACCTGACTCTTGGTGTACTTAGCCCAAACAAATCTGTGCCTTGCATAGCCATGCCAGAGGCAGTGGGAGCCTTTATCAAAATATCCTGCAGTGGGAAAGGAAAGATTTCTTTAACCACAGGCAAGGGCAGAGAATTGAGGGGCAGAACAAAAGAGCAAAGGATCTGAGAGAAATCACAAGTGACACCAGCAAAAACTCCTGGGACCTGCAGAGCAGGGGTGAGATGGAGTGGGAGGCACAGGAGATGATGGAGTGAGACCAGCCTGTGGATCTTCCTGCTGGGGCTTTCTGGGCTAATTTTCAGCACATGGCCAGGCTGGGCAGCCCTTCATTTGTGCTGAATGAGCCAGCACTCAGCAGCAACAGGGTTAAACACCGGGTTGCACTGTCTCCCAATGAGGACTCTCCCCCTCGTTGCTGGCTGCAGAGGAAATTTTAATCAGCACCGTGATAAGAGCCCTTCAGTCCTGCTGGGAGTTATCAGCTCCTTTGTTTGTAAATGTAACCGCTCAATACCAATACACTTGGCTCTGGGTTCCGGCACTTCCCTGCTCCACAGCCCTTTGGCTCAGGCTGCTCCCTCCCTCCACCCCCCCTGCTTCATCAGGGTGTTAAAACAGGCCAGGTTGTGCTGAAAACAAGGATCAATCCTGAGCTGTTTCCTTTCTACCCCTGCTGTCACTGGGAAAGAGAGCTCTGAATTTGAGGCGGTTTTAGGCTTCAAGGAGTAGCTGATGAATATCAGAGCCTGGTAATTTAGCCCTCTACAGAGTACAGACAATATATTCATAATCATTCTATATGGAGATGAGCTAGTAATGCAATCAGGCTTATAAATCAAACCCAGGAGACATGTTAGTGCTGTTTGCCTGAGCTTCTTGAGCGATCTATCCACAGGAAAATGTCTGTCTGACTCTTAGACGGAGCCAATTAACTTATAAAGATGCTCTCTCCTCTCACAGCGGCTCATTTGTTTACTCAGGCTCGTCAGCTGGTGCTATTTTCATCCTGGGAGAAGGAGCCAGGTCGGCAAGAGATTTGTTGGAAGCCTGGGCTGCAGAGGAAGGGAAACTGAGCTCGGGAGCGGCAGTGCCTTCAGCAGCAGCACAGCGAGGAGCTTGCCTGTGTGAGCTGTCCCCAGAGCGTGTCCTTTCACACCCATAAACGTGGCTGCCCTCTTTTGTTCCTGTTTTATTGAGCAGGGAGGGAGAAAGAGAGCTGGAGCTCTGGGTCGGGCTCGGTCATGCCCAGGGCGAGCCCGTGTGGGCGCAGGAGCACATCCCACACTCCGGCAGCTCGGGAAGCAGCACCGGTGCCGGGTGGGGCTGTGAGGTGATGCCAGCACCCAACCAAGCAGCTCCGCTCTTGCTTTGCTTCCTTCTGGCTTGGCCACATCCTGCCCCACGCCACGCGGGGATGTCCGTGCGCTGGCAGCAGGGTGGGATCTGCTTTGACTGAGCAGGGTTTAAGGCGGTGCCAGGATGCGCTGGCAGCCAGGCAGAGCCCGCAGCAAAGGGACACGGCTGGAGCAGGGCAGCGTGGAGCTGAGGTCGGTGCTGACACCAGAGGGTGGTGTGGTCTCACGCTGGGAAGCCACCGCTGGAGACACATCCCTGCTCTGGCACATTTGTAAGGAGACGACTTGGAGACAAGCTCACGTTGATTTTTTTTTTTTCATAGAGATTTTTAATGTTTATTTTTTAACAGACTTGGTTTAAATTTTTGTTTTCTACAATAATTCAATGTAAAAATCCCAGTACAATATACAACAGTTTGAACATTTGAAATAAGAAATCCAGCTTGGGGAGACAAGTAAGTTCAGCTAGTTCCTAACACAGGGAGCAAATTCCCTCCACCCTCCCCCAGATTTACCAGCCAGGAAGGCATATGAGCAGGAATGCTTTACAAAATGTCACACCCACCCTATAAAGACACTGTCCCTGCAGTGGGACAGCCCCTCAGGCACATCCCCTAGGAAAGGGCATTGTCCCCTCCATGGGATGGCTGGGAGCCTCCAACAGGGCAAGGCAGAGTCCGGGGTGAAGCGAGGCTGGCTGGCCCTTGTGCGTGGCTGACACGGGAGGCTCTGAAAAGACCCTGCAGGGTTTGGAGCTGCCTTGGGATGGAGAGGAGACCTGTCCTCCCCCTGGCAGCAGTGCCAGCAGCCTTGTGCCCTACTGCAGCCATAGGGCTGTTGGAAGGGGACGGCCATGGCCCTGCAGGGCCCAGCCTGCCAGGAGGAAAACAAGGATGATGAAGGGTCCCTGGCTCTTGGGTCTGAGGGAACATCTCAGGGATCACTTGCTAGCCTGGAGGCTGGCAGCTTTTTCAGGAAGCCTCTTTGGGATGGCCCATGGTACTCAAGCAGCCTGGGAATAGTGCTGCTTGAACAGCCTGGAGTGGTCCTGCTCAAGCGACATGGGGTGGTCCTGCTTGGGCAACATGGGAAGGTTCTGCTCCAGCTACACTGGATGATCCTGCCCAAGCAGCCTGGAGAGGTCCTGCTTGAGCTGTTTAGGGTGCTGCTGATTAAACAAAGTGAGATGGTCCTGCTCAATCAGCATGGGATGGTCCTGCTGGGGTGGTCCTGCTCAGGCAGCATGGGATGGTCCTGCTTGAGCAGCATGGAATGGTCCTTGTGGAAGATGGGATGGCCCTGCTTGAGCATGGTGGGATGGTCCTTGTGGAGCATGGGATGGTCCTGCTGGAGCAGTGTGTGGTGGGTCTGCTTGAGCACCATGGAGCAGCTGCAAGTGGCAGGGATAGTTCTTCATACCCTGCAGCATCCCAAGCAATGCATTCAAAGCCATTCCTGGCCTTTCTTACCACTCTTGGAAATCCTTTACTGCTTAAAGTGATCCCAGGGGAATCTAGTCAAGCTCCATGTTCCACATTAGTTATTGCTAATGTTAGATCAGGATATTGGTGACTTCATCTGTCTGAGTTACTGAAACCTTCCAAGGCAGAGGTCATCTGCTTTTTCCCCACGACCAGTTCCAGCTGCACTAGCCCTAAGGAGAAGTTTTCTGATGTCAGGAAGGGTCCTTCCTGTGTGCATCGGGGTGGCTGAGCTAGTAGTGGCTTTCCTGGCCTGGTAAGGGATGGGATAAAAGGCGGGAGAAGTGAGAAGAGAAGCAGAAAATTGCAGCTGGAGTCAGATGTGCTGGGAGTAAAAGAGTGCAGGGAGGAATGGGAGAGGTCAGGCTGGGAGAAGGCTGGAAATCAGGACAGAGGTAGGAGATCAAGGAGAATGTAAGGACAGTTAAAGAGAGAGCTGTGAGGTAAGGAAGGATGGCTGGAGGTCAGGGAGGGGTGGAGAGGGAAATCTGTGAGGTTGGTGGGACACTTAGAGGACAAAGAGGGATAGGAAGGTGGGAAGAAGTGGAGGACCATAAGGAGAAACAGGGAAACTGTGGGAGGCAAAGGACAGAGGATGGTGAGATAACCAGAGGTCGAGTGTGAGAGGGACAGAGCAAGAGGTGAAACTGCAGGAAAAAGTATGGGAAACAATGAGAAGTGAAGGGTCACAGGAAGGACTGAGGTGGAGGAAGAAGTATGAGATGGAGGGTGAAGGAGATGGAAGATGGTGGAAAGGACAATGAAGATGAAAAGTGAGGTTGGGGAGGATGAGGAGACTGGGCAGATGGTAGGAAGTAGAGGGTGAGGATGGACAGGTGGTGTGAGGCATGGGGAAGGATGGAGAACAGTGGGAAGTGGAGGATGAAGAAGGTGGACAAAATGAAAGAGGAAAACAAGGATAGATTAGATGGCAGGTGGTGGAGGAAAGGGCAGAGGGGAGATGGAGAAGGGGAGGGATGAGGAAACAGTGGGAGATGGACATGGATGACAGGGGGAGCAGAAACACGAAGGGGATAGAAGACAAAGACTGGAGGACAGTGGAGGAGGATGAATGAGGAGATGGGAAATGGATAAGCACAAAGGGGATTGGAAATGTGCAGGTGGAGAAGGTAACATTAGCAGCTGACAGGTGACATAAGCAGTGGAAAGGATGGTGAAATGATGGGAGGTGAGGGTGGATTTTGGGATGGGGAAGTGAAGGAGGTTGAGAGACGAGATAGGAAGAGAGACGAGGATGAAGAAAGATGTGGAGAAGATGAAGAGTGGAGGAGGTTGGGGTGAAGGTGGGAGCTGATGGAGGATAGGCAGGGATAAAATGATGGTAAGATGTAGAGGACAGTGGTGGTGAGAGCTGGAGAACACGGTGAGATGTTGACACGAGTACAAAAGGAAAAGCTGAAGGCAAAGCAAGGCAAGGATGGATGGGGCAGAGAGAAGGTGAAGAAGGAAAAAATGTGAGAAGAAGGTGGTGGTGAATGAAGGAACAGGACGTGGTGAATGAAGGAGCAGGTTAGAGGGACGGGATGAAAGTGCAGCATGAAGACTGGAGGGTGGGATAGGGATTGCAGTGGAGGAGCACAGGAAGGAGGGATGGGAGGTGGTGGGAACAAGGAGGGATAGGATGAAGTGTAGGATGCAGGAGCACAAGAGGGTGGGAGGGGACATGGTGGGTAATGGAGGAGCACAGCATGGCAGGGAGCCATGGGACACAGCTGATGGGACACAGCACACTGGAAGGTGTAGAAGGAGGGATGGGATGTGAAGGGAGTGGGGAGAACAGGGAGGGATTGGAGATGGTGAGTGACAGTGGAGCACAAGAAAGGAGGGATGCACATGATGGAGGATAGGAAGGAGGGACAGGGCATGGTGGATGATGGAGGAGCACAGAAAGGAAGGATGGGACCTGGTGGGTGGTGGACGAGGGTGGCAGGGAAGGATGGGACACAGTAGATGACTGCAAAGGAGGGATGGGTGAAAATGGAGGAGCAGTGGAAGAAGGGTTGGGACATAAAAGAAGGGGTCCCCACCCCCTATGGTGGGTGATGGAACACGGGAAGGAGGAATGGGATAGAGTAGCATAGGAAGGAGGAAAGAGGGCTGGGTTGGGTTAGGGTTGATGAAAGAGCACAATAAGGAGGGATGGAACACGGCAGAAAAAAGATCAGGGGTGAAAGGGATGGGACATGAAGGATGATGGAAGAGCAAAAGGAGGAGGGTGGGTTTTGGTGGGTGATGGAGGACCTCAGGGTGGGAGAGTTTAATGGAGTGAACCTTAGGGAAGGCTGGGACCAGCAGGTGATCAGGGAATCACAGAATCATTAAGATTGGAAAGGATCTCTGAGATCATTGAGTCCAGCCAAGGGGCACGAGGGCAGGGAGCCACGGGCAGCAGAAGAAGGGGATGTGGGTGTGTGTGAAGGCTGGGGTGAGCTGTGGGGCAGGCTGGGATGGGACAGGGCAGCCGTGAGGAACACCAGCACTACAAGGACAATGCAGAGCTGAGGGGAGCCTGGTGTGGGGTGACAGTGCTGGCAGTGAGGAGCCACAGGAGCTGACAAGGAGCCCTGGTGGTGTGGCACAGTTGGGGTCAGCACATAGGGATGGTGTCAGGGACAGACAGGTGAGTGAGGAGATGATGGGACACCGTGTGTGGGCTGGGCAGGATGGCAGGAACAGAGGGACAGGATGGCGTCACCCCACACCTCCCTCTGCAGCAGCACTGCTCCAGACAGGACAGGCAGCACGGTCTCCCCACCACAGCAAGGGAAGGCAGCACCAAGGGCGGGGGTCAGGGGTTGCAGGGCCTTTATTCATCACACAACAAGCAGGCATGACACAGGGGTGCGGGATGGGGTGGGCAGAGAGCCTGTCATCGGGGCAGGAGGTGCCCTTCATGCGACCTTGGCGTGGGCTGGTGAGAGGAAGCAGGACAGGGCAGGGGCAAGCATGGCTTTGCCCAAAACACCTCGAGTTTCACCCCAGGCTGGGCACTGGCCTGTGGATAGGGGCAGAAACCATGGAGGGGTTGGAGTAGAATCAGTTACCTCCACACCTTAAGCAAATGTTCCCCACAAAATCCTTGCCAGCCTCATCTCAGCCCCCCTGGGAAATGCCCAGCACCGCTATTTACAGAGTAAGACAGAACTGACCAATATTACAAATAATTAGAAGGCAGTTGTAAAAATGAGAAACCACATTCCAAAAAGTAGAGAGTCTTTTAAAAAAAACCAAACCAAACCAAAACCCCAATTATCCATGAAAATGCTAAAAACCACCCCGAAAGGATCTATGTACAGCAGGAGATTGCCCGTGGCAGTGCTGGACCCGACTCCTCCGTGGCAGGCAGGGACACAGCCCGGCCCTGGCTGCTGGTGAGGGTGGGCAGCACCTGCCCTGAGTCCCCCAGCCGGGTGACAAGGGTCCCCCAGGAGCAAAAGGCCATCGGTGCTGGGCCTGCTGGGCCCTGGCTGATGCTGGTGTGTCCGGAGACACAGGCAGTGAGCGGCTGTCGCGGAGATGCTGACGGAGGCTGCGACGTGGCAGTGATGCAGCAGCTGCTGCGGGCAGCAAGCGGCTGGACAGGAGAGGGCAGCAGCCTCAGTTCTTGAGAGAAACTGCAAGATGACAATGTGCAGAGGCCCTGGAAGCAGTGTACAGAGCTCCGGAGCAATGCACAGATCCCTTGGAGTGGTGTACAGAGCTCCTGGAGCAATGCACAGAGCCCTTGGAACAGTGTACGGAGCCCCTGGTGCACTGTACAGAGCCCCAGAGCAATGCAGAGCCCTTGGAGCAGTGGATGGAGCCCCAGAGCAATGCAGAGCCCTTGGAGCAGTGGATGGAGCCCCTGGAACAATGCAGAGCCCTTGGAGCAGTGGATGGAGCCCTCAACAAGGCACACAGCCCCAGAGCAATGTGTTGAGCCCCAGGCACCTGTAGGCAGCTCCATCTGGGTGAATCCCTGCCTGGCCCCTGGCAGGCAGCTCGAAAATAGGTCAGGCAGCTGCCTCAGAAATCTCTGTTCTCTCATGGAGCTGCACAGAGGCAGCAAGGCTGCTCTGTGTGGGGCGGGGTTGCAGTCCCCCAGGAGCTCTGCAGTGCCGTGGGGGCTGTGGCTGCTGCCCCCTCCCTCCCTGGGTAAGGCTTTTTCTGGTGGTGACAGAGGGATGCACGGCACAGACCGCGGGCCACACTGCAGCCTCCCAAACCACAATCTCTTAATCCAATTGGTGCCTCTCCAGTGTAGCTCATTTCGGTATTTTTAAAATGCACTTGGTTTTACATTGCAGGCTGTCCGGAGTTGGGCAGAGCCAGAAGTGAAGGGAAAAAAAAA
>VXBQ01017668.1:959740-974525 GCA_013400175.1 Phainopepla nitens | reverse complement strand
GGGGGCAGGGCAGACATGACCTCAGTTCCTGTTTTTCCAGGGGAAAAAAAAAAAAAAAAAGCAGCAACCCAGTGTGTCCCTCTATGCCTTGGCATCAGCAAAGATACACACAACCCACCCCCAAGACCTCCTGGAGTGCTCCTGGGGTCTGGGCAGACCTCAGTGTTGAGTCTGTCCCCCCCAGCTCCATTTTTGGGGAGTGCTGATACTCACACAGCATGGCCAGGCAGGAAAGGGGCCCAGGAAGCCACAGATGAGTCACAGCATCTGTGCCCACAAGGCCACTAGCCACAGCTGTGCGGGGACAGGGAGCCGATGGGGGCCACATCCAGGGGCATCTGCACCTGGGGAAGCCCAGAGTTCCTGGGGCACTGGTCCCACCACAGAAGTGGGGCCACCCTGACCCCAAGCTGAAGGGTCTTAGCTCCATGGGGGTGTGGGAAGCAGAAGGGGTTGGAGTTGTTTCCTGCCCCAGGAGGAGGCAGATGAGGGGCTTCAGCATCAGGAAGGGGGTGATGGAGGAGTCCCCTCAACTCAGGGCAGAGCTGGCTGTAAGTGCTCTCTGGGGAAATGAGGGGAAGGATGCTGGGACCATCAGCTGGCCAGAAAGGGTTCTCAAGAACAGAGTTAAAGGGAGGTGATAAATAAAGACTGAAAGGGAAAGTCTGGGGGTCTCTGTCCTGTGGCCGTACAGAAAGGCCTGTGCCAAGAAGGACACAGGTCACCCAAACCCCTTGGGCTGCTCAGGGTTCCTGCCATGAGACATTCAGCAGCATGTCAGGAGTGTCTTTACATGGTCTGCCTCCGTGTCCCAGCTTTGGGGGAACAGATCCATTCCCAAAAATAAACCCTTCAGGTTTTTTGCCTTTGAAAGAGGATTTTTCCTCTTGCCTTTCTATCCTTGCAACAGCAGCTCTGCCTCTCCAAGCCCTGGTAACAGCATTAGCGAGTCACAGCAGCTCAGCTCAACAGCAAGTGACAGCTGAAATCCTGCTGCCACGGCAAATCCCCCTCCCCTGTGCTGCCCTAGCAGCTTGTGAGGGGCAGGAGTGCTGTGCCCTCCAGCCATCCCAGGGACCTCTGCTCCCCCAGACCCCGTGAAGCTCCCAGACCACCCTTGAGCACAGCTGCTGCCACTGGCAGGAGGAACACGGGCTGCAAGAAGCAACTCTGCAATGTAAAAGCCAAACTCCTCCTCTGGCAGCTCCTTACACAGGGAAAGGGTTAAAGGCACCGCCCGGCCACTGCTGCTCCATTGATAAATGAGACAAGGGAGCGGTTGAGGACAAAGGATGGCCCAGCACATCAATCCCTCCCTTATGCAGGGGCTCTGAGAGGCAGGAAAGCTCTGCAAAGCCCTGCAAGGAGGGGATGGCGCTGCCATACCCAGATTTACTCCTGTCTGGGCTCAGTCTCCAGCTGGCACCACGAGCTGGGGGTTTGGTGGGTCACTGTGGCGTGCCCTGGGTGCTCATGTGCTGGTACCTGCACTGACGGCTTCTTCTCAGTCTTGCCCATGGAGCGAGACCCCCGCTTCTTCAGGGAGTTCTGCAGGAAGAAGAGAGAATTATGACCCACAGCCATGGCACTGCACCCCAGCAGTGACAGACAGGCAGACAGACAGACAGACAGACAGACAGATTCAGCGTGGATGGGCATTGGTGCTGACATTCCCAGATGCTCCAGGAAAACACCAGAGCCCCGGTGGGCTGAGGGAGGCCCTTTGCTTTGAGGGAGCTGGACTGGCAAGCACATCGTGAGGTTTGGCCAGAAATTCCCCCTGCAGGCAAACGAGCAGTGAAAAAGCAGGAGTGAGCAGGAAATGAGCCATGGAGAATGGAGAGGCTGAGTCACTGTCCCTGTCAGGGCTGGATGGAGCAGGGAATCCAACCCCCAGGCCAAGGGACAGCTCTCAGGACATTCCAGTGTGGGAGCAGCACATGCTGACATTCCCCATAGCCTTTTCCCCAAGCAAGGGACATGTCTTGGTCCCTCAGCAGGCACGATGCTGACTCTGCTGTCAAGGTCACAAGGGGACACAAGGGACAATGTCCAGGCTAGTGAGGACAGCCGGGAGGT
Organism: Phainopepla nitens; assembly: GCA_013400175.1. Lineage (NCBI taxonomy): Eukaryota > Metazoa > Chordata > Aves > Passeriformes > Bombycillidae > Phainopepla > Phainopepla nitens. Next base: position 972,446 of record VXBQ01017668.1, on the reverse strand, counting down.
GGAGAAGGCAGACAGTGCAGTAAGGCAGACCAACAGCACGGTAAAAATGCAGATGCCCAGAGCAGAGCCAGTTATCTGGGGAAGGGAGCTGGGGCAAGACCCTCAAGAACATCCCACAACCCCCCATGAGTGCTGGCTGATCCATGCAGCTGCTCTGGACCTACTTCCAAGCTGGTGCTGAGGCCCAGCAGCCAAAGAAAGCAGCTGTGAAATGTAAGCTGCTGCCTGTGCCAAGGTGCCGGGCTCCAGGCTTTCCTATTAAGGCCACAACCATTCCTGGAGCTGCTGGAGCTGCTGGAGCTGCAGAGCCTCTCCCAGGGGCTGGTTGTGCCACATCACATCCCTCACCCCCACCGTGCTGGGGACTGCAGCTGGCAAAGGACAGCACCAGCCCCAAACAGCCCCAGGCACAGCCCCCTGGGGCAGGTGTGGCTGTCCCTGCTCCACCCTGGGAGCAGCCTGAGGTGGCCCTGCCTGAGGGTCCCATCACGGCCAAGCTGGGTGTGGCAGGGTACCCAGACTGATCCCACTTTTTCCTCTTCTCCCTTCTAGGAGACAGAAGAGGTGAAAATGCCTGTGCCTTCGGGAATGATCCCCAGACAATTATCCAATTATGGGAGAAGCCTCTCGGAAGGGAGGAATAATCAGCCCCAGGGGTGAGTGCAGCCCTGCCAGTCCCTGGCTCTGGCTGCTAACAAGCTCTGCCAGGCTCTGTGCCCTGCAGCAGCAGGGAGGAGGAGGGCTTTTAGCTCACTTTGTCTAATGTTTGCCTAATTAGCACTCTGCAATCGGTGAGTAACCCCAACGCCCTTGCTCGCCTGGGGATGTGCCATCCTGAGCTGGGGGACCATCTCTGAGCCTGTGCCAGCCAGCAGTGTCCCCAGGGCTCAGGCAGCTGCAGCGAGGGGCCGGATCCCACCCCACTCCCTTCAGCCAGGGCAAGGCAGCAGCTGAGCTCCCCACGCTGACCTTCCAACCATTTTCCCTGCCTGTTTCCGAGCGCGGGAGAGCTCCAGCCCAGCTCCCGCTGCTGCCATTTGTTATTCAGCCCGCGCTCCCGGCTGCAGGGAAACCCATTTCACGGCTGTTAGCAGGGCTGTGCAGCCCAGGGACAAGACATCCCTTGTGGGGGACGCTGCTCCGTGTCACCGGCACGGGGATGGCTGAGAGAGGACGGGTACAGCTGGATCCTGCGGCTCCTTGGGGGCTGGGCTTGGCTTCAAGCAGGGATGGCCCCACAGATCCATCCCAAGCCGTGTGCAGGAAGCACGGTGGGGGAAGTGAGAGCCTTCCCTTGGTTGTGTCTCCTCCCCCACACTGCCCTGATGGCCCAGCCAGAGATGCATCCCGAGGCTCCCCAGGGACCAAAGGCATCCCGGGCAGTAGGGAAGTGGGTTACAAGGGCTGCAGTGGATCTCAAGTCCATGCTGTCACCAGGATGCCTTTCCTGTCACCGAGGTTGACACAGATCCCAGCCAGAAGCTGGTCCCAAACACAGCATGACATGGAGTGCCCTGGACCTGTGCATATGGGTACATTTGTGGCTGCCCAGGACACAAGGGGACACACCCACCCAACTCCATAGCACCACTGGCACACCACTAGGGCACTGCTGGGACATCTCAGCCCAGTGTGAACCTGCAGGATGTGGTCAGGATACAGCCAGCACCAGGCACTCTGCCAGGGACAGGGACCCCACACATCATGCAGAGCTCTGCCCAGATGGAATTTGGCACGGTCCAGGGGGCTGGGCTGAGCAAGTGGCCAGGGACATATAAAGTGTCCCCCGTGCAGTGGGGAAGTCCTGCAGCCCCCCCTGGATGGGGCAGAGCCAGCCCGTGCCCACAGGGTGGGATGAAACGCGCCGAGGGCAGGTGCTGCTCGGGTTTCACAAGCATCTGTAGCACAGTTTGGGTTTCAGTGACTCAAGCAGGGCTGGGGGATCCCATGATCCAGGGCCAGGACACCTGCTACGAGCAGAGCCCTGGGGACACCTCCCGGTCCCCGTCCCGTGTCCCACTCACCTCTCGGAGCTTGTCCATCTCGTTCTGCACCACCTGCTTGGCCAGCTCGGTCTCGATGAGCCGCTGGCGCAGGTCCTCATTCTCCTCCTCCAGCCGGATCCTCTTCTTCTCCACCACCTCCAGCTCATTGTGGAGCCGCACAGAGACGTCCTTGGCCACCTGGGACACACAGGGATTGGAGCAGACTGGGCACAACGTGCAGGGGGCTGAGACTACAGCTCCTGGGCACCCACAGTCCTCATGCAGAGATCACCAGGCGGTTACTGGGACTCTCTGGAGGAGACACTATGGGGAGTGACCCCTGGCCCGTGTGTCTGTCCCCTCAGTCGCATGCTGTGACTGCTCTTGTTCCTCCACCAGCTGCAAGGCTGCCCTGTGTCCCCATTCCCTGGCCAAATCCTGCCTTCCCCAGCCCTAGCATGATGCTGGGAGAGGTTCATCACCTTCTTCCCATACCACAAAGCTGGAAAAGCCCCAGAAAAGCTGGAAGAGCTGGTAGGCAGCAGCAGAGCAGGCAGCCTGTCGCTGCAGGCAGCAGCTGTGCCCGTCAGGAGAAAGACGAGCTGCTGCATCACATTACAGAAAAACCAGCAGCTGCCCTGGGTGAAGGGTGCCTACATCCACCCCAGAGCTCTCCAGATCTCTGCACAAGAGCAGTCCCCAGCATAAAGGCAGCTTAATAACATGAAGCATTCACTCCTGCATTTGCAGGACACCAAAAATTGTCCCAAATGCTACTGGTCTCCTGCACAGCCTGGGATGTCAGCGCTGTGGAGGCAGCAGCAAGCCCTGCAGCAGGGCTGGGGGATCTCAGGCCATGGGGTCGGGCTCTGCTCCCCCGAGGATGGGCTGTGCTTTCTTTCCCAGAAAGGGAGAAGCCGGAGGGGGTGGTTTTGGCAGCAGCCAGCCAAGCTGGGGGGGAGCTGATGGGTGGTTTGGGGAGAGGATTGGGGCCCCAGCAGGGATGGGCAGCGAGGAGGGTTCACAGCCCCACACTTGTGGCATGTCTTGGCTCCAGGACAGGCTGTTTTCTGCTCAAAAAATAAAGTTAGTCCTCAAGCTGCTGCACATCCATCCCGAGCTGTCTCCAACTGCCACCACACCCCCTCTTGGCATCAGTCTCGTTGGTGAGAGCCCTCAGCAAACACTCACCAGGCTCCTCGAGAGCGAAGCAACGTCACCCTGCAGAAATCCTCTTGTCCCTGCCCCAGCCCCACGTGCCACCATGCCTGGGGCTCTGCAAGGTTTTCCCGATGGCCGAGAGAAGCAGCTCCCAAGCCTGCAGGGTCATGGTCCCCACATTCCCTCCCTGCACACTCCTGATGCTCCAACACGCAGTGGTGGCCCCACCACATCCCCATGGGAGCAGGATAAGGGAACTCAGCCCCAGGGCACAGGGCTGGGCTGGGCCCCAGCCTGCACAGGATGAGCCTCACATATGGCACATTCTCAGGCAGTGCTGGCCCTCTCCACCACCAGGATCCCCTCAGACCACCTGTGAGCTAAAAGCACTGCTCCCCACTTCTCACATCAACACTGCTAGCAGGGAATGATGATGTCTCCACCAAAACTGCACATTGCCACAAACTGCACATCTTCACAGAGCTCCCTGCACCCTGACATGCCCTGCCACCTCCATGCCCACAACTCATCAAAACCCCCAGAATATCTTCTGTGCCTGTCCTGAGATGTTTTCTTTCCGTTTTAGGTACGTAGCAATAGTTAATTGGGTAGTATATCTGTATAAGAATCCTTGCAAGTGGACATTTTGTGTCTTGCATGTCACTGAAATGTGTGCAAAGCCAGTTGTTATCCAAGGCAATGAACTGATAAGGAAGTAATAAACTATCTGAAGACCGAAGCCAGCGAGTCCCACTTGTCTCATTTTTAACCCTGGCACAGGACACCTGAGGGGTTTCCCTATCAGAGACTCAGAGTGTGGGAATTTTCCTTCCTACATTTGGGGGCTCTGGGGGCCGTCTGGGTGGGGAGGTGGCCTGGCAGGCTGACCTTGACGTCCTGCTCAAGGCTGTGGATGAGCTCGCCGTCCACCTGGCCGGTCTGCGCCACGCGCAGGCTGCGGCGCTCGGCCTTGCGCAGCCGGTACTGCAGGATGCGGCACGTCTTGCTGGCCTGGTCCAGCTGCTGCCGCAGCTCCTGCAGCTGGTACACGTCCTCCTCCATGTAGACATCGCGCATCTCCAGCATCTCGGCGCGCAGCTCCTCGATCTCATCCTGCAGGAGGTGATGGGTTAGACCCCGCAGCTTGCTCTGCCCTCTGCTCCCCTGTGACACCTCCCCACCATGGCTCTCCCTCCATCCCTCCGTCCATCCTCCATCCATTCATCCTCCATCCATCCCTCCATCCATCCATTCATCCTCCATCCATCATCCACCCATCCCTCCATCCATCATCCATCCATCCATCATCCATCCATTCATCCTCCATCCATCATCCATCCATCCCTCCATCCATCCTCCATCCATTCATCCTCCATCCATCCATCCATCATCCATCCATCCTCCATCCATCATCCATCCATCCCTCCATCCATCTATCCATCCATCCATCCCTCCCAGCAGCCATTTTCACAGGTCTTCAACCCCTTGGGCCAAGCCAAATCCTTGCAGGGAAAGGCTCAGAGCCAGCTGGGTGCTGTCACCCAGGGGTGAGCCAGTCACAAAAGTGCCTGGGAGTATTTGTGGTAAGAGAAAGAGGAAGGTGGGGGAGGGAGAGGAGCTGCTGGAGCAGCTCAGGCGGCAGCCACGGGGAAAAAAATTAGGTTATCTTTGGAAAAGATGTGTCAGGGAGGCAGGCAAGGGAAGGAGGAGATGGCAGGCGAGGACAACTGTCAGGGGAGGCATCGTGGGGGACATGAACCAGATACCACCAGTGCTGGGGACCAGAGATTGCCCCTTGTTTTGCCACCAAGCAGCAGTCCTTGGGCTGGGTCCTCTGTTCTACCTCTTCCCAGTCTCATCAGCTCTCCCAGTGACCTCCCCCAGCACAGCAGAGCCTCTGGCCCAGAGCAATTGCATCACTGTCACAGCAGGGCCAAGGGTGACATCCTGCTGGCACCAGCACTGACCCAAAGCCTCCTCCAGGGCTGTGGCACACGACTACTGTGGAGTCCCCAGTGCCACCTCACCACCCAGAACAGGCCTGTGGTCATTGGGGATGCTCAAGGACTGTCCCCTCTGGTCCCTGGGGACTGACCAAGCTCTGTCCACATCACCATGAACATGGTGTCAACCCAAATCCCCCAAGCAAACGCTCCAGCGTCACACTGGCTGTTCTCAACAAGACCCAGTGGGATCCCTCCTGGGAAGGGATCAAGCATCTGCTTTCCTGCCACTAAACTCCTCCTGACACTGCCAAATGCAATTGCCACTTGAGAAATGAATGGCTCAAGCTGCCACTCTGCACCATGGCATGGTCAGGGAAGGAACAAAAGGATCTGGCACAGGCACTGGGGATGCTCAGCCCTGCTTCAGAGGGGACAGGGGACTGCTCCCCACATTGCTGTGGCAGTGACCCAGAGCCCGAGATGGCAGATCTTAGAGCGCTGGCTCTGCCAGGCACTGGCACAGCGGCTGCCACGCTCACCCGGCCTGACAAAGCCCCAGCTGCAAGAACTCCCTAAAAAGAGAAGCCAAGCCTGGGAAAAGGGCCGGCAGCTGCAGGGACAAGTCACAGTCGCTCACTGTTGGCTTTAAACACTTTGTGACAAAGAAGGAACGTCAATTAGACAATCCCGGATTATCTCCTGCCCGGGCTGCTGGAGACAGGCGCCACCGTGGCCACCAGGGTCCTGTCACCCTCTGCTGCACCACAGCCACCAGGATCCTGTCACCTCTGCTGCACCACAGCCACCAGGATCCTGTCACCTCTGCTGCACCACGGCCACCAGGATCCTGTCACCCTCCGCTGCTCTGCTTCTCAACAGGGCACCTTTAGAACAGATCTGCTTCTGTTCTGTTTCAGAACAGAAACATCCCCGAAGCTTTGAGATGAGAGCAGGAGGTTCTGGGGACACTGGCCCAGGCTCTTCCAGGGACAGCCAGAGACTGTCCTGTGAAGGGGCATCACTGCAGACGTGTTTGAAAAAACCTCCTGGACATGTCAGGTGTGAAACCCCCCAGGAACAAACCACATGTGCTGGCAGACAGCCCTGCAAGGGCTGGGATGCACCCTGGGGTGACAAACTCGATGGGAACCCCCCCCCAGCACTGCCACCTCCCCCCAGCAGGGCCATAGCTCGGGGGCACCAGCAAAACCCCCACAAACCAAACCAGCCTGGAGAGCTGGTTTATGGCACCTATTCCTTGGGAGCTCTCATAGGAGAAAAAGGCATTATGGATTGCAGGTGAGCAGGCACAGTGCAGCAGTGGGTGGGGAAAGCAGCCTTTCACCACCAAAGTCAGGCCAGTCGTGGCTTGAATACAACTGCAGTCCTCCTTCAGTGCTGACCATTCCAGCTCTCGCTGGCCATGTGGCTTTCCCAGGCAGCAGCTGAGCAGGGCAGGGAGCAGAGACCTTGGAAAAAACCCAACCACATCTTGCATTTGCTGGAAGAAAGCCTGGGCTTACCCTGCTAAGAGCTCCTGCTTGTTTATGCTTTGGGTTGTAGCAACCGTTATTTTCGGGGGAGGCTGTGTCCATCACGTCCAGCCTGGGCAAAGGCTGGAAGTACAGCTGTGGAGTGGGGCTGGGGGGATTTGCAGCACTGGGGGCTGGGAAAGCAGTGCCTCTCTTTGCTCCAGCTGCAGGAATTCACCCACATCCCGTAGCACTGATAAATCCTCTGAGTGGATGCAGCCTGGCAGGCGCACAGCCTGCCCCAGTTTGCCCCACGGAGGCAAGCCATGCTGCTAAGCCACAGTAAAGGGATTAGGATTGGAGAGTGGAAAAATGCCAGCAAACTGGGAGAGAGCTTGGAGGACAGAGCTGATCTGCTAAGGCAGCACATGGGGTGCCCTCACAGCTTCAGGGGTCCTGATGGCCACAGAGCCTCACCCTTTGCACCTGCACATTTTCTGGAGTTGGTGCCCAACTCAGCAAAAAATCAGTTTGGATTAAGGTGAGAGCAGAACCAGGAGAGGGGAGGAACCCCGCAGAAACATCCCAAATTCAGGGGTGGCATTGAGCATGGAGCAGGGTAAGCGATGTTAAATGAAGCGTGAAATGGTGACAGGTGGGCAACACTGAGGAGGAGATAAATGACTTCTCTCCCTCACAAATGCCCTTGGGGACTGCCCTGCTGGGCCACTTGCCCTGTAAACAACAGGGTGCCCATCCCTAGGTGGAGTCACAGCCTCCCAGCACCCATGGGCCGCTCCCCTGCTTGTCCAGGACCACCCACCACTGCATCCCGCTCATCCCATCTCTGTAGCAGCAAAGATTTCAGTGTTTTTACACTGGAAACCTGTCTCGGAAAAAACGCTGGGTATCCGCAGTCCAGAGAGACTCATTAGAATGCCCCAGGGATTGTGTGCAGAAGCAAACACCCTATTTCATGGCTGCAGGAGCCAGGTTAGGCTCAGTGGAGGAGCTCAAGAGAAAGCCTACCTTCAACCTCCTCTGCACAAACCTTGGAGACACTGTCTCTCCCTGGGGAGATTATTAAGGAAGCTAAGAAGCGGAAAGGTGGGATGCAAACTGCCTGCTTCCAGCTCAGGAAGAAGAAACCATGCATTTTTAGAGCAGAAGGAGGTAACAGCTGTGTCCACACATGCACTTGAAGGACATCATCTCTTTCAGGAAGGGCTGAGCTTTAGGGTGATGACCCTGAGCAGTGACAGGGCAGGAGAGGGACCAGTGGAGATGGCAGAGCACACCTCAGAGTGCAGGTTGCAGAAGGAGAATGAAACCCTCGGATCTCCTGCCCAAGGGGAATTACGTGCTGACTTTGGTGCCTGCAAGAAGGCAGCAAGCTCCAAGCAGAGCAGGGGACACACACTGAGAAACCCCAGCAGGACCTGCAAGAAGCAGAAAACAGCAAGGGACACAAAACAGGCTCGTGCAGTGCAGCCATGGCTGGCTGTGGCGCCCTGGCAGCACAACCCCCTCACCCTGGCAGCCCCAGGCTCTGGGGCACAGCCAAGCAGCAGCAGCCTCGTGGGGGGCGGGCAGCATTTTGTGGGGCACAGCCCTGCTTGCACCCTCCAGCTTCACCCCCAAACCTCAGCGGAGCAGGAGGAAGGGTGGGAGCTGCCTGCTGTCTGGCAGAGCCGCCTTTGTGCAGAGCTGGGGCCGCGCTGGCAGCGGGCGTGCCTGCGGCTCGCCGCGCTCCCGGTGCAGACGGGGATTACCGTGCAGGAGAGCAACAAGCACGGCTTCCTCCGAGATTACAGCACAAAAGCAGCAGCTTTCAATTAACTCTGAGCGCCCGTCAGGCAGCACAGGGAATTATGCCTGAATTTGCTAGGGAAAAAAGAGAAAAATCAGAGGGGATTTTTGAAGGAAACTGCCCAGGGTGCTCAGGCACGTCCCCTGCCAGCAAGGGGAACTCGGAAAATGCAGCGCACCACAAGCCCTTGCCAGGGTGCAATGGGTGGAAGGATGGGCAAGGCACACCCATGTCACACACAGGGGTTTCTGTGGGTGCATTAACAGCAGCTCTGGGCCAGCTCTGACAGCAAACACCGACCATCCATGCCACGCTGGGGCTCAGTGCAGCAGCCTGTGCACTGATCCCTGCCCCTGGCTGGCATGGCAGCTCCCCCTTGGCAATGGGAGTGAGGGAAAAATCAACATTTCTCAGCTTTACACCTGCTCCCATAAATTACCAGGCAAACAGCTGGGGGCTCTCTGCAGCCCAACCCATGTTGTGCACCATCTGAAAAGGCAAGAGGCTACAAAACCCCTTCCAGGGTGGCTGCTTGACAGAGCTCTGTTCCCCAGCTCTGCAGGTGGTTACTGGGACTCCCAGGCATAGTCCCTGCCCCTGTGGCCAGGCAGGATCTGGGCAGCAGCAGAGCAGGGACTCGGTGCTAACCAGGCTGCCCAGACACAGCCCCCACTACCCCTGTGGGATGTTCTCAGAGAGCCCTTGCTGGTGGCATGACTGCCTTGGGGGAAACAAGGCACCCAGTCACTCTAAATGTTTCTCCACAGAGCTGGGAAATGCATGCGAGCCCCAAAGGAGGAGGGCTGACTCAGGGCAGGGAGCAGGAGGGGGACAGGCAGCAGGAAAGGGCAGGCAGCACTGTGCTCCCAGCATTACAGTGCTCCTGCCCAAACCCCTTCCCTCAGAGAGCAGAGGGAAGGGTTTGCAGGCATCCCCTCCCCTCGCTCCAAACCCTCCCGTGCCCACTCTTTGTCTGCCTGTCCCTCCGCAGCTGCTGCTGTATCACATCTCACATTTTCCAGCCTGCTGAGCAGGGCTGGGAGCTGCTCTCCATCGCACGCCTCAGCAACAGCAAGACAGGGCAAGGACACCGAGCCACCTCCTCCCTCACCAGGCTGCCACCCTGCCTCTGGAAACAGCCCTTTTTGGGGAAACACTTGGAATAACCCGCTCAGGGGGGTCACAGCAGGTGCACAGCCCTGAGGGCAGGGGCAAGAGGAGATCCCAGCACAACCAGAGTGGGAGGAGGAAAGCAGAGCCTTGCACAAATCTGGGTTGCAAGGAGAAATGGGTGAAGTGTGCTTTAAAAAGTCGGTTTTATTATGGCAGCCGAGGGAAGATGGGACGTGAGCTGGCACTGCTGGAGCTCTGCTGGGAAGCTCCCAAACCCAGCGTGCATCACACGGGCGTAGTAGCACCACACACGTCTGGCTCGTGCCAGAGCGTCACCAAAACCCTCCCACCCCCAAAAATCCTCATCTCGCTCTAAATATGCACTAGGTTTTAGCTGGTGCTGATGAACACATGAAAAAAATATTCATTTGCAGCTTTTTGGGTGAGCCCTAGGAAATAAGTCACCTGGGATGAGTCTGATTCATTCACACCCGAGGGAAGGAGAGCTGTGTGGCAAGATGGACAGTGCCATCCCTCGAGTTAGGGCTTTATTTTTGTTTTAAGTCCTGAAATGCCTGAATTTTTAGCACAGATGGCACAAGCCAGCACTTTGCTGCAGCCCAGCCCAGTTCTCTGCTCCTTGCTGGAGAAACTAGGCAAATCTTCCAACATTTTTTGGAGCACAAGAGGCGTGTGCTCTGGGCTTCTGCCCAGCTGGAGCCAGGGTACCAGCCCAGCCACCTCCTGCTCCAGAGTCAGGAGAAGCGAGCTACAACACGGAAACACGGATATAAGCAGGATGCACATGTCAGGGAGGAGACACAAGCGCTGGCAAAGAAAGGACGATGCCACCAGCATCCCCATGGCCACTCTTGGTGCATGCCTCCAGCTGCTCTCCCCTCTCCCACAGCCCCTGGCCAGAGGATTTCAGCTGCCAGCCCTCAGGGCAGGTAAATCACTCGCACCCTGCTGGCCTGCAGCCTGCCAGGAAGGAGATCACGTGGAGATGGAGGAAGCGCTCGCTCTATCCGCAGGAATGGCAGCGCTTGCACGCGTGTTCTTGGAAACCCAGGGGCCTCTTCTGTATTTTTCCAGCTCCCAGTAAATCAAAGCCCTTAAGCTGTTGCTGCTAATTCTGGCAGGAGCTGGGACAGCAGCCGTGAACTGGGGCTTTGCTAATGGACAAAGGGCCTGACTGAACATCTTCCAGCGCGTCACCCAGTGCCCACCCTGGGGCTGCAATCCTGACACTTTCACAAACTTGGCAGCAGCAGAAGAGAGCTGGCCTGACTTCCAACCTGCAGCATCCAAAGAGCAGCTGGGGAGCCTTGGTACCCAGCCTGAGCTCGCCAGCAGGTGACTGCTCAAGCAGCTCAGCCACAGCTCCACCCTGAAGGAGAGGAAGAGGGCACAAAATGCCCACAGCCCCCCCCAGGACGTGGCACCTGGTGGGTGTTGGTGCCCATCAGGCTGATATGCGACCAGAGGTGGGACACTCTGTGTCCCTGTTCCCTCACAGCACTCTGTCCTGTCTCAATCGTGCCCCTATGAACCAGGCAGACCCAGAAAAATGCCCAGGGAGCACAGAAACCAGCGGGAAGAAGAGAGCTGGAAAATGTCCCCAGGGTCTGGCAGCAGCAGCAGGCAGGGAGAGCAGCAGGGAGCCCTGCCCAACTGCCAGGCCATGCCCAGCTGCACGGGGTCAGGTTGTGCCACAGTGTGTCCCAGGATGCCCAGCCAGGCTGAGCACATCCACACCATGCTGAGCTGCGCCTTGCTAAGCTGTGCCAGCCCAGGCTGTGCCAAGCCTTGCCTTGCCAAGCTGGGTCCATGCTAGGCTTGGTCGTGCTGCACCCAACGTGCCGTGCCAGGGCCAGCCATGCCCAGCTGGGTCACGCCTGGCTAACCTGGCCCACGTTGTGCCAAAGGCTGCCCTGTGCCAAGCCATGCCATGGAACACTGAGCTGAGCGGTGCCCAGCCACGCCACGCCACGCTGGACCGTGCCCAGCTGGGCCACGCTGTGCCAAGCTGAGCTCTGCCCTGAGTTCAGTGTGGCCATGCCAGGCTTAGACAAGCCAGGCTCTACATCCAGTCACGCTACGCTGTGCCAAGTCAAGCCCAGCCACAGCATGCCAGGCCACCCCTGGCTGTGCCACGTTCAGGGATGCCGTGCTGGGCTGAGCCATGCCAAGCCCTGCACCCAGCCATGCTGTGCCGTGCTGTGCACCTGAGCCAGGCCATCCTGAGCTGAGCTGTGCCCCGTGCCCAGCCATGCCCTGGGATGCTGAACTGCACCAGGTTGGACCCCAGCATGCTGTGCCACACTGAGCTACACCTTGGGATGCAGTGCCACGCCACGTCATGCCGTTCCCAGGGGTGCTGTGTCATGCTCAGCCATGCTTTGGCATGCCATGCCATGCTGTGCCAGGCCACTGCCATTGCCAGGGACGCTGTGCCGTGCTGCACTGTGCACAGGGATGCCACGCTGTGATGACAAGGGATGCTCTACTATGCCCAGGGATGCGAAGCCGTGCTGAGCCCTGCCCCGGGATTCCACACCATGCCATGCAAAGGCCAGGGATGTTGCACCATGCTGAGCCGTGCCCTCAGATGCCCTGCAAAGCTCTGGGACGTTAAACCGCGCTATAGCCAGGGATGCTGACCCTGACTGACCCACGCCCCGGGATGCCACGATGTACCACTACTGCCCAGGGATACTACGCCACACCGAGCCATGCCAGGGCTGTCACTCCACACCGAGCCCTGCCAGGGATGCCACGCCACGCCGTGCCCACCTTGAGATAGTCGTTCTCGGAGCGCAGGTCCTCCAGCTCGCGGAGCAGCCCGTCGGTGCCGGCGTCCAGCAGCTCCTCGGTGAGGTCGGAGAAGGCGAGCGAGGTGCTGAGCTGCAGGCGGCTGCTGGCCACGGAGGCGGCCGAGGGCTCCTCGGGCAGCGGCGACGCCTCTCCGGCCGAGGGCGGCGGCGGCGGGGCGCTGCCCGGGGACTCGCCATCGCTGCCGCTCAGCCCCAGCTCCAGCGACAGCAGCTTCGCCTCCTCCGAGGCGCTGCAGTCCGACACCTCCGAGCTGCTGTCGGTCAGCCCGGACCCCGGCCCGGGCCCGGGCCCCGAGCGCGGTCCCGGCCCCGTCCTTCTCGCCCCGGGGGCCGCCGTCTCGGCTCCGTGCCGCCGGCCCTTCGGCCGCGCCGCCCCGCGCCC